>LPNX010652172.1:0-63002 GCA_001517045.1 Pseudotsuga menziesii
TATTTTGCACGATAGCTTTGAAATAAAAGACTTTCTCGGGTTGACAATAAATATTGTACACTTTGTATGTTTGTAATAATCTACTTGCATATTGGGTGCCCAACATATTCCAGCCTCCATACTCCACAGGTATTGAAACCGACTCCCAGCTAGTAAGATGGAGCTTATGGTTTCCATCAGAAGATCCCCATAAGAACAAAAATATGGTTTTTCTCAACTTATTTAGGATAGATTTAGGGAATTTAGCAAGCGCAAACCAGTACACAGCCAGACTAGAAAGTACATAATTAATAAGAATAACTCTGCCACCCAGGGAGAGTAATTTGAAAGACCAATGTTTTATCTTCATTTCAAATCTCTCCACCAACCAGTTCTAGTCAGAAAATCTATACCCCAAGGGTTTTAAAACCCTCATTGATATGTACCATGCTGTAGGGGAGGTAATCAACAATTTGATTTCTGATATCTGGGTCCACAAACTGAAAGAGGAAGGATGATTTTTTAATACTGGACACCATCCCAGTAGTTGAACAAAACAAATCAAGGGCCTCTTTGTAAGCCTTCCATTCACCAACAGTTCTAATACCAAATAGAAGGACATCATCCACAAATAACAAATGTGTGATAGACAGATCAAGAGTATATTGATAACTAGTGATATGCCCCGCCAGTTGGGCTTTCAAGATAATCCTACTGAGGCTTTCAATAATCAGGATGAATAACAGGGGGGGAAATGGGCAGCCCTATCTAATGCCCCTTGAAGCCTTGAAAAAATCAGAAGGAGAGCCATTGACCAGTACAACAAAACAAGCACTGGAAACACACCCCATAATCCAGTTCACACCAAGCAGTGGTATGCCAATCTGTATAAGTAATAATCTGAGGAAAGTCCAATTTACCCTATCAAAGGCCTTTACCAGATCCAGTTTTAAAACCAAGACATTTGCATTATTAGTCTTGATTGAGTGAAGAACTTCTTGAGTAAAACCAATAGGTTCTGTAATTTGTGTGTCCTTTAGGAAGCCAAATTGCTGGCTAGAAATAGTCTTATTGATGAGCGGTTTCAGGCGGTTTGCAGCAATCTTTGAAATCACTTTGTAGACCAAGTTGCATAAGGAGATGGGTCTAAAATCCGCAAAGGATGAAGGCTTATCACACTTGGGTATCAGGGTTAGAAAGGTAGAGTTGAGAGAGCCTAGGATTCTCCCAAGAAGACGAGCCTGTTCAGCAGGCAACACCAGTTCATCCCCAACAAGATAAAAAAAGGTCAGAAAGAATTCAATAGGCCAACCATTCGGCCCTTGAGAACCGCTTCAACTTCCTGAGAGGTAATAGGGTCTAAGAATCTATCCACATCCTCCTCCAACGTCAAAGTAGGGAAAATACTGATCACTTTAAGCTGGTCCTCAAGGTTTGTAGAGTCGTCATCCTTAAACAACCCCCAAAAGTGATGTTCCCCCAACCGTTTAAGTGTCGAGTCCTCAGCCACCAAGCTACCCTCCTCATCCAGCAAAGACCAGATGGTATTAGTATTTCTACAAGCCAAAGCATAGGAATGATTTTTTTTTGTATTAGCACCCCCTTCCTTAATCCACAACATTCTTCTCTTAAGTCTTTGAGTGTGTTAGGTAAATAACTCCCGATTCATCTTATTCCATTGCTAATGCATATATTTATACAATTCATATGTTGGTTGTGATTCAAATTCCGACCAACCTATTCATATTCCTACATGACTGTTCACATTCAGAATATATTTACACTATTTACATATTGTATAATCCCGATGGATTATATTCCAACAATCCCCCCCTCAATACCGAAGGGGTGTTAGTAAGTCCGAGCATGTTTCTGAATCTTTCAAACTTTTCTTGTCCAAGCGCTTTGGTGAAGATTTCTGCAACTTGATCATTTGTGGAACAATGTCGAAGATGGACTTTCTTAGCCTCTACATGATGTCGAATCAAATGATACTTTGTGTTGATGTGTTTGGTTCGATCATGGAATCTGGGATTCTTAGCCAGCTTGATTGCAGAAATGTTGTCGATCAATAATGGAGTGGAGTTCTCTTGTTTTTTTTGCAAATCTTCAAGTATCTTCCTAAGCCATACTATTTGTTTCGTTGCTTCAGCTATAGCCACATATTCTGCTTCTGTTGTTGAATCTGTCGGAACTGACTGTTTGTGTGATCTCCATGAGACAGCTGTTGATCCAAGACTCATAGTGTATCCAGAAGTTGATACTCCTGTATCCTTATTTCCATCAAAATCTGAGTCTGAGTACCCAATAAGTTTGAAGTCATCCACTTTAGAGTACTTGAGTCCCCTTCAAGTATCTTAGAACTCTTTTTGCAGCTGACCAATGTCCTTCACAAGGTTTATGCATGAACCTTGAAAGTATGCCAACAACATAAGAAATATCTGGTCTAGTTGTTGTAAGGTAGATAAGACTTCCTACAAGTTGTCGATACTTGGTCACATCCTCAAATTCTTTTCCTTCGCTTGATGTGAGCTTCATTTTCTATTCCATTGGAGTAGAGATAGGGTTGCATTCTGTCATGCAAAATTTGTTTAGTAGTTCTCCAACATATTTTTTCTGAGATAGGAATATGTACTTAGGATGTTGAGTGACTTCAATTCCTAAGTAATAGTGGATATGTCCCATATCTGTCATTTCAAAGATCTTTTTCAAATCTTTCTTTATGGATGCTATATAGCTCTCATTGTTCCCTGTCATCTAAAGATCATCTACGTACACCACAAGATACACAAAAGATCTTCCAAATTTATTTATAAACAGTGTTGCATCATCAAGATCAAAATGTTCGAAATTTAACTTCAAAAGATGCTCGGTTAATTTTTCATACCATGCGCAAGGCGCTTGTTTAAGGCCATACAAGGATTTGACAAGCTTGCATACCTTTTGTTCTTTTCCTTTCACAACAAAGCCTTCTGGTTGAGACATGAAGACATTCTCTTTCAAGTCTCCATTCAAGAAAGCAGTCTTCACATCCATCTGATGAACTTTCCACCCTTTCTGAGCAGCTAAAGAGAGTAAGGTACGGATGGTAGCCCATTTTGCTGTAGGAGAGAACGTTTCTTCATAGTCAATTCCTTCCTTCTGTGCATAGCCTTTTGCTACAAGCCTCGCTTTGTGCTTGTCAAGTGAGCCATCTGATCTGTATTTGTTCTTGTACACCCATTTGCAGCCAATTGGTTTGGCTCCAACTAGAGGGTCAACCAGCTTCCAAGTTCCATTCTTCATGAGTGCATCATACTCATTCTGCATAGTTTCTTTCCACTCAACCCGAGTAGAAGCTTCTTCAAAGGAAGTTGGTTCAAAGTTAGCAGATAAATTAAATTCACAATCAAATGATACATCCATGTCATCACCTGAATTATCTGCTTCTCCTCCATATTCATGTCTTTTTGAACTTCTCGTTCCCGTCTTTCCAACTTCATCCGGATGGACACTTTCAAGTGTCTTTGTGGCCCATTTAGGAATCTTCCGTGATGATCCTGGTTGATCAGCTGGTGGTGCTTCATCATTGATTGAGAGTCTTCCAATTCTCTCAATCACATCATCCAGTTGAACCTCTTGTTCAGGTGAAGTAGCTGGAACTTCTTCATGCAGGGGAGTTGGTGCTTCATATGGAAATTCCAAAGGTTGATCCAGAATAGGAATCCCCCCTTCAAGGTTTGGAATTTCATATTCATTTTCATAATAATTCTTTGGATGAGGATATTTTTCCAAATGATCAAGCTGTCTCTCAATGGATTGGTCATTTTTATTAGTTTCAAGAAAAATGACATCTCTGGAAATAACAAACTTCTTGTTTACCTCATCATACAGACGGTATGCCTTGGAGTATTCTTCCTACCCCAGGAAAATGCATTTTCTGCTTCGAGCACCAAGCTTATTTCTTTGCTCCTTTGGAATCAAGGCATAACAGGTGGAACCAAAAAATATGAGATGCCTGACTCAAGGGAGATGGTCAAACCACATTTCATGTGGAGTCTTGTTATCAAGAGCATTTGAGGGACTTCCATTTCTCAAATAGGCTGCACATTTTACTGCATCACCTCAAAACATTAGTTTTACATTCTCAAAAAACATCATTGAGCGAACCATATTCATTATGGTTCTGTTCATTCTTTCTGCTACACCATTTTGTTGAGGATTGTAGGGAACGGTAGTCTGATGTGCAATTCCATGTTGACGAAGATAATCTTCAAAAGCATTTGAAGTGTATTCTTTCCCATTGTCAGTATGAAGTGTACCAATTTTAGATTATGTTGGTTTTTCTATCAATGCATGAAAGTCCTTGAATGTTTGAAATGCTTCTGTTTTTGTCTTTAAACCGTAAATCCAGCACATTATTGAGTAGTCATCAACAAAGGTCATAAAATACTTATTTTAATTGGCAGAAGGAGTTGGCATTGGGCCACATAAATCAGAATGCACTAATTCTAATTTCCTACTTGCTCTGAAATTAGATTCATGGAATGGCAGCTTACTGTGTTTCCCTAATATACATGCATCACATTTGCTCTTCTCTTTGGGAATGGTGGGAAAACCAAATACACCATTATTTCTCAACAAACGAAGACTGTTATAATTCAAATGACCAAATATTGCATGCCACAATAAACTTGATGACAAATTACCTTCTCCATGCTAAGAGAGGTAGGCATAGTTCTAAACTCTTGCAAATGAACCCTTTAGCTTCAGCAGCTTCCCATCTTCGTATCCAGTCATGATGACTTGGTTGTCAGAGAACTTTATTATTTCTACGATTCCATAAAACTTGTGGATGGAATGGCCTTGCTGCCGAATCTCCACCAAGGATAGCAGGCTTCTCTGCAACTCTGGAAGATAAAGAACATTCTTCAACAAGAAATCAGGGAATCCAGGCATCTTCAGCCGAATGGTACCCATTCCCTTTGGTTTAAGACTTGACTTATCTGCAAAGTACACTATGCCATTTATTGTTTCATTAACTTCTTCAAAACAATCTTTTCTAAAAGTCATGTGTGATGTTGCACCAGTATCAAGCAGCCAACAATCTTTGTAAGATAAAAGTGAAGTCAATTGATTAATACCAAGATTACAATGTGCAACAATACAATGAGCAGAATCTGAAGATTTACTAGCATCTTGGTTTTTATTGTCATCTTTCTTTTGGTTATGTCTGTCTTTGATGGAGTCCCACGAAGCCCAACACTGATCTACTATGTGTCCAATCTTTCCACAACGCTTGCACTGCAAATCTAATATTTTGCTGGAGTTGTTTCTACCCCCTCTGCCTTTGAAATTTCTTCTTCCTCGTCCTCTCTTGCTGCAATCTCCCTTGGAAGGGTCTTTGGACCGATTCTTTGTTTTCTGAACAAAGTAAAGGGATTCTTCAACAGGCTCTCTTGATTTCTTGATCTTTCTAGACCATTTTGGATATGTTTCCTTGCCAGTGAGGACATCACCAACAATAGATGCAAAATTGTGCATCTTCAATCTGGAACTTGCAACTTATAGAATACTTGGAAAAAGATATGGGATGCAGGTTTAGATTCCTGCTCCTTTACAAATTACAATATGATTCTGCAGCCTATACAAATAATTTTGCAGCTTATCAAAATAATCCAATAGCTCTATATCATTAATTCTAGAGTGCTATTACATGAAAATTACATTTCAAATACAATAATACATCAACAAAATATCTTGCAGCAAACTTGTTTGTAGTAGCACAACGTGGACTCTTCAATGGAAGGTTGTATATTTGATGAAGTCGCAACACTCTACAGAGAAGAGATAGACCCCAACTCTGACGGGACAAGGTAGCTCGTAGCAGTGTTCAGCTTTGCAACATACACTCAATATGTTTCATCTCCTCATAATCTACTTTAATATTTCCACGCAGATGTGACAAAATGTGGCTCATGGCCCTCAATGCATATAAAAATATACAGTAGCCACGGCTCATCAAAATCACGGGCCCATACAATATCTCATATGGTCACAATTAATACTCAAGATGCAAGCAGCTCCATGTAGGAAGCTCCATGTAGCTCCACGCAGTTGAATACACTCTCAAGACGTAGATAGCTCCACGCAGGCAGCTCCACGTAGCTCCACGCAGTTGAATAACTCCAAGGCGTGATTCAAAATCGCTACCTTCATGTGACTCCACTCAATGGAATGAATCTTCACCAACGGTCTTCAATCACCGGTCTTCAACGAACTCGTAGCAGCAAAATAGCAAGACGGCTCCATGCACCGAGTCTTCAGAAAGGCATGAATATTCACCGCAGTTGATATTCCACAAACTCGTAGCAGAAAATGTCTTCAACGCAGACAATGTCAACAAGATAGAACACAGCCTTAAGAGTGGCGCAGCCTTCAAAGTGGCGCAGCCTTCAACAGCACGCTTCACATAGTTGAAGAGAACAATCTCTCTCTACCAAAGATCTTCAGTCTTCAACAAACTCTCAGTTGTGAACACTGAGATCTCCTCATGGCTGGTCGCAACTCTCACAATTACATCACCACAATAGGTGAAGTTCAGGCACAATAGGTCTTGTGTAGGCTGTGTGAAAACTTGGAACATTGTGCATCGAGTGGAGACAAATCCAGGATTCTTGTAAATGGTCACTGCAAAGTGTTGAGTGGAGTGACTGATAGAGACCATAGGGATTTCTTACGGGATGATAGGAAGTGTCTACATACCTGTGTGCAGTGGTAGAAGAATATTTTAGGGGCGGAAAACTGGATGAGTTTTGGTAGTTTCTACTGAGGTTTACGCAGAGACAATTGAACAAGTATTAGAAAGAAGATGGAACACCGTTACAAAATTAGGGTTAGGTATAACAGTGTTTTGAGCATTTCAATTTTCTGGCAAAGAACAATCGAAAATGTGCAGAGGTTCGAGGAAATAATTAATAACATATCAGCCAACGGATTGTTTCATACCTTAGCTACTAGTTATTCCTTTAACTCAGGTCTGTGATTATAACACATACAATGAATGCACGTAGGTTGGAAGAGAAACGCTCGGATGCAGACCAATGAGGAACAAGTAGGTGGGCAGCAAAATGATAATGATTCTGAGTGCGTACAGAATGTCTAGAACGTAGAGTAGGCACATTAATGGGCCAACAGTCTGGCAAGCATACAGGCTGCCAGGACTGAAACTTAACAGCAGGAGTTATGGCAGGTGGTGCTCTGATACCACTGTCAGGTAAATAACTCTCGATTCATCTTATTCCATTGCTAATGCATTATTTATACAATTCATATGTCGGTTGTGATTCAACTTCCGACCAACCTATTCATATTCCTACATGACTGTTCACATTCAGAATATATTTACACTATTTACATATTGTATAATCCCGACGGATTATATTCCAACAGAGTGGTTACCTCATGAGCCCAAAATTTCTCCTACCTATCTAGGAGGATCCTGAGTTTTCTAGAGTTCTCCGCAGATAAAATCCTAGAGTCCAAAAGTAGAAGCGAGGAGATTTCATCATTAATCTCAATAATCAATTGTTTCCTTTCACATTTCTTTCGCCTTTCCCAACTTTTTACCATACCTTTGAGTCTACCTAATTTATGGGAGAAGGAGTCCATTTGACTCAATGAGCCAGAAGATATAGGAGCCCACCAAGAATCAGTGACCAAAGATATAAAATCATCCTCCAAGAGCCAAGCACTATTAAACTTAAAGGGATACCATCTAGAGGTGAGGCTTGGGCCCCACTCTAGACAGATAGGGTAGTGATCAGAAATGGAAAAAGGAGTGGTCCAAGTTTTATAGCTACCCCAAAAAGGGAGATAGTCCGAAATCAGAAAACAGTCCAATCTTTTGCAGATGCTAGCCTCCCCTAACTTTCCATTTCTCCAAGTAGGACTAGGGTGGTGAGATGAGGGGTCAATTAGATTGTTTCTAGTAATAAGCTGGGTGAAGTAGGGAGCCAAGGGGTCAGATCTAGCATGGTTACCCCAAAACTCAGATGAAGAGATGGTGAAATTAAAATCACCAGCCAAAATAATGTTCTGCAGTGTGAGCAAACCATTAGCCACATTGTTATCCCAAAAGTCAATACGCTGAGTATAAGGACCATAGCAGTTGATAGCAGATAGGGTCTCCTCAATACCCTTAATAGTGACTTTGAGGATAATCCCAGCTAAAGAAGAGAAAGCTTTGACCCGAAGCAGAAGAGGATTCCAACCAGCAAGAAGTTCTCCAGAAAGGCCATCAGCATCAAGAGCACAGTATCCCCACCCAGGCTTAATTTTAGAGAATAGTATCAGAGACTGAGAGAAAGGACACATAGTCTCCTGTAAAAGAATCATGTCTGGACATAGGTCAGAGAACAGTGAAACCAGGGCTTTTTGTTTGGGAAGCCCACCAAATCCACGGATATTCATGGATAGAATTTTCATGGGGAACCATTACTGTCAGGTGTGCTTGCTCTAAGGACTTGTGAAGGAGATGGTACAGAACGGGACTGCCTAGCAACATTCTTAAGCCTGTTAGAGAGAGGGATAGCTTGAACCACATTCCCAGAGGAATCCGAGGCAGTTTTCTTTGCTTTGTGAATAGTGACATTCTGGAATCGAATAGAGTCTAGTGGGAGAATGGATGGAGAGATAGAAGACTTATCTGAGAAAATGGAGAGGGAACTCAGAAGAGTAGGATCTTTAAATGCAGGGGTTTCACAGGGACTAGAGGGTAAAGTGGGAACCGGTGGATCAGGAGAGGTCGGTGAGGGAGAAGGAGGGGGAGAAGCGAAGGAGGAGGGAAGGGAAGGATAGTGTTCAAGAGTATAGGGAGGGGGGAGTTCCGGTAGAGGGGGATCAATCGTAGGAAGGGGCATCGAGCCAACAGTCTTCGAATGCAGATCAGAGGCTACGGGACGAGAGAGGCTAGCACAAATTTCAGAATCCTCTATAAACATAAGCTCCCCCTTAGACAATCCATCATAGGGTGATGGCGGGGAGGAGGTAAAGATATCCTCCGGAGTAGGGACAAAGGGAGCCGCCTCAGTATGAGTAGGGGAGGCAACAGAAGAAAGGTGCTCAAACGCCTTGACAACAGTACCTCCTTTACGGAGAAGAGAACAAGTATTACGAAGATGCCCAGTATTGTGGTAGAAATTACAGTGAGAGGGTAAGTTCAGGTAATCAATCTGCTAGGAGATGGCAGTAGCCCCATACACAATCTCGATCTCCAGTAATAAACCACATGATATATCAATCTCAACCAGAACCCGAGCTATTCTCTTATCGAATAATAAGTGGAAGTCTTTTTCAAGGGTGACAAAACGACCAATAGTATTTGCCAGACCAATAAGGATGTTATTATTCCACAGGGGGAGAGGTAGAGTAGGAAAGAGGACCACAGGTGGCAGAGGGTGACACGCTCAGTGAGCGGATCAAACGCCGAATGCCAACGCTTCAAGACAAGGGAACCCCTCTGGATGGTCCATAGCTTCTCCAAGATATTGGACACGTCAATATCTTCCAGGAAAATGAAAACCAACCAACCATTAGCAAGGAGACTAACAGTATGCACATAATGGATGATAGGCTTCCAGTGTCTGTTTACCCATTCGATCTAGGCATCCTTGGATAGGGAGCAATACTCCTGCCTCCCAATGAGAGCTCGACGACAGAGAGAACTAACTTTTTCCATATAGATATCATGACCCAAAACAAACTGACACTTCAGATCCAGCGTCTTCAAAGCTTTAACCTTTCTACGGCTATGACCGAGGCAAGGGAGAGGGCCCATCCCACCACCCTTAACAGAAACCGAGGGTGCGTCAGAGTGACGAGAGGATGGCATAAGGGGACCCGGGGCCAAGATGACCCTCAGGGTGCCCAAAAATAAGTAGGGGTACAAAAGACCAGACCCGAGTCAAGTTCACAGAACAAGACCAACCAAATATATACAAAACCAGGTAGAAACTAAAGCAAGAGGATCATAAAAAAACGAGCACTAAGAGACCAAAGGAAACAGGATAGACAAAGGGTATATTCCCACTTTTTGTGCATGGTTGGTACTAACCCTCTTCGTAAGAGGGTAAACTCCATGTGCTGAAGCATACCACAGACCCTAGAGTACATAGGACAATAAACCCATCCCCCAAAATCAATAACAAGTATATAAAAGAAATAAATAGGCAAGGTGAGATAAAACAATAATACCTAGAAGCATAGAGCCCAGTAAGTGCATCAGAAAGAGAGAAACCACTTATCGAGTGTAACACCCCGGTTTTGACCCCGTTTGCATTAAATATACATGATACATATATTGTAAATAATCATGGTGCGGATCTAAAGGCAAAGGCCCCACCATCGGTTTGGCTATGTTACATTTCGGATAGAAATTGTCACCAATGGTATATCGGGACATGTAGCATACATATTAAAATTGTGGCATCACGTAAATGTGCATCTTAATTAATTGAACCCAGCCAGCTATGTTCACTGCAACCAAATTGAGGAGGGGCATGATTCCTAAGGATAAGGAGGGGGAATACTGAACTTTGAGTCATGGGGGAAAAAGTCATGTGTCACCACCCTGTTTGTTCTGTTGTTAGTTGGGGCATCTATTTGTTGGCAAGAAAACCACTACCCTCACGCCGGCACTCTCTCCACGACGTAATCTGGATTGCCGATTGTTCTGTCCACTCTTCCCACCAGCAACTGTTCATTTTTCCTCATGTAGAGCACAGTTAAAAGGGATTACAATCCTTGTGTAGGGGTTCGCCTTTTTCCTCTCTTACACCGTTTTCCATTCCGTGGTTGTGATCTTTTTCCATTCATGCATGAGATCATTTTCCCGTTCACCATTGTCAGACTGTGTAATACTCTGTTACTCCATCGTTGATTCATGACTGTGATTTCATCCACAGTTGTGTTGGTTGCGTCTTTCTCCCTCACATAGAGTATGGAGTCTATTCCTTTCCCATTTTCGGTCTGTGTAAGTTCTCCAGCGATTGCATTGGGGATTGTGTGCTGTGGGTTCATGGTTGTTCGTGGGATGTTGTTTGCCACAATTGCTTGGCTGTGTTTTTCCCTTGTGATTTGCTGTTGTAGGTTGTTGTGGAATTGTTTTGGCCACGATGGGGCCGAGAACGATTTAGGGAGTTGTTTTTCCCCTGTTAAAGCTTTAAGAGCTGGTTTGCTGCATGCACACAATGGTTTTGTCCTTAGACTGCATTGGAGTGGTGAATGAGGGTCTGATCTGTTTGATAAACCTGGTGGTTTGGGAACCACACAGACAGAGCTAGTGGGTTGGGTTCCTTCTCCACAACCCTGGAATAGCACTGGGAGGGAGATCAGGGTCTGAGGGACTACGTTGCAGAGAAATGACTGATTTCCTTGTGTTGGGTGTGTGTGGGTGTCCTAGAAGCCAGGCTGGTTCTGGTGTAGGTGTCCTTAGCTCTTCCATGAGCTCACCAGCTTAGCATTTAGCCTTTGCCAGCTCCTGGATGGCCTGATAAACCCAACTTTGTTGGCTTGGCTGATCTATTGTTCGCCTGATAAACCGAACTGTGTTGGCTTGGCTGAACTGTGTACCCTTGTGGTGTTGTTATCCTTGCCTATGTGTAATCCTGTAAGTTCCTTATTCCTTGGGGAATCATGCCCGGCTCGGGGGTGGCAGCGTTGCTGAGAGATTAAGGAGCACGCGATCCTATGGTTGGGTGGAACGTTGCAGCGACGTAGCTGGTTGTGGGACAAGTCCTTATTAAGATAAGTATTCTTTCCTAACTTGTGCCTGTAATCATATTTATTATTGATGAATGATGATGTTCATGTTGAATGCTGATTGAGATGTTTTGCTTCCGTTGTGTATATGAACGATTATGCTTCGTAGTATGTTTTATGTTTTTAATTATCTTGCTTTAGCATTATATGTATGTATGTTTATGTTCATGGAGCTAGATGCCCGCATGAGTTGTTGGTTGAGTAGCGTCCTCTTCACCAGTCGGAGGGTCGGGGACGTTACATCGAGCAGGTCAACCAAAAGCCGTCAACCCTGTCCAATGTTAAGAACCACAGCGAGAACCAAGGTCGCATCTGGTAAACCCAGGTTCCAACAAGTATAACCAATCATACCCCTGGTTCACTAAGATATGGACCACACCATAGAGATGGATGGACGAAAACCACCAACCACAACCAGTCAACCGATGTGAAACCGCCAAACCAAGCCAAAAAATAAACACAGGCACCCTGAAAGTGGCCAAGGCCATATAACAGAGCAGGCCAACGAAGTAAAATATCACCCAGAGATGTCGGAAACCAAAAGCAAAAGTTAACCCAGGGTCAGACCGGAAAACCCTAGTACTAGCTGGTGTATCCGACCGAGTAATGAAGGTCATAACCTTCCAGAACCCTAGGTCAACCAAATAAGACACCACTCATCAAGCCCAGGAAAGAAAAACCTCAAACAATGATGAAACCCCACGCTCCAACCCAAGTCGTCTTGAGAAAAAGCACGCATCAGGGAACAAGTATGCAGTCACGGGTGAGCAAATGATGAGTCCCAAAAGGTGTCCGACCAGCACATTCCGAAAGAGACAGAAACCCAATACATTACACCCGGAGCAAGTATCAGTGCCGCTACGTGCATGGCCAGAAGAAATAAAAGGTGGTAGCCAGAAACCCACCACCAAAGCGAACGAAAACCCACAAGTCCACCAGTAAATGTACCCAGGAGCAGTGACAAAGTGGGGTCCGGGACAACGAAGATAGCAGGAGGAGCCCAGATAGTGCCAAAACAAACCAGCATCCGCAAATGCTCTAAAAACACAGGGACCACCTTCACCCAAGATAAAAGTGCAGGGACAGAGAGGAGGAGCCAAGAGATACCACCAGCCAAAGTAGTGAAAACCGTATCGATGTCGGAAAATAGGTGAAGCCTAGAAAATGCCAAAAAAACACAGACAGCGGGGCGCCTCCCGAGGCCAAGTGCGCGCAGCACTATGCCGTCATAGTTCATATGTAACAGATTGCTTCATGATTATGTGAATATTTACTCCAACAAGCAAGGACCTTTAATTTATACGAAAATCACGTTTAACTATTTCATAAATGTATACATCATTGAAATACTTTTACGAAAATCCTAATTATTTTATTAATTAAAGTGTAAGAGGCACGGTGAAAGTAATACGTTCAAGATTAGTAGAGGGTAAAATTCATGTATTTTTATGCTTGTCTTTCTTATTTGCCCTTGGCCATTGTACTTAAGTCAAATAAATCGTAGACGTCAACAAGTAAAATGAGAAGAAACTTGAGAGTTAATGTTTATAAATGTGTTCAAGTAAAATGTGAATAAATCTAAGAGTTAATGTTTATAAATGTATATATTATTTCTATGATAATTTTTTTTTGATTTGGTTGCTTCAATGTATAAGTGGTTTATTTTAAAGATGAGGTTTTTAAAATGGATTGATTAAATTTCAATGGGTTGATTTGTTTTAAAGCTTTAGGTTTCATAGGTAAGTATTTTATTGAAAAAAAATGTTGCAAAAAGCAAACGAGACCATGGTTCATTGTTGAAGTATACATATTATGGATTTGTTTAGTAAAGTTATGTTTGATGTTCTCTACTCTATTTAAATAACATGTTAAAAATGGATGAATTTAGGTGAGTATTTTCTAGGAATTTCACAAAATAGATATCCTTTAAACCCAACACTTAACACAAAGGAAGCTCATGTTATGTAATGAAACCCATTTTTGAGACATATCTTTTTTAATCAAATACAATTTTTAAATAAAAAATACACTTTCTTTGTGGCATTTCTCTTCTCAATTTAACACATCTTAATATTGTGACACACAAGACCCCAATAAGAAAAAAATGAAAAGAATGAAAAACTTGGACCAACATTTACAGATTATGGCCTTGGTAGTAGCATGGTCTCAAAGTTTGAATAAGCAATTGATCAAATTATAACATAAATTGCTAGACATCACGAAGAGACAACCATCTTGTAAAGTCCAACCAACCAAAAAACAACATAAATTGAACATACAAGCATTATCATCATTCAATTAACATATTACATAAAATCAACATGAGGCAACATGATGTGAGATTCATAATTAAATTAACAAGGGAACATACTTATAATCTAGGCGAAAGAGGAATCATCAAGTTCTAGCCTTTCGCTTGTGCCAATTGAACCAAAGTGTGGAGGGCAACTATAATGCCCCCCTCCGTCAATTTGACCAACAAAGAAGGACATGAACGAACTACGTGCTTCTAAATTTCACCCCATAGCCATTGTTAGGATTATTAATCCTCCCTTGTCCAATTTGGTCATATGTCTAAATCAGATGTCTAAATCGGGAGTCCATCCAGTCTATTTTTAGTCACTAGCACCATTGGGTCCACTTGGCCTAATTGGGGCACATGTTTCAATTACTAAAGTGTGGAGAACACTAATTGAGGTCTATTGCCACTAATTGCACTTGCATGCATTAGTTTAGGAGCCTCCTAGATCAATTCCTACAATTAAAGAGCCACTAGGAGTGCCGATACCAACCAAGGTCAGTTGAGTTGAGTTGGTGACTAGTCAAGCTCAGTTAGGAATCAATTACATTCAGTTCTAGTCCTCTACATTTAGTTAGTGCTAGGTTTGCATGGATGCATGCAGAAGAGGCACATTCCTCACCTACCACAGTCAATTAGCCTCATTTAACACTGAATTTGACACTTGAGTTGTGTTTTAGAACTCCGATGAACTCCAATAATGATTTAGAAAAGGTCAGTTAACTATTGAGTCCTCCGATAATGATTTAGACAAGGTCTTAGTTACCTACAGTCAAGTAGAGTCTAATCAATTCAAATTTCCTCACGTGGATTTGAATTGCTTGTGGCTATTTAGCCATTGTACTTCATTGTAATTATTATCTAATTACTTTTTTTATTAATGAAAGCATTCACAGTTGCAAGCCATTTTTGCACTGTTTCATTCTTCAATTGCTGAGTAAATTGTGTGATCTATCTTGTGAGTTGTGTGTTTGTCCATAGGTCTATGTGCTCAATTTAATATGGTATCAGAGCCTCAGAAGGACAAGGAAATTCTCCTCCTCAGATCTCCTACTGGATCATTTTTTTGAGCAAAATTGCTCCTTCCAGGACTGCACCAGAAGCCAAAGGTTTACCACTTAATACCCCAAGTAAAGGAATTGTTGATCAAGCTTGCTTGATCAACTATGCTGGGTGTGATGAAAACCTGAAATGTGCAGGTTGTTCGACCTTACTTTGTATTTTTGTGTAATTGCAAGTACAACTTCTAATGGATTCATCAGTTCCTCTTCCCACCCCATTCACAAGCTATTCAGAATGGAAGGTGAAGATGATTGCATCTCTGAAGAGACAAGATCTCTATGAGGTGTCTATTGGAATTGGTGAAGAGTCCTATGAGAGTGATTGGATTAATGCATGTGATGGATCTTTTGGAACAATTGGTCTGTCTCTTTCTCCTAGCTTGCGCCACCTCAGTAGATCTATTAAAGACCCAAAGGAACTCTGGACAAGATTGGACAGAACCTTTGGAAAGATTGATGAGGGTCATAATAACACTTTGGAGAGCACATCCAACGCCATAAGAGTTCCTGATCCAAAATTCTCGGCCTCTACTCTCTCTGCTAAAGTTGTTCAAGATGGAAAAGAAGCAAAGTCCTCCTCCAATGATTTTCCTTTGAATTCTATGCAAAACTTGCCAGTAATTGCTACCGAAAGTGAAGAGAAATTTGATTTTTATCCCTCTAATGTTGCTTCTAGTGTGCAAATATGTAATAGCTTGGATATTTTGGAATAAATATCAGATTACTAGAGTGATCCATTCACTCCCCATGATCTAGATCTTCCAGCAAATTTCTGCAGCATTGCATGCACCAAAATTCAGAATTTTGAAGAAGAAGAAAACTGTGCATCTACCGTCTCAGTGGACCATACTCTTGGATCTGATATGAACCTTATTGGATCTGATATGATCTTATTTAGATCTGATCTGATATTTTTCGGTTCAATATTTCAATTTCATAAGCTTTCAGTACTGCTTGTAGTTGTTCTCATTAATTTTGTGAAGAAACAAGTACTGCAAGTCTCCTTCAAAACTGCTATTGGGGATTTGATTTCATTTCATAGTTTTGGATTTGATATGAACCCATGTAGATCTGATTTACTTTCTGATCTGATATTATTTGGTTCAAATTTTAAAATCCAAGATCCTTCAGTCATGCTTGTAGCTGCTCTCACCAATTTCGGTGTGAAAAATCAAGTACCGCAATTCTTCCTCAAAATTGCTGCTAGGGATTTGGTGTTAGTTTCCTCTTATGATGTTGCTGATATTTTATTTTGTGATTCATTAACCATTTCAGAATCTATATTAGATTATGGAGCTCAAGCATTTTCTCTCCATAGTCCCAGGGCTTCTCTATTTTTGTTCACATGCTCATCTCCTCATAGAACTGGTAAAGAGGAAGCTTTTCTGCATCCGCATGGACACTTGCTCCTAACACTTGGGGATATTTTTACCACTCATGTTTTGTTGTTCATGGCTGTATCATATCAGTTTCTTGAGTGTTCCTCACTTGGTTTGAATCCTCAAGAACCTTTTCTCACTTATTAGTTGATTTCAGTTGCTCTACATGGGTCCAGTCTTCATCCAACAACTGTCTATATTTCTGATTTAGTTGAGCATATTATTCTTCTTCCAAAGAGGAAGATTCCTCTAGACATAATAATGGAGAGGTTCACATGCCAAGCCCCAGGATACTTGTGCGTAGAAGAACCAGATTGATCCTGATTCTACCTACTTAATTAGAGGGGGGGCTTTTTTCCCATGTGGTTTTTTCCCCAACTCATTGTATTGAGCAGTTACTTTACTTTACTTGATTTAATGGGTGACCTATGGTCTTAGTTACCAGGGCCCACAAATTGTCCAAGTTAGCATTCAGGGGGGGTGTTAGGATTATTAATCCTCCCTTGTCCAATTTGGTCATATGTCTAAATCATGAGTCATGTCTAAATGGGGAATCCGTCCAGTCTATTTTTAGTCACTAGCACCATTGGGTCCACTTGACCTAATTGGGGCACATGTTTCAGTTACTAAAGTGTGGGGAACCCTAATTGAGCCCTACTGCCACTGATTGCACTTGCATGCATTAGTTTAGGATCCTCCTAGATCAATTCCTACAATTTAGGAGCCACTAGGAGTGTCGATACCAACCAAGGTTAGTTGAGTTGAGTTGGTGACTAGTCAAGCTCAGTTAGGAGTCAGTTACATTCAGTTCTAGTCCTCTACATTTAGTTAGTGCTAGGTTTGCATGGCTCCATGCAAGAGAGGCACATTCCTCACCTACCACAGTCAGTTAGCCTCATTTAACACTGAATTAGACACTTGAGTTGTGTTTTAGAACTCTGATGAACTCCGATAATGATTTAGACAAGACCAGTTAACTATTGAGTCCTCCGATAATGATTTAGACAAGGTCTTAGTTACCTATAGTCAAGTAGAGTCTAATCAATTCGAATTTCCTCATGTGGATTCGAATTGCTTGTGTCTATTTAGCCATTGTACTTCATTGTAATTATTATCTAATTATTTTTTTCATTAATGAAAGCATTCACAGTTGCAAGCCATTTTTGCATTGTTTCATTCTTCAATTGTTGAGTAAATTGTGTGATCTATCTTGTGATTTGTGTGTTTGTCCACAGATATGTGTGCTTAATTTATTAGCCATAACACAAATTCATAGCATTTAATATGTGTGTAGATGCGTAAATAATAATACATAGCGGAAATAAACTCTATAAACACACATCTAACATGCATATACCAGCATAATCATAAGAAGCAATAGATAAAATCATTGCATACTCAAATACAAAAGATTACTTAATTGTAAATAAAGAATATCCAAGAAATTGGTTGTGTAAGAACGATTTTGCACCCAGCCATAGGAATTATGTACAACATATACTCTTTATGCTGAGAGGCCACCCCCAAGCTAGGCTATCAAGCCACTAGGGTGAAGGAAACATCTACACGTAATGTCCCCAATTTTATTTGAATATATTTAACCAAAATGATGTAATTATGTTAGCATGGATTCCCAGTGCAGAGCTCAAGGCCAAGTCACAACTAGTGAATGGCTAGGCATGTATGATGTAAATATTGTTTTTTGGACCGTATTGTTGGCTTGTCATGCTAACTTGAAATATATGTAAATATTATGTGGATAAATAATAAAATTGTCTAAGATGGTTGTGTAAAGAGCACTAGAGGGGCTATGATTCCACCAGAGGGGAAGAGAAAAGGGGGGCTATGGGAGATTAAATGCATGTGTGAGGTTGGTGGGAAAAGTCACCTCATGCAAGTATTGAAGCATGGGTCTGACTACACTTTTGTAACAGTTCTTTCAGCTACCAGAAGTCAGTTTGCATATGTTAGGAGTCCTTTCTTCTATGGTTAGAAGCTATGCTAGTTGTATTTTCGCCATTATCCCATATCCCTTGGAGTCAAACCTCATTCTATCATTCTTTCACTTATATCTACACTAAGCAAAGCTCTCCACTGTTTCTCTATACCACTACAAGACTATGTATAACCCATAAATTTGAATTTGGCAAGAGGGATGTAGATTTCAAGGGAAAATAGATGGCTGTAAGTGAGTAGAGAGATTGGGAAATCTAGGAAACGTTACCTATTGAGTTATGTTGCTTGTATATTCTTGAGAATCCACAAATTGAGGCTATAGGTGGTTCTCCAACAACATACACTGGATTTTCCTCCTTCTATGCACACACTAGAATCACCTGGTAAGATGGATCTCCCAAGAGATTCATGGATCGATGAAGGGAATGCCTAAACATATAAGGGTGTTGTGTGGGGAAGGTATAGTTGGAACCAAGGATGTGGTGGCTAAGTGAGTTCCCTGCAGATATATGTATGAGCATTTGGCTAAGCATAGATTGCGAAACGGGTTTTGGGATGAGAGAGAGAATCTTATAGGTGTTTTTGTCACTCTGGTGGCCTCATAGCCTGACTTGAGGGTGGATTCTTAACAGTTAGAGTGTATGCTAGAAAATTTCCTACTGTTGGGTGGAAAATCGCTCTTATAGAACCACTTGCTTAGAGCTACGTTGTATAAAGATACATATTATCTTGTATTTGCTTATGCAATTTTTTAATTGTTGTCTGTGATGATTGTGTTGGTATATGCATGCTAGATGTGTGTGGATAGAGGTTATCTCTATTGTTTATTTTTATTTATGCATATTCACATTTCTTTTAAATATTATGGAATTGTAATTGGGTTATCGGGCGAAATTTGGAATCCCTTAATTAGTTAATGTCCCCTCCTATTGGTCGAATTGGGGGAATGGGATGTTAAACTACATGCTTCTCTCACTTAGTCCACAACCTGTTCTACTCTTTATGCTTAGTTAGATGCTCATACAAATATCTAAAAGTATCTCACTCAGTCACCACATACTTGACTCCAACAATACTTTCCCCACACAACATTATTTTGGGCTTAGGCATCCCTTCACCGATCCACGATTCTCTTGACGATCCATCTTGCCAGGTTCTTCTAGTGTGTGCACAGAAGGATACCAACCTACAATATGTTATTGGATAATCACGTGTAACCCTACTTTGTGGCTTCTCAAGCATCTATGAGTATAAAAACTCAATGTGTAAGGGTTCCTAGCTCAACCTCTATGCTCGCATACGCCCATCTATTTTCCCTTCAAATATGTATCTTTGTCTCTAAATTCAAAGTTTTGGGTTATACACAGACTAGTAAAGGTCATGAACATCCATGGGGAGCTCTACAAAGTGTAGATCTCCATGATAATGAGAGAATGAGGTGACTCATGATAGGAAATGAGATAATGGTGAAAATACAACTAACATTAATTCTAACCATAGAAGAAAGGACTCATAAAAGTTGCAGACTGAATCCTAACATTTTCTAGAATTGTCACAAAAATGCATTCAACCCCATGCTTCAATAATTTCTTGAGGTGACTTTTCCCACCAACCTCATGCATGCATTCAATGATTGGAAACAATCCAATGGATGAAATTGGCTCATTTAAACCTCGTGGCAGAATTGGGATGAGTTCTAAGGTTGACACTTGGGACCGAAGGATTTAGTATCTCGTAGGCCACCTTTCCTCTTCCCCTATAGTGGAATCATAACCCCTCTAGTGCTCTTTTGTTGTGAATATTTAATTAATATTAATATTTATAAATTAATATATTATTAGGTTACTAGTGAAAGGGCGTAACCCTTCTCTACACTTTCTCAATCCCTATAAAGGAGAGCTTATTTTAATTTTATAATCATCATCTAATACATTATTCCTATTTTACTATTAAACATGAAATTCATATTCGACTATTAAGAGTCCAACCGGATACAGTTTCTCCAAGTGGTATCAGAGCGGATTCGCTCCTTCAACCTGAGCTCAGATTTTTCTCTTCCACTACCCTTCTCACCTTCTGCTACTCATCCCTCAACATTTCCACCACCCTTCTCACCTTCTGTTGCTCATCCCTCGTCCTTCATTCTCCCTACCATTATTCTACCTTCCTTAACTCCATATCGCCACTCCTCCATTCCTTTCACACAACCCCCATAATCTTCAGGTTTCCCTCTGTGGCTATCCACTCCATATCCCTTCCAACTTCCCTTCTCACCACCTGCACACTTCCCAACTGCGTCCTCCTTCCTGTCACACTTCTACTCTCACGATGTCCCTTTAATTCTCCTTTGCTCCTCTACGTCGTCCTGCTCCTCTACGCGTCCTCCTCACCACGTCATTCTTCCCACCTTCCCTCACCGTTTCTCCTCACGCGTCGTTCTCCTCTGTTGCCGTCGTTTCCACCTCCACGACCTGCAAAAAAAAAAATATAATATATTATAATACAATATAATATAATATATTAATTAAATATATTATAATATAATATATTTATAATATTTCAATTTTGTTTTATTATATTAAAAATAATAATAAAATAAATATTTTATAATATAATAATTAATTATTATCCTTAAAATCTCACCATTCTTCATAAAAAAAAAACTCCCTCAAAATCCAAAATAACGTTGAAATACACACCTCCGCATACAAGGTCCAAGACCATGGCAGAACTGAAAGAGAAATTTGAAAAAATGGAGAAGGACATCAAGTCCCTCATCGCTAACCAAAAAAGCTTGAAGGAAGAGATGAAAAATAACAATACAACGCTTAAAAAAGAAATCAAAGACGGAGTTGTTCTGGTACTAGAAAGAAGGCTTGATGAAAAATTTGACATCCTAAATGAAAAACAAAATGACTTGGATAACAAAATGAGTACCATGACTCAAAACATAAACACCATAACACAGAACTTGAGCACCATCGTGCATAACCATAATACATTAATGGAGGTGTTACAAAGACTCGTGCCTAGTCCGGACCAAGTCAACAGTCCAAACATGTTAGATGCCTCATTTCATGTTGCCACACTGGAAACACTTGCCAAGAATCAAGAAGATTTGCACCAATCCATTCCAATGAGAATATCATAGGAACCAAGTGACAAAATATTCATATTTGTACAAGTGAACAATCCATCCATTTCTAATGAACATTTCTCCACCATTTCATTAACTTTTCTCTTGATTCTAGTGGCTAGTTGGACCAACCATGATTTATTATGATTTGACTTCTTAAAATCACAAATATCAACAATTTTAGGAGTGATATAACTATGAGTAGATCTAGGGTCAATCAAAATAGAAATAGATTTATTATCAATCTTACCTTCAACCTCAACCACAGTTGATTGATGGTCTACTTGGGGATCCTCTGGTGTTGCTTAGATTCTAGGGACAGTCCTTTCCATTTCACCCACAATTTTAGCTTCTTGGATGTTGTGAACATGATTTGCACTAGCCATTTTGATATGGACAGTTTCTAAGCATATGGTTATCTCCACACACCCAACATTGAAGTGGCTCTATTGGATCTCTTGGATTTCTTGGCTTGTCTCACATCATCCTAGTTATCTTAGTCACACCTTGTGGTGGTTTCATTTGTTGATTTATGAAATGAGGAGGCTTGAACCCTTTCTTCCTTTGGCAAACTTCTCATTTTTCTTGCCCTTCCATGCCTTATGGAATTCTGGCCTTCTTTTGTTTTGATCATAACAATACTTGGCCTTTCTTATGATCTCCTCTAAAGTCCAAGGTTCATCAAACTCAATTATGTATTTATATCACTAAGGTAACCCACTTATAAAATGTTGAATTTTCACCTTATCATCTTTGATATACTTGACATATCTCAATGGCTGCAAAAAATAATTTGCATATTCTTTCATAGTCATTTTCCCCAAGTTTAACTCATGAAACTCTTTGATTTTCCATCATAGTACCTATCAGAGAGGTACTTTTCCTTGAAGTATTTCTTGAATTTCTTCCACACAATCTTTCTTTCATTTATCATCTTTACTTTCCTAATATGATCCCACCATATAGATGTTATTCCGTTCATAATAAATACATGTACTCTTTCCTACATATTTCTTGTGTAGTCTTGGACTTGGAAATACTTTCTCATCCGAAGAATCCAAGCCTCAACTTCTTGAGCATATTTTACTTCACCATCAAATGTAGGAGGTTTAGCCTTCCTAAATTATCCATGTAAGCTATTCTTGTAAGACCTCTTTCTCTTATTCTTTTGAGATGAAGAGCTTGAACCTTCAATGGATTCTTTAAAGTCATATGACTCACTAGAAGAGATTTTTGGAGTATGTGTCATTTCTTTAGAAATACTTCTTGAACTACGGGACTTCTTATGGGAATGCCTCCTTGAGATACTCCCACTATTTTCCTGATTTTCTAAGTGATGTCCAAAGTTAATCTTCCTCTACATGTTTTTCAAACTTTCAAGCATAGATGCATTTAACTGATTCTGTTCTTCTTGAGCTTTAATCAACCTTTCATTGTCTTCTCTACAACTCTGCAGTTCCACGCTTATGCTCCTCATGGTTTTTGAAATGTCTGGGAGAGTCACTTGGTTTATTCTACCATTGGATTATGCCTCTGGATTATAAACCTATATGTTCTCTCCCATGATATCTATCTTAGCCTCACATGGATCATGCACATCATCCATAATAATGATATTGTTGGCCCAACCAAGACCACATGCTTCCGAATTGCACTAGATTGAATGTTGATCCTTAACTCTCCCTGATAGGATATTGGATCTAAGAAAGTGTTCACATAAACACTTTTGTCAGCTGCATTATATTCTTAGAAATTATAAAATTATTTTCATGCATTCTAGGAACAACCCATTTGTCAATTTCTATCAAGTTATAGAAATATGTGAACCACTCCTTCAAATCTAACTATGCACAACTATTATTTGATTTAATGGCACTATTAGCACACAACTTGTAGTTGCCCCTTAAGCTGAGTCCTATCCACGACGGTTATTAGAGGAAATTTCAACTTAAAATTATCCTTGTAAGGAAAAATAAATAAAATGATAAAATAATGCCATGTAGACAAATTTTTATACTATTTCACTTTTATCTAAGTTGCCCATGGTTATTTCACTTTTATCAAAGCTACCTAATATAGATATTTTATATTAAAATCAATTTATTAGGATGAATTGTTTTCACCCATAAGAAGGAAAAAAAATAAATACACAATGCCAGCTTAAAAGTCGTTGGACCCAACTTTTCACATTTTTATAGTATTATTATGATGCATTATTGTAATATATTAATTATAATATAATATTATTATATATTATTATATATTAGTTATAATATTATTACTATTGCTATTATATATTGTATATGGATCACTCTTTCCTTAAATATGAATAGGTATAT
The DNA here is from genome assembly GCA_001517045.1 of Pseudotsuga menziesii. Taxonomy (NCBI): domain Eukaryota; kingdom Viridiplantae; phylum Streptophyta; class Pinopsida; order Pinales; family Pinaceae; genus Pseudotsuga; species Pseudotsuga menziesii. Next base: position 23,949 of record LPNX010652172.1, read on the forward strand.
TAGTTACTATTATGTATTAATTTTTATATTAGGCATTAGTTACGATATTAGTTAAAAGTTAAAAGATGAACAACTATATTAGTCACGGTATTAGTTAAAGTTATTGGATCCAACTCTTCACTGTGTATAATATTATTATAATAAATTATAATTATTATATATTAGTTATAATATTATTTTATATTACTATTATATTTTTTTCCTTGGGAAAAAAATTGTAATTTTATTAGTAGCATAAAATTACATTTGCATATGTATGTCCAAAACACATTATCATATATGTCTAACAAAACACAAAAAATACATATATTGCTTTCATATTGAGTCTGTGTAAGCATAAACAATCCTCATACTTTGTTTAAAAAAAAAACATACAAATCATCTCAAAATCTTAATCTCCTTCAACATCCCCATATATCTTTGACCAAAAATAGGTTGAAAACTGTCAATTTCGATATCACAACCCATAATTAGACTGGACTTTGTATGCTCACATATTCCTTCACAAATCGATGTAGAAGTAATACAAAAATAAGGTATATGTCTTCATTCTATAATGGAACATAATTTGCCTCCTCTGCTTTTATGAATGGTCTGTGGTAGTATTGAAAGGATTGTTCTTGACGTTGTTCCCTTATTTTAAATTGTCCTTTACCCAATTGAGTACCCTCCTTAGGTAAGGCATCTTCCTCCTTGTTATGCTCCCTATAAACATGAGTGCATGAAAGAGAATTAATTTGTTTTAGCTATGCCATGAATTTCGTTTAGCAGAGGAGAAATAAATATATTTGTGCATCAATGTGCTTTCTTTGAACCAAATTATTGCGAGCATAGAATCCCCAAACACTTGGAGATTTGTATAGTCTTTCTCTAGAACAAACAATAGCAAGATTTTCAAAGCATATAATTTTGCATATTTTTTGGTTCCTTCTCTGAAGCCTAAGGAAAATTTGAAGAAGTGTTTGTCTGATAAGTATAGAATCCCCACCCTTCCCCCCCCCCCCCCCCCNTAATTGCAGACCCTTGCTTTTCTTGTGGGAAAAAGGATAGTATATTTAGGCTATTTAAAGCAACTAACTCTGGGACTGTGTGTTTCTTAGAGAATATTTGGTTGTTCCTAGCTATACACAAGCCTCAATTTATGATTATAGGGAGGGATCTATATGCCTGGAAAAGAGAGTTTGCCATACACTATTAGAGGGACTGTTCCATGGAATTGCCATTTTAGATTAGTTCCATGTTGATCCTTTTGGAACACTCCTTCCAAACCAATATTGTAAATGGACAGGCGACAAAGAGATGTGTCATTTATTCCTCCTCATATTTACATAGAATGTAATAATTTGGGCCTTCAAACCAATGCCTTTGTAAATTGTCCCACATTGGGATTTTTTTTGATAAGGCACACCACATCAACAACCGAGCTTTCAATGGGAATTTAAATTTCCAATTTTTTTCCACCACCATTGTGCTTCCCTATTTTGAAACTCTGCACTGAGCTGAATATATCCCTGCTTTGGAATATATCTTCCTAAGGGATCCAAATCCCATATGAGCTCATCTTCCTCCTCTATGATCCTAACATGTCCATCCATAAGTGTAGATATGCAGTGGTCCCATTGATTTGCATCATCATTTGAGAATCCTAGTGCTCTCGCCGAAATCCAACCATTCCTCCACAAATTTGTGGTATCTAGATTTGACACTTGGTTTAGAGTAAAAATATCCATATTGTGGAGATTTTCCACCATATGAGTCAGGAATAATTGTCAACCTCTACACCCCAACCATAAATATAACCCCATTCCCACTCTATTCTCTTTTCCAACTTTCCACGCCATCTCCTTTTCAATTAAGTCAAAATATTGTAGGACTGCTTTTAAAATTATGGAGACGTTACTCTTGTTTTTATTTGGGGATCTCAGCTAGTCCAAAATAGTGGCCATATATATATATATATATATGATCAACAATATGAGTCCACAAGCTATTGATGGAGATAACCCTCCAACCACATTTTGCAGCTAGGGATTTGGGGAATCTGAAGAAGTTTCTCAATCCCTACCAACCTATGGATTTGAAGATTGTTTTCCCATCTTACCCATGGAATAACCTTTTGTTCATTTTTTCCATTCCAGATAAATATTGAACACAATATTCTAGCCTTCTCTAATGTGCCTTTTTGGGATCCATGCTAATGCCATCCAATAAATTGCAATGTATTCTAACAAATATTTGATGAGAACCATCCCGCCTTCTCTAGAAATCCATTGGAAGGACCAAACATGTAATCTTTTTTCCAACTTGGAGATAATCCACATCCAACCCTTTTTTTTATAATTGTTTGGTTTCATATAGAAACCCAAGTATTTTACTCCCTGTTCTAAATTTATGGTTGGGAAAGCATACAACTCCTTGTAGACTCGTTTCTTTTCTTCCTCCATATTAATGCAAGGCATGTTTTATTTTTATATGTTTATATTCATCCCTGAAGCTATACAAAACAATTCCAAAAATTTTGCAAGGGATTCTGCATCACTTCTCTAGCCATCACAAAATAATAGAATATCATCTACAAATAGCAGGTGAGTTATTGATAAATGGTTTGAGATTTTAATACCTTTTATGGATCCCACATTATTTTCCTCTTTCAACAATCCACTCAACCCTTCTACAACAAGAAGAAAGAGTAGGGGTGATAGAGGGAATCCTTATTGTAATCCTCTTTCAACATTAACAGATGAGGATGTCGAGCCATTTATTAGCACTGCAAATGTAACTATGGTGACACAACTCATGATATAGAAAATAAAAGGAACATCAAATCCCACATAAGCTAGGAGTAACCAAATATATATCCAATTAACCCTATCATATGTTTTTTACAGATCTAGCTTAATTAACATTCCCTTGTCTTTATTTCCTTACATGTTATGTAGGATCTCCTGAGCAACCCGAGTGGCCTCGTGAATTTGTCTTCCTTCCAGGAATCCAAACTACTCTTCAAAGATATGATTTGATAAGATGGCCTTAATCCTTCTGGAAATTATATTTTCTATGATTTTGTAGATTCCATTAGCTAGCGATATGGGCCGAAAGTCATCAAAGGAGGAGGGACTGTCTACCTTTAGAAATAGTGTGATGAAAGTGGAGTTGAGAGGCTCTAGTATATTGAATGGAGTTGTCATTGATGTCAAAAGAGTTCAGTAATGACAAAGGAATAACCAAGGACATGATGACAGGAAAAAATCAGTGTAAGGAAGCGATGACATGGTATGCATAATGATGTGGCATGGGTGATGAGGATAGAAAGACACATGAGGTGCTATCACGAAGTCATGAGGATGTGTATGAATCATGAATCGATTGATCGTTTTGAATACTTGTACAAATGAATCCACAAAGATAATGTGTAGATCCAGTGAGGGAAATCCAATCGAGCTTGGTTGATCGATTCTCTGATCAATCAAAATAGAGTCATGGAGTTGCATTCATCTTATTTAGTAGAGGTTGGATGGATAAGATTGTATCAAGAAAATAGATCGACGGCAGGGAAAGGATCCGCAAAGTAAATGTGTGTGGAAGATAACATTTCAGAGCTCTAAAACAAAGTTTTGTATTTTATCACTGATAAATGAACGAGGAGGATTCCGCAAAAGCGATCGAAGGTTCACAGGAGTTGTGGAAAGCGATTTGCGGAATCCCATTTCAAAAAAGTTAAAAGGCACATCCACAATCCACAATGTGGAAGGAAGTCACAATCTACAATCCATAAATTGCAAAAGAAGTTTTGCGGAAAGGGAATTGCAGAAGGAGCTTTGAGAAAAATCAAAATACATACCCGCAATCCACAATCCACAATCTGCAATCCGAAATTGCGGAAAAGGTATTTTCGGAAAGTCAAATGCAGAAGAAGTTTCGAGAAGAGTCGAAAGCCATACCTGCAACCCGCAACCCACAATAGCGAAAAGGAAATTGTGGAAGGACTTTTGTTGCGGAAAGGTTGTTACAGAAAGGAAATTGCGGAAGGTCGTGACTGATAAATTTAATAGAGAAGTAATTCTGAATGAAAGAACATGTTTGATGTAAATACATGAGAGTGAAAATATGTGTTTAATAAATAGGCATGACCCCATATTGAAAGAGTGCAATTGTGGAATTCCAAAATGAAGAGATACGTTGGTAAAGAAAGATGAATGGTGTGAAAGGTATTTATAAACAAAGGTTTCAAGTTTAGAAAGCGTCTTTGTAGTCCATATCTATGTAGCAATAGCAGAAGGCAAATACCAAGGTATGAATGAAGACACCAGTGACAATATTAAAGATATAAGAAGATATGAAAGCTTGATAAAAGCATACTAGGGCGGTAGGGTGGTGCTAGGGCATGTTATATTCCTGTAAGGGGGTCGCAGCGTCCTTCCAGTAGTAGCTGGTAAATAAGGTGTAGTAGCATCCTTTCAATGGCAGCTAATAAAAACAGGCAGTCGTAGCCTCCTTCCAGTAGTAGCTGGTAAATAGGGTGTAGAATCATCCTTTCAGTTGAAGCTAATAGTTTGTAAGTACAATTTTGCAGTAATAGAAAGTTTTGGTGGTTTTCCTAGTTGGGATTCCACGATTAAAGTTGTGTTACTTGTGTCTTGTTGATCATGTGTGTTAATAAATAAATTAAAAGTGATTCTAATTGTTAAAATTTAATATATTGATTCACCCCCCTCTCAGTATTGTCCAATATTCCAACAGTTGGTATCAAAGTAGGATCCTTCACTACAGTTTAATCACTGGAAGGAATATCCTATTAACAATTACTATGGATCAACAAGAAGGGTTAGTCGCCAACAAACCTCCATTATTTATAGGAGATAATTATGCATACTGGAGTGTAAGAATGAAGTGTCATCTAATGTCCCTTGGATGCAAAGTCTAGAGGTATGTTGAAAATGAGTATGTAGTACCAAGTAGCCTACCTCTAGAAAAGGATGAACTAGACCAATATGAGGGCAATGCAAAAGCCTTGAATGCAATATTGAGTGGGTTAGAAACTTCAGTGTTTGTAAAATTTATGCAATGCAAGACAACCAAACATGCCTGGGTAAAATTAAAAAATGTCTATGAAGGTGTATCCAAAGTCAAACAATCCAAAATTCAAACATACAAAGGACAATTTGAAAGTCGGAAAATGAAAGAGGAAGAAAATATTGCAGAATATATTTTAAGAGTAGATGAAATTGTCAATACTAATAGAGGACTTGGAGGAGTAATAAAGGAGACATAAGTCATTAACAAAGTACTAAGAACCTTGCCCATCAAGTATGACTCAAAATTATCCACTCTAGAAGAACGAGATGATCTTGATCTCATGACAGTAGATGAATTACATGGAATATACATCGCCTATGAGATGAGAACAGGACAAGATGGACCATCAAAGAAAGATGCAACATTTAAAGTCTCAAAAGAGCCAAAGAATTTTGAAGCCTTAAAACAGAATCTAGATGAAGAAGAAGCTCTTTTCATTAAGAAACTTGAGAAATGTACTAGCAAGTACAAAGGAAAGCTACCCTTGAAATGTTTTTTTTTTTTAACAAAAATTGAAAAAAGGATTTTATAAAACAAGCTGTGCACAGCCATTCATTACAGCAGTGGCAAGGCAAAGTATTCCTGCTAATCAAAATTGTTGCACAGAAGGCTTAACCTAAGAGTTTTTCAAAAAACTGCACACAAAGGTTTTCCAAAATATCTAATGTCTCGGGTAGTATATACCCTTATATACTGATTACATAATAAAAGACAGTAGAACATTTAACCATAAGAAAAGAAAACAGATTAAAGGTTGCCTCTAAAATTCTTGGGCTGCACTACTGATTCTTCCTCCATTGGGCGCTCTGCTTCTGCAGTTGCTCCATTCATCCTGCTTCCCTGATTCATGGTGATCAAACGCTCAAGATATTCCTGAATCCTATCAACTTTGCCCAAGATCTCATGTAGGTTAATTTCATTATCATCAATCCGAGCGTCGTGGTTACTGATTTGCAAAGAGGTGTAATTCACTGTTTCTCCCATGATTTTGATTTCCCGCGCTATTTCTTTGTTGTCCATGACTCCAATTGTTGTCATCTCATACAGACGCCACAGGTTCTTCTTAATATCCATTATTCTTGTGTTATCTCCAGCTTGAGACATTCTTCTAGCTTCAGCAGAGATCTCAATCCAAGCAAATTGACTGTGCAAGGAATAAGCAGCAAGGAAACTGTCCGGAATCTCAACCAAAGGAAAAATAAGAAAACGAATGAGAACTGTAAGCTCCTGCTGCAACACAGAACCCCCGTTCCTTTCTAAACAAACCAAATTACCCACAGCACCTTCCTGCCACCCAATACAGAGACAACCCAAGACCGAACTTTGTCTCAAACTACCAGAAAGCGTAGGATTTATACCAAAGCCAAGGCCTGAAGACCAAGACGCGGAGGGGAAACTACAATGGAAATTGGAGAAGGCTGCGAGAGCAAGCCTCTCCTTCACAAAGGAATGAGTGAGAGGGAGATCTTGCCACGGGATGCCCAGCAGCCTCTATCCTTCAATACCTGCTACCACATTCAGGATAATTCGCATAGCTTCAGGAGAACCAGAGCCAAGGTCCGGACCAAAGTAAATAAGCATGTCGCTGCAAGGAGATGGCATAGAGTAATGGATGAGGTTAGAGCAAGTGTGTGAAGAAGGATAGCAATTAACCGAGGGCTGGATGGTCTTAATTCCTGCTGAGTTCGAGATGTAGAGAGGACAGGAGAGCGTCCACGCCGCAGAGGGAGGAGATCTGGCGGGACGGATTAGTAAATGCTTGGAACCGTTGAGAGGCTGGAGGGAATGGAGGCCAGCTGCGAGGAAGTGATGTAGAGAGGGGGGTAGAGAACGGGTCTTAGGGAGAAGAGGAAGGAGGGATAAGGGGAGTAAGATAAGGAGAGGGGAGAGGAAAAGAGAATAGGAGGAGAAGGAGGGGGGGCTATATGGCTATCGAAATATTGAAGGAGGTTTAAGAAATTCATTATAAAATCCTGAATATTGAGAGGTCGGGAAGGGGGCTTCCAACTCCACATTTAAGGAATGAATTTGAGGATGGGATGGTTTCCATCCTGACTGTAGTGACCTTGTGGGAGAGTGGCGCCCACATTAGCCAAATTTTCCACTGCATTATTATTGTGCCGAAGGATGTGAAAAGCCTCATAGGATTTAGACATGAGAAGCTTGTCTTTTTCAAACAGGCGGCGGCATTTGACTGCTCCAGTAGGGTATCCGTTGATCAATTTGTAGATGACATGCCTGGAATCTTCGAATATCAATACCTTGCGAAGCTTCTTAGTGTTTAGAAGATGTAGGCCCTGGATAAGAGCCAACCACTCAGCTTCATTGTTAGTTCTGTTACCTAGGCCCCACATGAAGGTTTGTTCTACATATCCTCCGGGATCCAAGAGAATCCCCCCCGTGCCTGCCACCCCTCATCACCCTTGAAATGTTTTAACTATGGAAGGATTGGTCACTTTTCCTCAAACTGTTCTTACCCAAAACAATAGGATAGTGATGATGATGAAGAACCTTGATGTCATAAGAAAGATCAAAAGAATAAGAGCATGTAAAAGAATAAATTCAATAAAAAGAAGAAAAACTTCTATTCCAAGGAAGACAACGAAGATGAAGAGATAAGTGAAGGTGAAGAAATTATATTCATGGGAATAGAAACTCAAGCTCAAGATGGTGAATCAGATGAGGAAGGAGAAGTGGAACTAAGAGTTGAACTCATTAGTGCTCTTGAAGAACTTGAAAAATGCAGGAAAAAGAACAAACAATCAAACTGAATCATTAGTGCCTTGGAGGCCCAACTCCATGAAGCCAAGAAAATTGAAGAAGGATTAGATTCGTAGCTCAAAAAGAGAATACAATAATCTGAAAGGCTTGAAGAAGAGATCATGCAAATTAGAAAGAAGGTTGATGAATAATTTATTAAGACAAAATTTGAAAATAGTTCAAAGACGCTCGATAACATCTTGAGTAGCCAAAGATCATGAAACAAATTAAAGAGGAAGAAAACAAGAAATATGCTCCATCCTCTCATGACAAAAAAAACTGATGTGATGCCTAGAAGACCAATGACAAGTAGATATCAACAGATATTTTTTTGTCATTGCTACTCTTGTAATAATTTTGGTCATAAAGCCATAAACTACAAAGCATATGGAAAGCTTTGTGGCTACAACTAAAAGCATCTAGTAACAAACCAAAACTAAGAAACCATAAGTCTTTTACACCTCTTTAAAAATATGATAAAGAGTGTTACAAATGCAATAAACATGGACATATAGCAAGAGAATGTAAACTAATTACTCCTACAGAGAAAGTTGTTGCAAAAAGGTTTCAAAACCAAAACCAGAGAAAGGACCTGAAGAAAAAGAAGAAGGAAGAATCTATTATTGCTCTATGTGTGACAAAAAAACAAAATCTATGTCATATTGAAAGTGGGTGTTCAAAATATATTACAGGATATCCAAACAATTTTATAAGCATAAGAAAAGATAATACGGGAAAAGTCACTTTTGGAGATAATATTTCTTCCAAAATAATTGGTAAAGGTACAACTATTATCAATAATAAGGTCAAATATGAAAATATGTTGCTAGTGGAAAATTAAAGCATAATCTCCTTAGTGTACGTCAAAAATGTGTTCAAGGGCGTATCAACACTGTTGACTCTGAGAAATGTGAAATCAGAAAAAAAGATCAAGAAGAGTTATTGGAACTGCTGTAATGAATTCAAGTAATGTATACATTATAGAAAATGAAGATCAATGCTACATAAGTATGATTGATGAAAGTTGGTTGTGGCATAAAAGGATAGAGCACTTAAACTTTGACAATCTTATGAAAAAAGTAAGAAGGAAGTTGTAAGGTGTAATATCCCCCAATTTATAAACATTATCTGTAATATTATTATTCCAATATTGTATTTTCGATGAGTTTGGATGATCGAGGAATTTTTCCAAATGGTCCCTGGGGGACAGTTGTAACCGCTACATTTTTCCTTTAATGAAATTCAGAATGAAAGGGACAAGCCACATTAAAGAGGAGACTATGCATGCAAGAGTGGGAGACATAGAGCGATAAACCTCAGGAAAGTACATCAAGTGCCAGAATGCCTTAATGGCATCGGACAGGCCCTGGAGAAATTAGGGCGCAGTGGTTGATGTGGATTCAATGGAGAATGGACCGTAGCTACGAAAGAAGATCATACAGAACCTAGAGAAAATCAGGGCATAGTGGTTGACGGGGATTCCTTGGGGAATGGATCGTAGCTGCAAAGTAAGACCTAGGCAACCAAACTATAATAGAGCATATGCGAGGAGCCAAGACATTGCTGAGTATGCTAGGAAAGAATGAACTCTTGTTGTGTGAGCACTCAGTGTTAGGCAAGGGTTGAGATAAATACTTGTTGCATGAGCACTCTATGTTAGGAAAGTGATTTATGCTTGGAAAATTGAACTGAGGTTAGTTGTCTCCGCTCTTGGCACACATAGTTTAGCTTGGGGGTGATTATGGAAAGAGAAGATCTGTGCCTAATCTACAGTTGGGTGGAACGTGGTTGTTCCCCTTTTATTGTGGATTTCGTTACAAACAGGTTCCATTACTCGGTTTGTTTTCTACAAATCTATTGAGCTCAAGGTATGTGTGTACATGTGTTAATAAGTGTTCAATGTTAATGAAATGATAAATACAAGTTTTAGGTTATTGATGGAAACGTTGCTTATGAGATGGTGTATACTCATACTTTGTTTTGAATGATTGTGATATGTATTTGGTAATATGGTTGCTCAAATGGGATAATGCCATTTCTGTAAAGAGTTACTAGGATAATGTATGATTCTTTGTTAAAGCCAACCTAAGGGACCCTTAGTAGGGAAGCCAATGTGCTCTCCTAGGTTTATCCCTTTTCTTGTTTAGAGAAGTCCCTGTATAATACCTTAAATTCCTGAGGGAGGGTAAAACTGTGAAGGGAGAGCTTGGCTGCTAAAGTTATTAGGAGATGGTCGTTGTACACCACCAAAGTACCTAATCCTGAGTTGGTCGAAGTAAATCATTTGGATAAATCTGTGAGTCCATTGAGGGTTGGAAACTCCTTAGTCTTGCCAAGAAAAATGCAAAGAAGGTTGGTGAAAACCTTGGGGCCAAAAGGCCTGCAGAAGCCTAAAAATATATAAAGAATTTAAGTACTTCTACAACCCACAATCCGCGTTGCAGGAGCGGAAGCAGAGTAAAATCTATAAGAAATTGGAGGTGCTTCCACAGCCCGCAATATGCATTATGGAAGCAAAAAAATAGAGCAAAAACTCATAAGGAAGTGAGGTGGTTCTGTAATTCACATTGCGGAAGTGGAAAACGGAGTAAAGGTTATAAGGAATGGGAGTGTTTCTGCAACCCGTAATCCGCAATGCGGAAGTGGAAATAGGGCCAAAAATATAATGAATATAAGGACTTTCCATAATCCACAATTTGCATTGCGGAAAGTGAAAAGTGGAAGTCAAACTATAAATTATTTAAGTGTTTTCGTAATCCGCAATCCACATTGCAGAAGGCGGAAAGTGGAGAGTAAAAATGAGAAGGATGTGGAGGTTTCTGCAATCCGCAATCCGCATTGCAGAATGCGAAAAGAGGAAAGCAGAAGAAAAATATAAAGAAAATATGGGGTTTCCACAATCCGCTATCTGCATTGTGGAATGCAAAAAGCGGAAAGTGAAAGAGAAATATAAAGAAAATATGGGATTTATGCAACCCCCAATCTGTATTGCAGAATGTGGAAAGTGGAAAGTGGAAGAAAAATATAAAGAAAATATGGGTTTCCACAATCCGCAATCCGCATTACGGAATGGGGAAAGAGGAAAGTGAAAGAGAAATATAATTAAAATATGGGATTTCCATAATCCGCAATTCACATTGCAGAATGCGAAAAACAAAAAGTGGAAGAGAAAATATAAATAAAGTAGGGGGTTTTCGTAATCCGCAATCCACATTGAAGAATGCAAAAAGCGGAAAGGGAAAGGTGTGGAATGTAAGGATTTTTGCAACCCACAATCCGCATTGTGGAAGGGAGTTTTATTTGTGGAAGGTCTATTGTAGAAACAAATAAGCTTAGGAATGAATGTTAGAGGAAGATTCATGAACCATGTTTTATGGGAAAGATTTTTTTTTATATACATGCATTTTAGTAGGTTATATGGGTATCTTACATATGGTATCAGAGCTACAAGTTTCAACCCTATCGCCTTTTGGGAACATCTAATTCCACTGAATTATGAAAAAAAATTGTTCTAATCATAAGAATTTGTGTTGGAATGTTTTGTGTACAAACAAAATTGTTCTGTAACTACAACAATCGACTCACAAGGTGAGAATGCGGATCAACCTGAAGAGGGTGCACCAGCACCACGCACATCGCAACCAGAGAAAGAACACTCTAAATCCAGTCAAATTTTGGAAACAATGAGGAACTTGGTCGTAGAAATATAGAGCTTCAAAGCAGACAATGAGCAGTTAAAGAAGGCTCAGGAAAGGCAACGAGACATTAATGAGATATTGTTGCAAAGTCTGTAAGAGACGAATAATGGGGAAAACACCCAAACAGATATTGGGAGGGACCCAGAAGTTCCAGAGAGTGCCGAAAGAAAAGACAGTTCTTCTAATGGAACTCAAAAATATGTAAATCTATCCAAGTGGGTTGGCAAAAGAAAAATCGACCGCTTGGAAGGTGAATTTAAAAAGATCAAGCCAACCAACTTCGATGGGGAAGCCAAGATCAGATAAGAAGCAGAGGCTTGGATTCTAGACGTTAAGAAGTACTTTCAAATTTACAATTATTATAGCAACATGAAGGTGAAAATGGCCATCTACAACTTGAAGGGAAGGGCCAACATTTGGTGGCAAGATCTGAATATTTCTCAGGGAATAAAAGAGAAGAACCTAGAGTGGTCAGATTTCAAGAAGTTCTTCAAGAAGCAATACTTGCCAGAAATCTACTATGAAAGAAACACCAAGGAATTCTATGAGTTAAAGCTCGAACAAATGAATATAGAGGACCTCATTAACAGATTTTTGGATCTATTGTGGTTCATGTCGTATATTAAAGAGGAAAATGTGAAAATACAAAGGTTCTTGAGTTGTTTTTCGTGGTCTTATTAGGAACGGATTGAATTCAACAATCCAAAAACCTTGGTTGAATCCTTAAGAAATGAAAGGTTGTGTTTCGAATAGTACAAATAGAGGAATGACCTCTCCAAGATCAGGAAGGGTAAAGAACGTGAAAAGTTAAACCAACGAAAGAAGGGCTTCTATCCCCCACCCTTCAGGAACATACCAAGGAATCCACAAGGAAATTTTTACAACAAAAATGAACAACTTCCATAGAAGAACTATAAATATGTGAACCTTAGACCCCAGGGGATTGTAGGAGCCCTTAAGGAACCCCTGAATTGTTGGAAATATGGAGATCCCCACTTGTGAAGGAATTTCCCATGCCTCAACCGAATTAATGAGGCTATTCACAACCTACTAGAAGCTTCCACTGTTAGGGAAGTTGGGAAAAGCTACCACCAGATTAATGCAGCCCTGGAGAATTGACAAGCGGATTATCAATCTACAATGGTGGATATTGAAGGTACTATCTCTAACTGAAGCCTTTCTATACTAATTGATCCAGGGGATGCCTTAAGTTACATCAATCCCAAAGTGGTGGAGGACTTCCAGCTCGGCAAGGCAATACATGCAAAACCCTGGTCATTCCAACTGGCTACTAGAGCCAGGAGAAAGGTAACTGAGTTTATTGTTGATTGTGAAGTTAAAATAATGGATCATGTGAGTAGGATTAATCTAAATGGTTTTCCTTTAGGGTCATATGATATGATTATTGGCATGGATTGGTTATCAAAGTACAAAGTAATATTGAATTGTTTTGATAAAACCTTTACTTATGTGACTAAGGATCAAATTGTTAGGAAGGTAGAAGGTGTCATTGAGAATGTCTCCTTGAGGAAAATATATGTCATGCAATGGAAAAGGTGCATGAGAAAGGGTTGTAAGCTATATGCAGTGAGGGTGACTGAACTGCTCCTTAATAAAGTTAAAACACAGGTAAAATACCACCTAGTCTTAAGTAATTTTATTGATGTATTTCCAGAAGAGATACAAGGACTACCCCCTCAACAAGAGATAGATTTCTCCGTTGAGATTGTGCTTGGTTCTGCATGGTATCTAAGACACCTTATCATATGAGTATCCTTGAGTTAACCAAGTTGAAAACTCAGTTACAAGAACTGCTAGATAAGGGTTACATCAGACCAAGTGTGTCTCCTTGGGGAGCACTAGTTTTATTTGTTAAGAAAAGGTATGGGACTCTAAGACTTTTCATAGATTACAAACAACTGAATAACGAAACCATCAAGATAAAGTATCCTCTGCCTCAGATTAACGATCTGTTTGATCAAATGGGGGGAGCTAAGATATTCTCCAAGCTATATTTGCAGTCTGGTTATCACCAGATCATGACTAAGGAATAATATGTAAGCAAAATAGACTTCAAGACTCGATATGGGCACTACGAATTCGTAGTAATTCCTTCTGGCTTAACCAATTCCCATGCTACCTTCATGTGCCTAATGAACAGTACTTTCAACAAGTACCTAGACAATTTTTTGTTGATATTTCTTGATGACATCCTAATCTACTCCAAGACAGAGGAAGAACATCAACACTTGGAAATTGTGCTATAGACCTTAAGATAACATCAGTTGTATGCTAAGTTCGAGAAGTGTGAATTATTTAAGAAATAAATTAAGTACCTAGGTGATGTCATCTCAGAATATGGGATCACAGTAGACCCACAAAAGATTAATGTTATTTCTGAATGGCCTTTGCCTAAGGATGTCGTTGACATTCGGTCCTTCATGGGACTCACCGGTTACTACCAACGATTCATCCAAGGATTTTCAAAGATATCATATCCCATTACTTCCTTGAAAAAGAATGGATTAAGGTTTGCATGGTCCTTGAAGTGTCAAGAGAGATTTGAAAATCTAAAAAGAATGTTAACCATGGCTCCCATCTTGAAGGTGGCTGACCCCTATAAAGACTACACAGTCTATACAGATGATAGTAAGGAGGTATTGGGGGAATATTATCTCAAGAAGGACATGTGGTATGTTATGAATCTTGCAAATTGAAAGAGCATGAACGGAATTATGTAGTGCATGATCTAGAATTGGCAGCAGTAGTGCATGCCTTAAAAATGTGGCACCACTACTTGTTAGGGAAAATTTTCCTTTTGTTGACAGAAAACAGCTATGTAAAGAATATGTTTACTCAGCCGGGGCTAATTGCCAGACAAGCAAGATGGATGGCCTTCTTAAGTGAATTTGATTTTGAAGTAAAGGATATCAATGATAAAGAAAATATGGTGGCTGATGCACTCATTTGATGAGGTCACGAAGTATATGAGATTACTATGAGCCAACCATAAAGTGATCTGATGAGCAGAATAAAACAAACCAACATCCATGATGTTGAATATGAAAATTTACTGAACAAATTGTTGAAAGAGACAAAATTCAAAGTAGAAAAGAAAGGGTTAATTTTGTTTAAAAGGAGAATATACATGCCTAACGTTTCTGATTTAAAATTGTTGGTTCTAAATGAAATCCAGAGACCTCCTTATGTAGGGCACCCTGGTTACCAAAAGATGATCACAACCCTTAGAAAGAAATTCTTTTGGCCCAAATTAAAGGCATATTTAGTTGATTACCTATCTAAATGTTTGTAATGTCAATAGGTGAAGGATGAAATTCAACATCCAGCAGGTTTGTTACAACCTTTTCCAATTCTCGAATGGAAATGAGAGGTAATATCTTTGGATTTTATCATATGGTTTCCATTGACTTATAAACAACATGATTCAATTATGGTTGTAGTATATAAGTTAAGCAAGTCTACTCATTTTATTCTTGTAAAGTCCACTTACAAGGCTGTCAATGCGGCAGAAATATTTATGAAGGAAGTACCAAAGATGGTAATTTCTGACCAGGATGTCAATTTTACATAAAACTTTTGGAAATAATTGTTTGCAGGGTTTGAAACCAAAATAAATTTTAGCACTAGCTACCACCCTGAAACAAATGGACAAAAAGAACGAACTAACCAAGTCATTGAAGACATTTTGAGGATGTATGTCATGGAAATGCCCACTAAGTGGGAATACTATTTGCATATGGTAGAGTTTGCATACAATAATGGTTATCAAGCCTCAACCAATATGAGCCCATTTGAAATCATGTATGGTAAAAAGTGTACTACCCTTGTTAGCTGGGATAGCCCCATGGATCGAATGATAGTAGGACTTGAAATGTTACAAGAAATGGAACAAACTATTCGAAAGGTACAAAAGAACTTGAAGGCGGCGCATGATCACCAAAAGAGTTATGCTGACTTGAAAAGACAACATAAATAATTTTCGGTCGGAGATCATGTTTACCTTTGAGTCAATCCCAAAAAGAGATCCCTGAGATTGGGAAGTTGTACCAAATTAGCACCATGGTTATGCGGACCCTTTCAAATCTTGGAAAGGATTGGATCCGTGGCATACAAAATTGCTCTTCCAACACACTTAAGAATTCATAATGTTTTTCATATTTCATTGCTGAAGAAATATATACATGATTCCACTCATATCATTGACTGGAATGTGGTATAGGTGGAACCAAAAGGAAAATTTCAAGTGGAACCTCTACGCATTCTAGACAGGATAGAAACAACACTTCGAAACCGGGTCATCGCTCGAGTTAAGGTGCAATGGAAACATTTTAGCTCGGAGGAGGCGACTTGGGAACTAGAGGGAGATATGTGAAAGCAGTACCTAGGTTTATTTCTAGAAGTTATGGAGGAATTCTAAGAACATTGTGGAAAGTGTTGCAATAAGGGGGTGTGGATGTAATATCCCCCAATTTATAAACATTATCTGTTATATTATTATTCCATTGTATTTTTTGATGAGGTTGACTGATTGAGGAATCCATCCAAACGGTCCCTGGGGGATAGTTGTAACCACTACATTTTTCCTTTAATGAAATTCAAAATGAAAGGGACAAGGCATGTTAAAGAGGATACTATGTGTGCAAGAGTGGGAGACGTAGAGAAGAAAACCTTAGGAAAGTACATTAGGTGTTGAAATGCCTTAATGGCGTTGAACAGACCCTGGAGAAATTAGGGCACAGTTGTTGATGGGGATTCAATGGAGAATGGACCATAGCTACAAAAGAATATCGGACAGACCCTAGAGAAAATCAGGGCACAGTGGTTGATGAGGATTCCTTTGGGAATGGACCATAGCTATAAAGTAAGACCTAGGAAACCAAACTATAAGAGAGCATATGTGAGGAGGCAAGACGCTACTAAGTATGCTGGGAAAGAATGAACTCTTGCTGTGTGAGCACTTAGTGTTAGGAAAGAGTTGAGAGAAATACTTGTTGCATGAGCACTCTATGTTAGGAAAGTGGTTTCTGCCTGGAAAAAATGAACTGAGGTTAGATGTCTCCACTCTTGGCATGCATAGTTTATCTTAGGGGTGATTGAGGATAGAGAAGATCTATTCCTAATATACAGTTGGGTGGAAAATGGTTGTTCCCCTTTCATTGTGGCTCGCGTTACAAACAGGTACCATTACTGGGTTTGTTTTCTGCAAATATATTGAGCTCATGGTATGTCTGTACATGTGTTAATAAGTGTTCAATGTTAATGAAATGATAAATACCATTTTTACGTTATTTTTGGAAATGTTTCTTATGAGCTGGTGCATACTCATACTCTGTTTTGAATGTCTGTGATATGTATTTGGTAATATGGTTGCTCAAATGGGATAATGTCATTTATGTAAAGAGTTATTAGGATGTTGTATGATTCTTTGTTAAATCCATTCTAAGGGGCCCCTGGTAGGGAAGCCTATCTACTCTCTTGGGTTTATCCCTTTTCCTATTTAGAGAAGTCCCTGTATAATACCTTAAATTCCTAAGGGAGGGTAAAACTATGAAGGGGGAACTTGGATGCTGAAGTTCTTAGGAGATTGTCGTTGTACACCACCAAAGTACCTAAGTCTGAGTTGGTCGAAGTTATTCATTCAGGTAAAGCCACGATTCCATCGAGGGTTGGAAACTCCTTAGTCTTGCGAAGAAAAACACAGAGAAAGTTGGTGAAAAAATTGGGGCAGAAAGGCCTCTGGAAGCCTAAAAATATATAAATAATTTACGTGCTTCCACAACCCGCAACCAGTAATCCGCGTTGTGGGAGCAGAAGCAGATTAAAATTTATAAGAAATTGGATGGGTTTTCGCAACCCGCAATATGCATTGTGGAAGGGGAAAACATAGTAAAAACTCATAAGGAAATAGGGTGGTTCTGCAATCTTCAATCCACATTGCGAAAGTGGAAAGTGGAGTAAAGTTTATAAGGAACAGGAGCGTTTTCGTAACCTGCAATCCACATTGTGAAAGCAGAAACATGGCAAAAAATATAGCGAATATAAGGACTTTCCTCAATCCGTAATCTGCATTGCAGAAATTGGATAGTGGAAGTCAAACTGTAAAGTATTTAAGTGTTTCTGCAATCCGCATTATGGAAGGTAGAAAGCGAAGGATAAAACTGAGAAGGATGTGGAGCTTTTCGCAATCCGCAATCTGCATTGTAGAATGCGGAAAGTGGAAGAAAAATAGAAAGAAAATATGGGGTTTTACCAATCCGCAATCCACATTGTGCAATGTGGAAAGCAGAAAGTGAAAGAGAAATATAAAGAAAATATGGGATTTACGCAATCCGCAATCCACATTGCGGAAAGTGGAAAGTGGAAGAAAAATATAAAGAAAATATGGGGTTTCTGCAATCCACAATCTGCATTGTGGAATGAGGAAAGCAGAAAGTGAAAGAGAAATATAAATAAAATATGGGATTTCCGCAATCCACATTGTGGAATGCGGAAAGCGGAAGGTGGAAGAGAAAATATAAAGAAAGTAGGGGTTTTTGCAATCCGTAATCCACATTACGGAATGCAGAATACGGAAATCAGAAAGGGAAAGGTGTGGAATGTAAGGCTTTTTGCAACCCACAATCCGCATTATGGAAGCATAATTGCAGAAGAGATTTTTATTTGCGGAAGGGACATTTGATATGTGGAAGGGACCCTTTTAATTTGTGGAAGGACTATTGCAGAAACATCTAAGCTTAGGAATGAATGTTAGAGGAAGATTCATGGCCCATGTTTTATGGGAAATAAATTTATATATATATATATATGCATTTTAGTAGGTTATATGGGTATGTTACATAAGGGATTTTCCAAAGATTATGAAGCCTCTAAATTTAGTTTGTAAATATTTCCAACATGGGAAGAAAACTAGAGCCAAATTCAAAACAAAAGAACATACCACCTCACATCCATTGGAAATAATTCACACTAATCTCTGTGGACCAACAAGAACTAAAATCTTGCAAGGAGAGTACTATTTCATGTTGCTCATAGATTATTATACAAGGATGACTTGGGTTACATTTCTAAAAGAAAAATAAAATTCTTTTGAAAAGTTTAAAATTTTTAAAGCAAAAGTTGAGAATGAAACAAATTTGAAAATAAAATGTTTATGGTCGGATAATGGAGGTGAATTCACCTCAAATGAATTTTGTGAAGTCCATGGAATTAAACGGAAATTTTCAGCCTCAAAGACTCCTCAACAAAATGGCGTTGTAGAAAGGAAAAATAGAATAGTCCAAGAAGTTTCTAGAACTATGTTAAATGAAGAAAAAATTCCAGGGCGTGTATCGGAGAGAAGAAGTATATACAACTATTTATATACTAAACAGAGGACAAATCAAAATTAATAATGACAAAACACCTTACCAACTATGGTATGAAAGGCCTGCTTCAGTCAAATATTTCTAAGTGTTTGGTAGCAAATGCTACATAAAAACAAATGAAGATGATCTTGGTAAGTTTGATTCTAGAACCATTGAAGGAATATTTTTAGGATATTCATCCAACAAGAAAGCATATAGATGTTACAATCAAAGGCTACACAAAATCACAGAAAGTGCAGTTGCAAGGGTAGATGACATGAAATCAAGAAGACTAAAAAACCAAGATGATGATGAAAGAACAAGTGATGAAGGAGAGAAGGAAGTCTTGCAGGAGGATGAAAGTGATTGTGATGAAGGAGAGAAGAAATTCTTGCAGAAGGATGAAAGTGATCATGATGAAGAAGAATAAAAGGAAGAAGAGAAAAGAGAAGATTCACAATAAAGTGAAGATGAAGACTCTCCTAGAGCTGATACAAAATCTCCATCTAGAAGAATACAAATGGATCATCTTGAGACACAAATCATAGGTGACAAAGACGCTAGAGTTAGTACAAGAAGACAACTATTGTTTAATGAACAAGCCTTACTTTAAGTGGTGGAACCTAATAAATTTGCAGAATCAAGCAAAAATGTTGATTGGATCAAAGCCATGAATGAAGAGTTGGATAAAATTAAGAAGAGCCAAACTTGGGAACTAGTTCCAATACCTCCAAACAAGAATATTGTAGGAACTAAGTGGGACTTCAAAAACAAGTTCAATGAAAGTGGAAAAGTGATAAGAAACAAAGCAAGTTTAGTGTGTAAAGGATATGCTTAAGTAGAGGGTATTGATTTTGAAGAAACCTTTGTACCTGTAGCAAGACTTGAAGCAATTAGAATCACTAATACATAATCTCAAAATTGTGACATTTTTTCGTTGCTATTTCCACGTTTTGTCATCTCAATTGTGACAATAACAATCATGACATTTCATGGCACTTATTTCATGGATATAACGACAAAATTTATAAGCTGTCGATATAGCGGCAAAAACTGGCCACCACGTGTCTTCTGTATGGTGGCCTTGAAATTGATTTTTTAGAATTCATTTTCTACATTTTGTCGCTCTATCAACAAAGTTTTTGTCCCTATAATGACGAAAATATGGCCAAAAACTCCTAGACAAAATCTAGTATCCACGCAAAACCATGGAACAATTTCGACGAATGTTTGTCTCTCTATCAAATGAATTCAAGAATTTGAAGAGAAATTTCTTCCTCACAAAACTGTGGAAAACCAATATCTATCGACAAAATTTGTGACGGTTTTTCATTGCTATTTCCACGTTTGGTCATCTCAATTGCGACAATAACGGCTGTGATGTTTCATGGCACTTATTTCATCTCTATAACGATGAACTTTATAATTCATCGATATAGAGACGAAAACTGGCCGCCACGTGTCTTCTATATGGTGGCCTTGAAATTGATTTTTTTTAATTCATTTTCTATGTTTCATCGCTCTATCGACAAAAGTATCATCCCTATAACAATGAAAATATGGCCAAAAACTGCTGGGAAATTTTTTGGTTCCATGCAAAACCATGAAACAGTTTCGACGAACGTTTGTCTCTCTATCGACGAATTCTGGAATTTGAACAGAAATTTCTTCCACGCAAAACCATGGAAAACCAATCTCTATTGATGAAATCTGCAAGTTGAATGGTAATTTTTCCATGAAACTGTGTCACTATAGAGACGGTATTCATGGAAAGCCGCCCGGGGTTTCGACGGTTTTGTAATACCTGCAACGAAAGTTCGTCGATATTGTGACAAAACCTGGAGGTTTAAAAAAAGATAAAAAACTGTGGAAAGGCACATTCCTTTCCATGATTTTGGATCTTCAATAAGTGCTTGTGATTGATGTGTAGTCTCATGGACCTTTTAATTATGGTTTAGAACATATTTAGTTAGTGCTACAGAGCATATTTCTAGAAGGTAATTTCGAGCCACAAACTAGGGCAAACCTACCATGTGATTTGATGTTTTAGGGGTGAGTTTAATACATGTAAAGGACCGAAATTTTCACATCTTATAAAATAGAAAATGAAAGATGAATTAAGATTTAAAATGGCATAAAATTTGTGATTAGTGCCTAACAAATCCAAGTTAGGCAGATGGGGTCAATTGAGGATCTCATGGAGGCCTTAGTGATTAAAAAGTAGATAGGGTTGAATGCTTCAAACCCAATCCGCTCCTTAATAACTAGATCCACTTCAGAAATATTCAATAGGAAGATCCTAATCTAGACATTACATATTTGTCAAACAAGAGCCATGAGGTGGCAATGTCACCACAATTCCTAAAAATAATTACAACAAGACAAATGCTATAGAATGGCAATATAACTCTGTTTCAACCCCAACAAAGCTTCCCATGCCAAACCAAGAAATCTATCATAATACATTTGTAATTTAAATACAAATGGCAACTTCAGAGATGGAGGATAAAGGATAATTTCTCTTACTAGGTTTTAAAAATTGAGACTCCTCTTCCCCATGAGAACGTTGCAAGAAGCTTGGACAACAGGAAAAGCACCTCCATTTCCAACCAAAAAAGGATTCTTGTGCAAATAAAACACAATTTTGAATAGTAATTTAAAGAAACGATGAAGAAATGGAGCCAAAAGATGAAAAACAAACAGTTCTGATAGAGGGAAAGTGGTTAAAAAACAGAGGTGGGAAATGCACAGAGAGAACATAAGAGTGATAAAAGCAGGGAATGATACAACAAGAACACAACAAAGATAGCTAAGTCTGATATTCTTATGTTTCTATACAAACATTGGATAGGAAGCATGATTAAGATGCTAGAAATAAAAATAGCAAAGTTATATTATACGACAGGTACAAGCAAGTCATATATATATTAATGCCTAGGGAGAATGTAGGCAATGCAAGAACCCTTACCTTATCAATCGCCTTTCGCCAAGCCCATTGGCCCATACCACTTGCAAAGAGTTGTCCTAATAAACGAAAAACCACTGTGTTGGCTGGCAATTAAATTTATAAATTAAATAAATAATCCATTCCTAGACCTATACACAAGTGGTCATTTTGCTAGGCATGGAAAATATCAAAATACTCTATGAAATAAAAAATAGGCATACAATTAAATCAGCTAATGTTGTTTGGAAAGTGTGTTCTTAGGGTAATTCCACCAAGAGATGTGGTTCTAGAGTCACATTCCACATGTCCTGTGAAGGAAATCAACAATCAATCTATCCAACACACATTTTCCACCAGAATATCAACTCGCATTTAAATGCTATATTACTATACCGTTGCCTCACTGATGTGGAAACTTGTGTTTGTATTCGACGATATTTCTTTAACCATTGTATTAAAACGAAAAAAACACACAAATTTTAAAGTTTAAGACAAAAATATATTAAATACACATATAAATAGGTTTTTAGTAGGGCCTGTTCCTTTCACTGTGTGATTATTAAAGATACTTGTAGAATATAATCGTAAGTTATCTTTAATAAGTTTTCTACTTGCTTCATAATTAAATCTTCTTTATTAATTTTTCTACTTTCATTAAGATCTGTTACTTGTTTATAAGATGGAGTTGCCTTACATTTGAATTGGTTATTTATGAATCTTGTCTCTTGTATAGTTAGTTTCTGAAGTTGTTTATAAAGATTTCTAATTCTTATATTAAGAAGTAGGATAATTGATTACTGGAAAGTTTACTTTCTTTAGTATTGTTTATATCCTTGCTTTCTAATATTTTTTTATAGAGTAGAGTAGTATAGCTTGATACTGCTCTGGTCTAGTATTTTGTTCCAGTCTAATTATCTTAGTAAGTTGAATTTATAGGAGCTTGACAAGGTTTTTTATTTTGAAAGGTATTTTGATCTTTTGTTTGTTAAAATATTTCCACGACACCATAGTAACCCCTCTACCTTCGCATATACTTTGTGTCAACTCTAATTCTACCAACCCCAGTCGATAATTAAATATTAGGTGAATTAATCAAAACGATATTTTACCCAACAATCTTTCAACTATCGTTCCTAAAATTCTTTTTCTTTGCAAGCCCTTGCAATAAAATCAAGGGAAATAACATTTTCCATCTCCCCTCGCCTCTAATGCCGCTCTAAACTGAGCAAGCTTCCTTGCATTTTCATTCAGAGTGAAAAATCCTTGTATTGACAAGTAATTGTCTTACCTACACCATACCAAACAGTAACTTGTCAAATACATTAGATATAAGTATATTTCTAAATGCAGCATATTATATACCAATTTCTATAAAGAAAAACATGAAGACTGTGATGAATAGGATTGTCATTGATGACAACATTAATGGCAATCATTTTGGAAAAATATGGTAATTTGGTGAAAACAGGAAAATGACTAAGTGTTGGAAAACTGGCTCAGGTAGCCTTAAGAAAATTCCTGCCACAAATTGTGTGTTGAAGAAAATGCCTGCACCATATGGGGGTCTTGTAGAATGATATTTGGCCTACCTGATCATGTCTTCATATTGTCTTGGAAGTAGCCGAGGAAGAAGTTATGAACTTGCAAAATTAGTGTTTAGGCAGATTGGACCAGACTAAGAAAATTGTCTTTGGAAAAACTGGTTCATGTGGCCTTGGAAAAATGCTTGCCATATTTTATAGGTGTATGATAAAAATTATCTGAAGCTATCATCCTACAGCTTGTTGAAGAGGCTATCTCACCATGGTCTCAGTTATCAAAGAAGATGTTTTATGACAAAGATAACGGTCTGCCAAAACAGAGTTTCAACTTGTTTTGCACTATTCCAGTACTGAAAAAACTGCCTCAGTGGCCTCAGGGAAATGCCCGCCCTATCTCATAAGATGATGAGAAAAATAATATGAAAGTGTTAGGATATAGCTTATGGATGGGTGCATCTAACCATCGTCTCAGTTATCATGTGGATTGTTTTATGACAAAGATATAAATCTTCCAAAAGTAATAAAAAATTATTTTGCATTTTAAGAACACAAGAAAATTGGTTGTGTTAGATTCAGAAAATTGAAAAGCCATTTTGAAATGCCCGCAAGGAGGGGTTATTTTGATGATAAAATTCATCAGGTAGCATAGGCATGTTCCTTGGTGAATTGACTATCCATCCATACCTTTAGGTTGTCTTATCATGGTCTCATATGCAAAATATCAATCTACCAAAAAAAGGAAAAATAATATTTTGCTTAGTGAGAACAAAAGAAAATTGACCAAGTGTTAAAAACAGGAGTTTGACAGGTCAGTTGGAAATGCCCTCCAAGGGTTGTCTTTGTGCAAGTAAATTTATCAAATGTCATGGATCCATTCTTTGGTAAGTTTTCCATCTGCTCATGACTTTAGGTCTCCATAGAGTGTTCACATGTGTGAAATAGGAGTCTGCCAAAATGGGATGAAATATGTTTTGATGTTCAAAAGAGGTTGAGAAGCTATTTTGAAATGTTTTCCAGATGTTGTGTGTGTTTCAACAAATTTATCTTGTGATATGGTCTTGTTCATTGTTGAAATGGATATCTAGGCATGCTTGTAGGTTTCCTTCTGGTGATCACATGATGGAGAAATCAATCTGCCAAAGTAGAAGAAAAAATGTTTTTACAAGTGAAAAACAATTTTGTCTAAGTGTTAAATTAAACAGTTTGGAAGCCTATATGCTGATGTGGACAGTACTGAAGAAAAGATACTAATGGTGTATGGATAGAGTTGAGGCAGGGCTATAGTATGATGTATGTTGAATGACTTGCTGAGTACAGAATGAAGACTTGTTGATTGGTATTTTTTATGAGTGTGCCTATGGCAAACTTTGGAAGAATGTGATGTATCAATTGTAATTTGTAATCTAAAATTTGTATAGGGAGGTTGGGTGGAGTTGGGGAAAGACTTATTGGTCTTTTGACAAGTTGAAGCTTGTTTGGATGTTGTAGAATCCCAGTTAGTTGTAGCTGACTAAACCATTCTGGTGGGTGGTGCCATCTTATGGGTTGTAGCCCATATTGGAGATTGAAGTCTCCACTTATTTAAAGATTACAAAACTATATCTTGTGTCCCTTGTGAAATATCTTGATAGTGATGTGTTTAATTGATGAATGACATGTGCCTAGTTGATATTGTTCTTTGATAAAGATGTTGTTGAAGCAATTGTGAAATAATGATATAATATTGGTAGAAAAAGTTGAAACTGAGTTGAAGCCTTAGCTCACTAATTCACCCCCCGCCCCCCCTTCTCAGTGAACATTGTGTCTAACAAACTGAAGTTTTCATTGATGCCAACAAGTGTTGTGCAGTGGCCTTTGATTTACTCACAAGGATACCTTGATAGTTTGGGCATTCGAACACTAGGTGGCCCAAATGGTCGAAATGAAAGTTGTCCTTCTACTGTGGAAATCGATTAACACTATGTCAATGAACAATAGCTTAGCGGAGCATCGAGTCTATAAAAAAAATGAACTAGCTAGAGTCATTGTTGATTGGACCCTCCTGTTTCAATTACTGTGGTTTAAATAAAAGGAGGGAGTTGCAGGGTTGTTAAATTAGTTCGTTAGGTACATGACCGGAAGAATACAACTGTTATTTTGAGCCTCAATGTGTTATTTTGTATCCCCCAAAAAAGGATGCATGCTTACCTTTTATGAATTTACAGCCAAATGATTGTTCCATAGTATGACTGATCTCTCTAGTTTTTTATATGGTTGATAAAGAAATACGAGCTCAATCTACGCTTAATCAATCACAACTATAGAAAATGTGTCGAAATTGTAGGAGTCAGGCGGTACAACGGACGGATGATTCCATGCACATTCTCACATTACGCTTTGAATGATGGAAGGATTGATTTTTTAACCTGGAGAGTCCACAAAAACTTTGTGTGCTTGTCAAAGAGGGACTGGGAGGCATCTGATGCAGCTTGTCGATCATTTTTATAAATAAAACACTTCTTTCAGATAGGGTACCCCTTCACCCAGACCCAATAGATTTGTAACACAAAATAAAATTTTAAATATGAGTAGAGTTGTGAAGCTTCAGAAAAAAGAGAATCCTTCTCTAACTCAACAAGGATAATTATTAATGCCATTACAACTTGACCTGTGCGTAAACAACCAAGAGCTATTAATGCCAATACAACTTGACCCACGTGTAAACAACCTTTGAAAGCTAGCATTGGTTTCACATGTGTGCAAAGATAGCCATATATCATCAATATTGAGACGAAAGTTCATTAAAAATTAAAAACGTCGATATTGCCACGATTTTTCCACCATGATAAAAAAAATGAAGTATTAATACATGAATGTTCAAAACGTGGAAGTATTTTGTGGAAAAATCCGCCCAAATGTATTAGTGAATGTTTTTGGCATTTTCATGTTATAAAAACTTCAAAGTATATCAAATGGATGTTAAGTCTGTGTTTCTGAATGGGAAACTATAAGAGGAAGTCTATATTTAACAACCTGAAGGTTTCCTCTAATCATAAAATAAAGAATATCTTTTCAAACTAAAAAAGGAACTCTATGGCCTCAAGCAAGCTCTAAGAGCATGGTTTTCAAGGCTAGATAACTACTTGAAGCAACAAGGATATAAAAGAAGATACATTGATAGCAATATCTACATAAAGATTGAAGATAATAATATGATAATTGTTGTTGTTTATGTGGATGATATCATATTTGGAAGAAATCTACAAGTACTGAGTGTAAACTGTGTTTCTGAAATGAATAAGGGATTTGAAATGTCAATGTTGGGTGAATTAGCATTCTCTTGGGATTACAAGTTTATCAATCAGACAAAGGAATCTTCATTTCTCAAACCAAGGACATCAAATACATTCTTAAGAAATTTAAGATTGAAGAATCCAAGCCTGTTAGTACTCCTATGATCAGTGGTTGTAAATTAAGAATGATGAGTCCTTGGAAGTGGATCATACCGTGCATAGATCTATGATGGGCAGCCTGTTATATGTGACAATTACAAGACTAGATGTGATGAAAGTTGTAGGATTGGTTGTTAGGTTTCAATCAACCCCCAAATAAACACATGTGGTTGCAGTAAAAATAATTTTGAGATATATGAAAGGTACTATGGACTATGGTTTATGGTACCCAAAATGTCAATACTTCACCTTAATAGCATTACATGATACAGATTTGGCAGGAATTGGATGATCGAAAGAGTACCAGTGGAGCAAAATTCTTTTTTGTAAAGTGTTTGGTATCATGGTTAAGTAAGAAATAATCCTTCATAACACTATCTACAGCAGAGGATGAATATGTTGTTTTTGCATCATGTTGTACTCAAATCATTTGGATGAAGCAGATGTTGGAAGACTTACTTGTGAAGTATGTACATCCAATAGTGATAAATTGTGACAATACAAGTTCCATAAACATATTGAAAAATCATGTCATGCACTCCAAGACAAAGCACATACCAATAAAATATCACTTTCTAAGAGATCAAGTGTCTCAAAAGGTGGTCAAATTGGAATATATTGATACTTAAGAATAGATTGTTGATATACTCACTAAGCCACTACCTAAAGAAGCATTCAAGCATCTTAGAAATAAGTTAGGAGTAATATCCTTACAATGAATAAAAGGGAGAAAAGACAACATGTCAGTGGGAGATATGCTGACAGAAGGAAGCACTGTGAAAGGGGGAGTCTACGAATTTAAAGAACCTACTGCAAGAAGGGAAAATGTTAACTATATCATAACATAGTGGTCAGTACTAAGTCACGTTTTTTTTTAAAGGAGAAAGACTAGAAAGGCATAACAGGTTATCCTTTGTCATTGTTGTCAAAGGGGGAGAATGATTAGATGTTTCCATCAATGCCAAAGGGGGATAATGTTGAATAGATTTTTCATTGATGTCAAAAGAGTTCAGTAATGACAAAGGAATAACCAAGGACATGATGGCAGGGAAAACTCAGTGTAAGGAAGCGATGACATGGCATGCATAGTGATGTGGCATGGGCAATGAGGCTCGAAAGACACATGGTGTGCTATCATGAAATCAGTGTTGCGATATTACATCATTATGTTTAAGTTGGCTCTGTGTAAATGAATAATTGACTCCTTGTGTGTCTGAATCATGAATCAATTGATAGTTTGAATACTTATACAAATGGATCCAGAAAGATAATGTGTAGATCCAACGAGGGAAATTTGATCGAGCTTGATTGATCAATTCTCTTATCAATCAACAAAGAATCGTGGAGTTGAAATAAGCTTATTTAGTAGAGGTTGAAAGGCTAATATTATATCAATAAAATAGATCGACGACAGGGAAAGGATCCAAAAAGTAAATGTGCATTGAAGATAACATTTCAGAGTGCCAAAATGAAGTTTCATATTTGATAATTGATCAACGAATGAGGAGGATTCCACAAAAGCGATCGACAGTTCACAGGAGTTGGAAAAAGCAATTTGCGGGAGCCCATTTCGAAAATTTTGGAAGGCACATTTGCAATCCGCAATGCGGAAGGAAGTCACAATATATAATCCGCAAATTGTGGAAGACGTTTTGTGGAAAGGGAATAGCAGAAGCAGTTTTGAGAAAAATCGAAATACATACCCGCAATCCACAATCGCAATTGCGGAAAGGTATTTGTAGAATTATAAATGAGGAAGCAGTTTTAAGAATAGTCTAAATACATACCTACAACCCGCAACCTGCAATTGTGGAAAGATCGATGCAGAAAGGAAATTGTGGAAGGACTTTTGTTGCAGAAAGGAAATTGTGGAAGGTCATGATTGATAAATTTAACAGAGAGTAAATTAAACAGAGAAGTAATTCTATATGAAATAACATGTTTGATGTAACGACATGAGAGTGAAAATATATCTTTAATGAACATCCATGACCCCATATTGAAAGAGCACAACTGTGGAATTCTAGAATGAAGAGATACGTTGGTAAAGAAAGATGAATGGTGTGAAAGGTATTTATAAACAAAGGTTTCAAGTTTAGAAATCATCTATGTAGTCCAAATTTATGTAGCAATAACAGAAGGCAGAGACCAAGGTATGAATGAAGAAACCAGTGACAATATTAAAGATATAAGAAGATATGGAAGTTTGATAAATGCATACTAGGGTGGTAGGGTGGTGTTAGGGCATGCTATATGCTTGTAAGGGGGTTGTAGCCTCCTTCCGGTAGTAGTTGGTAAATAGGGTGTAGTATCATCATTTCAGTAGTAGTTGATAAAAGCAGGGGGTCATAGCCTCCTTCCAATAGTAGGTAGTAAATAGGGTGTAGAAGCATCCTTTCAGTTGAAGCTGATAAAACTATTGTGAATACAATTTTGCAGTAATAGAAAGTGTTGGTGGTTTTCCCAGTTGGGATTCCACAATAAAATTTGTGTTTCTTGTGTCTTGTTGATCACGTGTGTCAATAAATAAATTAAAAGTGATTCTAATTGTTAAAAGTTAATAATACTGATTCACCCCCCCCTCTCAGTATTGTCCAATATTCCAACACAGTACATGGCCTGATATTATGGGTTCTTCAATCACATTTAGGAGGTCTTCTCCCAAGACATTATTGTTTCTAATAAGAATTCAACTATCCACCCATCTAGCCCTGAAGTTTTGTCTTTTTTATATCTATGAATAACTTATTGCAATTCGTTTTGTGATACTTATTCCATAAGCTCTTGATTATCGTCGTTGTTGACAAAGCTTAAAAAAGCTTGAGAGATTCTAAGATTTTCAAAAATTAAGGTTCTTTCCTATCCTCTGAATAAGTTCGAGAAGTGTGAATTTCCCAAGTTTTCTAGGACTTTGAAGGTCTTGATATCTTGACCATCCTCCTTTGGCATTCCTAAAATAGTATTTCTGATCTTATGTCCTTTAGTCACAACATGGAAAATTTTTGTTCTCTCATCCCCTCTTGTTAACTAGATTGCTCAACTTTTAAGTCTCTAGACCTCCTCCTAATCTGCCGAAATTTTCTTCTTGATTTTCTCCAACTAAGCTAGAAGCAATTTGTATTCATCTAATGAGAATCCCCCACCTTCTGATTCATATAATTCCTTAAGGTTTTCCTCCATTATTTTGAGCTCCTCTTTATCCTTGATGTGTTTCTTGAGAGCCCATTTCATAGTGTTTTGTTTTAATATTTTCAAATTATTTGCAAATTGCACAATTGCTAGCCTATGGTCATCTGGATTATATAGAATCAAATTATTTTCTAGCATAGCTTTAAACTCTTATTCTTTGAGACAATTATAGTTGAATTTAAAGGGTCTAGGCAGTTTGATCCTTTCTCTACCTAAATCCAAGAAAATGGGTGCATGATCTAAATCTACCCTACACCTATACATTGTCTAATACTGTGAACAATGTCTAGCAACTAGGAACTCACCAAGAATCGGTCCAGTCTCTTAGCAATTCTATCCTCCCCCACTCTTCAATTTATCCATGTGAGCATCATTTTGAAAGGTCGGATGTCCACAAGCCCTGCCTCCTCGAATCAGTGGAGAAAGTAAGTATCTAGTGGATCTAAGGAAACCTTCTTCCCCGAGACCTCAAATTCCCCAACTGTGGGGTTAAGGTCTCCACCAATAATGAGATTTGGAGTCTGTAGAATTTGTTTTGATAACAATCCCTCCCAAAAGGTTCGTCTGCCTTCATATTACTCATAACAATTGAATATTTTCAATTCAAGACCTATTCCTTCAACTAGAATTTCAAGTTCCAATACAGACTCACATCTCCAATTGTCTCTTACTTATTGAGGATTGATTCCAACCCACCTCCAATCCGCCTAAACGTCCTCGCACATCAAATGCTATAAAATTCCACCCTTTAAATAACCCTTTTAGTGTTCCTTCAACCTAACATACTTCTCCAAGGGTTTCCTGAAGGAGAAGAATGTCCAAAGAGGTGGTGGAAACCCACCTTTGAAGATGATTTTTTATCAAGTTCACGAAACCCCCACAATTGAAGGAGATCGTTTTCATTTTTGAACCCCTTCTAGGGTTCCCGCTGCTCTAAGTTCCATTATATTCGAATATTAATTACTTGTTTCTATTTCAAATTATGATTTTTCCTGAGCCTTATGAAGGTTTTGTTTCCTTCCTCTACCCTTTCCATTTGTGACAGAAATTGGAATCGGTCCCGAACCCCCCTCCCCCTTGCAAATGCCTATTGATCTAGGCATGAAGTTATATCTGGGAGAGGGAATTTCTGAGGCCTAATATGAATTGAGACTTGTGAGGGGCAATGTATTTGCAATGGAGACCTTTTCCCTAGGGAGTGGGATTTGTGAGGAGGAGGGTTGGTTCCCGAGGGACATGGATGCTAAATTGCGCATCGAAGAAGGAGAAACACATATCTTAGCCAATTGAGATTCATATAAAGGAATGTTATGTGAAACATGCGTTGAATGATGAACCATCATACTAAGGAAAAGGCTTCCTGCTAGTCGATGAACTCGGAATCCATTTTTCTTTCCATCGATCCAATCTCAGGCCAGATTCATTTCTCTGGCAAGTACTCCCTTCCTCGTCTTCTACTAGAAATGACCTTAACTCACCTTCCTTCTTCCTGACATCCTCCTGGGATATTGGTTCTTCACTACCTACAAAAAAGGAATCCCTCCACCCCAAAGAGTCTGAACCCACACTCAAAACCCTTTTGGATGAGCCATTATTTCCCTTGCTCCTACTCCTAGGGATGAAAGGTGGGTTGCATGAGTTGGCCAAGTGGCCATATAAATGGAATCTCCTGCATCTGAAGGGAACTCCTTCATAGTCTATATTTTGAATGATAGTAAATTGTCCCCACTCTATTTCAATGTCCTCCTTCAACCTTTCCCTTGTATCCATTCTTACTAGACATCTTGTTACACTCATTTCGCCTGTCTCAACAAAATTCATATCTGTTGCAAGAAACTCCCCCAATTTATTCCCTATTCCAAAGATTTCCTCTGACCAGAAATCCAATGGAATCTCAGGTAGTGTGACCTAAACTGGAGAAATATCCAACCTATCCTTACGGCGCATCAAAGAGTGGAGTCCATGGGATGAGGGATAGTGGAGCAGACCTAATAAACCAATTTCTTTCCAAAGAATTCCTGGAGTCTTCTGGATTAATGATGAAGACCATCTATCTCTTGGCTAGACATATAATTCTTATTACATATCCCATAATGTATCCCCATTTAACCCTATCCCACGGAGAAAGGATTTTGACATTGAACTTTATGCCTCAAACTCTTCCTCTAAGTGCCAAATCTTCCATGCTAGTGACTCTGAGTAGTGGAATACCCTCACCTACCGCAAATTTGGGAGCTTTTCCATCATTTTTTAGGATTATTCTCTTATTCTTACCTCTTCCTTCCCCATCCTTTGAGCTACTATTTGAACTTTTTTCATTTTCCCTGCTCACACCTATCAGACTACCCTCCTCGTGAACTTCCCTTTCTTTCGTTCCTTTCCCCTCCTTATCTTGCCGAACCTGCAATTCAATGGGGCCACCTTCTCTGTGTAATTCCTCCTCTATGGTAGTGTCTTGGTTATCAGAGAAGAATTTATTGGGGTTAAAAACCCCATACTCTGAAAGAAGTGGCGAAATTGGGACCTCCTTCAACAATAAATATCAGTTTTCCAAAAGAAATGATTCCAAACCCTCACCCTGATCACATATATGGATATTTCATTCAAGATCCATTGCTTCGACCTAAATCTCCAAGGTTTGTGTCCCCTACATACCAAACCCTGTCAACATCTAGTGTTGTGGATCTGCCGAATAATATTCCATTTCTTCTCTCGGGAAAAACCCAACACCAAAGACATGTTCCATTCAGTTTTCCAAAGAAACTTTCGCGTCTATTCTGGAATATATCTCACCACCCGTCCCTTTATGATTTACTCGACCTAAAGGCACATCACATATGTCTTCACCTTCATGTGGGTCTGAATGGTAATCCAATAGTTCTTCTTCCTCATCATTCACTTTGAACCCCAAATCCTTGATTTTCAACAACATCTGCAATACCGACTATTATATATTATATATTGGTCACATATTAGTTCAAAAGATGGATGGGTATATTAGTTATGATATTAATTACTATTATGTACATTAGTTATGAAATTAGTTAAAAGTTATTGGACCCAACTTTTCATGGTGTATAATATTATTATATATTAGTTAAAATATTAATTACTATTGCTATTATATATTATATATGGGTCACATTTTACCTAAAATCGGTTAGCATATTAATTTCATTATTATCCAAGACAATTCCAAGCAGCTTGGGAAACAGGTAGACAAAATTATATTATTTAAATATCCCACCCATCTCCAAATTATATAATAAAAACTGCCTCTCATATGCACCTATTTTTTGCTAATGCATGATGACGTGGAATTTTTATTAGGGTTCATTGGACCATTTTTCAACCAAATTTCCCTTAATGAGAGGAGCTAGGAAACTAAATAGGTGACCCCAAGAGAAACATGATACCTGGAATGGATCATTTGCTACGCTGATCATGATTCTCTTCACTTTATGCCACTTAGAAGAGAATGTCAGATATAACCTTGTGGGAAAGTTCTAAAGGAAAGACACCAAATCAAACTATGACAATAGAATACAAAGGCATCCTGTCGATGGAACCCTATACCAACTAGAGGTAGTCGCTGATTGTGAAATTATTAGATTGTGAGGATTTACATGAATGGAAATACAATCCAAATAGGTTATATTGATGACTAAAGAGTGATGCATTAGGTTTAAGATAATAGTTTTAATTTCAAATGGTAAAGTCACTACCCTGGGGGGTTTTGAAAGAGGGAAATTAAGGATACCTAAGATAATGATTTTAATAAATGAGTTAAGATTCCTAACATTTTAGATTACTTTCTTGATGAAATATCTAACAATGTTTGAAATCACAAGCAAAACTGAGATCATAAACCAGAAAAATTGCCAGCTATCTAGGAAGGACGAACTTCCTAGGTGACTAGTGACTTCAATACGGAGCATATGGATTCCCCAATGATGATTCCTTATGATTTATTTTTAATCTTATGGGATGAGGAATAAAACCCAGAAATTGTTTTTCAATATTTCAAGTTATGCAACCCCGAAAATTTGTATACTTTTAGAGAGGGTTTTAATGTGTGTCGTTTAAAGATTGACTAGAGGAATGGAAAATGAAAAAAGAGAAATAGAGAAGAGATAACTTGGATAATATTTCATATTCCAAGTTCAATGATGTTATTTTCCCATCGTATCAATTCCTAGCTGATTTGATGAAATTCCAAGTGAAATCAATTTGCCCAATTGAGCTAGTGCGCCCTCTCCTCCTGCAAAAAAAAACAACCTAAGTCAGATTTTATTCTCAAGAGAAGAAAAATAATGAAGTAAGATGAATCAAAGAGCATAAAATTAATCAAGTATATAATTAAATGATTCCTTGATTGCACAACATTTCCAAGATAAATGATTTGGAGAGCCCTCACAAAATTGCCCAAGTGAAATCGCCACCTTGCAATAAAATACTATCTCTACCAAGTATAACATGTATCCATCACAAACCAACAAATATGTCTAAGAGAATTGATCTACAATCAAGAAAAAGAAAAATATTTAACAAAGAAGACACATGATCTCTTCAAAATTTTCTATGTATTTCCAATAATCCAAGAGCCAAAAGTACCTTTTACAATGAGGGGATCATCTCTCTTATATAGGAAAAGAGTGATGTCCCAATTCTAACCAATTTTTATCCAATGATTTAGATTATACCATCATCAATGGTGGATATCTCCTTTTACAATAATACATGGATCAATATCAAGAGAGGGGGCACACTTTTCCTCAAGCGCCCAAGCTAAAGAGATATAATGAGATATAACATGTGGTACATGAGATATAAAGAAATATAATGAGATATAACATGTGGTACATGATGGAGGGTGTTTTCCTATGGGATTAATTAACCTTAGGAATCCCCTAAGACAATGACATAAGATATAACATGATAACATATGCAAGGCCATAGAGAAGTGTGCCCCCAAGGAAGTTGTCGTCCATAGGACAATGATAAAACATGTGAATACCCCCTCTCTAAAGACATGATACACAAAACATGTGTGTGTATCCTTAATACATCATAACATATCATCCCAAGTCATTTCCTTTCCCCTTACTAGTGAAATCAATTTTCTTGCATAGGTCATGGTCACTTAATAGATGAATTAATTTGTTGATAACGTTGTTGAGTGAATAAAATTCCCATAACATGTCTTTCCTTTTTCCAAAACCTTAATCTAACTGCAAATATGTATTCATAGACCTCAAATCCACTAGAGGTGACCACTAGCACCCCATGGATCCACCTATACAATATTCTGTAAGTTCGTTCATGTCCAACATATAAAATATGGCCCAATATAAACAATAATAATAAAAATAGCCATGAAATGGAGTATATAATGGTCAATTAAAACATAGAACAATGTAGTGGGTACCAATAGTGTAACAGTAAATATCCGTTTACTGGAACTTCTTGAACTTCCACTTTCGAAAATACAAATAATCCATAAATATATATAAAAGTTGATAAAATAAGATATGATATTTTACAAGATAGACTTGCCCATATATATAATTATTTAAAGGGTGTCTAATGCATCTCTTCATGAAAAATTACACATTTTCACTAATTAGTATTATATTATTATATTATTTATTATTGTTGTTTGTTGTTGTTATTATTATTATTAGTTTTTTATTTCTATATATACATATAGTTTATTATGTTATATTTTTTTTATATAACATTGTCTTCCCCTTAAGGGAAGCTTTGTCCTCAAAGCTTATTGAAGACAAGGCATACGTCTGATTTCTTCCTTGTAATGCCATCTCTCGATCTTTTGTATCAGTAACTGCAACACTTGATGAAATGAAATGATATGAGATACGAATTCTTAAGAAAAAATGTTGCATCATTTGTGAAGTGGTCCATCTGATATTTATCTTCACTGAAGTTGTTTGTTGATGGTTTTGTTGGATGGAAATTCTTGTTTTCTGCTTAGTTTGTTGATTTTGTGTTCTTTCTGTTCTGAAATCATAACTCCTTTGTTTATGTTCATTTTAACCTCGTCATTGGTCAAAGTGATTCTTATAATTTGGGTCTCGATAGGGATTTATTGTTGTTTGTTTTTTTACTAGATTTACTTCTTTTTGAACTGTGACAAGGACTAGATTTGTGTTTTCCTTTTTTTCTAATAGATATAGGGAACCTTACACAATATTAAATCGGTAATGGTCTTCCACTGTTACACGATATTAGAGCCTACATCTACATATGCTTATGCAAGATTTTGACGGGTGAGCTGCACATCTAAACGTCAAATCGACGGGTTGAACATTTTTATCCCTGTCCATTTTGATGTCCGCAATTTATGAAAGACAGTCAAATACGTTTTAAAACCGAAAAAACGTCTTGTAGCACGTCAAATTCCAGGCCTGCGGGTGGCCCTTTTATGTAAACAAATCTAAGAGTTCAGTCTTCCTTTTAAGGGCCAATCTTACATTTCATAGGTCAAATAAAAACGTCACCTGCGATATAATATTGGTTCACTTATTTTCATATTTCACTAAAACTGAGCAATTGCCAATATCATTTTTTTAAAATAGATTTCTTTCACAAAATTATGGTTTTTGTTTGTCTTATGGGAGGAAAAACTAAGTTTTTGAGATGAGTGGCTCTGTGAAAAAGACCGTTGAAAAGGCCTCCTTCCTTCTGTATAAGAGGAGTAGAGGCAAGTTCTAGCTATTGGTAGATTGAGTGAAATCACCTGTTGTTCGCTAATCCCGCCGTACACGTTGGGTTGGGAAAAACATATAATTTGTACTGTGATCTCTTCTGGGTGCTTCGGCGGAATGAGCTGGGTCTATAAGGCCTCAGATGTATATATCAGATGGTTCTTTAGGGATTTAATAGGTCAACGTAGCAGTTAACTATCCAGCATGAAGGTAGTCAATTTATAAGGCGACTTACGATGCTTTACAACTAACTTCAGTCTTCTTTACTGGTAAATTTTCACAATGTAACCATTTCTCCAAAAGGAAAAGACATGAATCAAACTACGGTATTGAGAGGACAGACAGATCACTAAATTCAGATTATACAGACTGATAAAGAGATATTACAATAGAATATATCATGGAATATATATCCCATAGAGAAAAAATATATAAACGATGAGGTTTTTTATCAGCATTCCTTGTAAGAACTTGAAAAAGTTGAATTGGATTTATAGAAAAACTGATTCCAAATAGTATACCGACCTTTAAACGTTGGACAACCCGGTAGATGTTTCCAGCATTGGTTCTGGCAAATTTCCGCGCAGATTGACAGCCGACAGAAGGAAGTTTCAGACAAAACGGACGGGAGGGTGTTCAACGGAACACGCAGAAGGAAGTTTCAGACGGTAGACACTGAATGTGCAGTCAGAGAGCATTCCTGGTTTGAGGCTGTAGGTGGGTTTGCTGGGAAGGTGTCATAATTGGTCTCAGAGGCGCCCTCGAGCCACATTGAATGTTGATGGGCTCGAGGATTGAAGGTAGGCTGAGTCTCATCCGGCTGAGTCTCATCGCTTTAACTCCTCCTTGCCAGGCTGTCCGGATGCTTTAAATAAGGAGATGACAGGGTTGTTCCAATCACTCTTTTATGACTTGAAGATCGACTAATTGGCGAAAACGTTCTTGAAATCATCCTTTTCTCTGTTAATTGTTGAAACCTAAAACAATGAAAATATTGAATGCAGGTTGTCATTCCTTTGGAGAATATGAAGGCTGTGAATCTGTCTACTAGAAAACAAAATCCTGCTAAAAAATATATTTAGGTCATGATGGTGGAAAGTCATGAGTTCTGGTCCAAGTTTCGCCGAAATGTAAATTTTATTTGCCTATTTTAAAAGGGGTAAATCCAAATTTCGCAAGAAACTTGGTTGTGAATATTAAATTAGGGTTAAACATGTAGGTATGAAGCTTATATCGCTGCATTTTACAATACAGTTTCTACCTGTTGCAACTCCAAATAAGCATTTTGCGCAGAAGTCAGAAACCCTCTCCTTTCTTGTCACAAATCTATTCATCATTATAATTTCTAACCTTCACGTAATTAGATGACACGCAAAGTAAGTGCACCTGCTCATGACTAATATGGATATTGATGATTGCTTGTAACCACCTTTCTTTGTCTCATACCATTGATCTAAACTATGCTCCCTTTGGGTCGACCATGCTTCCCAGCATCTTGAAAATCAATCCATCCTACAAATTAGAAATAATATATATCAAAGTGAACACCATATTTCCAAGTATTTAATAATGTTAATTTCAAGGCATAATTTTGTTATTTTCAAATGCATTCATAAGTCACGTTTACAAATTTCTAATTCACAACTATTAATTACAGTAGTCCTTACTTCCCATCATTGAATAAAACCAACAAAAAATTCAAACGAAAGTAGCCTCGCATTGGTTTCATTATCCATGTAAACAATAAAATTGAAATCAAAGTGTGTATAAGTGAACATCATAATAAAAAAAATTCAATAAAGGTAAATCTAAAATTCATAATACATACAAAATTCAAGCTTACAACCAAAATTAGCTCATAATTTTCAAATATTCAATACAAATCGAAAATTAAAGTTTAGAGCTTTTCCATAAGCAATATAAATTTTAATAAATAATATATGAATAGTTTTCACTATTTAATACGAATTCTAATACATATACTTAAACATTTCAAATCAATAATTTCAACTGTTAAATAACATTTTCTCATTTTAAAAATAACAATTTTTAATTTTAAATGTTTGATGAAGATTATTATCTGCTTATAATTATAAATTAATCTATCAACTACAAATGTTCAATAAAATTAATATAAAAATCATAATAATTTATTTTACTATTTTCAAATATCTAATAATATAACTTCAAATTCATAATTTTTCTGGCTCACTGATCTAAGTTAAAATCAGCTGACCAGTTCCGTATATTTACTAAAATTAATCAGATATCCTCTGTCCAATCAAGGAGCATTCTCGTGCACCTCACTAATCATAAAGTT
>LPNX010652172.1:63300-99754 GCA_001517045.1 Pseudotsuga menziesii
AAGATGAGTATATACTATTTTATTTACATTCTCGTAATTTAAATATAAAATAACTAAAAAAATGATTTGTTTATTTTTTTCATATATAAATTTATTTTTTTAAG
This sequence comes from Pseudotsuga menziesii, assembly GCA_001517045.1. Classification (NCBI taxonomy): domain Eukaryota; kingdom Viridiplantae; phylum Streptophyta; class Pinopsida; order Pinales; family Pinaceae; genus Pseudotsuga; species Pseudotsuga menziesii. The sequence continues at coordinate 63,405 of LPNX010652172.1, forward strand.
TCTTTAATTAATATCTATCTATATTTATTAATAAGGTTCCCTATCATTTCATCTTGTGCTTTCTCATCGTATTTAAGCTTAGGAATATGATCTATTATATCTTGTTTACGCTTCTTAAGGTGATTATTTTCTTTGATATTTTCTAATAGTTTCTTCTGAAGATCTTTATTCTCCTCTTCTAGATTTTGATTGTATTGTGCCTTATCCTTTGCCTTATTTATTTGAAGAATCAACTTCTGATTATGATCTCTTAAACGAGATATATCTTCTTCTTTGTCCATGATGACTTTATCAAATTCATTATGCATCTTCTGTATTGATTTTTTGTCTTCTTGTGAAAGCACTTCAAGATGTCTTTAAAGTCTTCAGATGAAACAACTCTTGAACTTGACTTCATTGTAACATCGTGGAATTTTACTTTCTTCTTTTTGTAAGGAAATGTCAAGAACTTCTTCCTTGTGTTGAACTTGAAGGTACCCAATGTATCTAACCAAGTTGATCCTGGAATTATATCAAACTTGTCTTGCTCCAATTATACCACTGAAACAATACTGAATTGAGTTAGGACCTTGTAATCATCAACATAGAGTTGTAGGTTCTTAAGCTCATATTTCTCATCAGAAAGAATCATGTTATTGTCAATTATATATGACTCTTAAAGAATTAATTGGTTTTATAGGTCAACATTTATACAATTCTTCTTGGTTGTCAGGTAAATAGCAATGCGAACATACTTCTCTTGAATAATCCCATAAGTTTTTAATATGGGGTATGCATATTTTTTTAAATTTTGCAGGAATCTTCCTCGTTTTTCGTCATGAGACTACATTTTATTATGCTTCTTATCCCAAGATATATCAAAGAAAGACATCTTTTATCTTGTATAATATACTATACTCTTCAATAATTACATTTTCCCTTTAAGATTTCTTGTATATTAAATATAGATTGGGTGGTTGGGAGGAGTGATTGTTACCCTTCCCACCCGGATTCAAATCTTGATATCTTGTTTTATACCTTTCACTTCTATGTAAAATCTCATTTTATCTCACATAATGTAAAAAGATCTAATATAAAAATTTCCAATTATTTTCCCACTTTTAACTAAATAGCACATTTGTTAATAAAGTAGTAATTTAAACCATGTGTGGTTTCTTTCGTTTTTACTTTTCCCTTTCTTTCTTTTACTTTTCCCTCTTTCTTATTGTTTTTACTTTTCCCTTTTTCTTTTCTTTTTCTTTTCTTTTTCTTTTCCCCTTTATTCTTTTTCTCCCCCTTTTTTTAACTTCTCTTTTTTTCTTTTTTCTTTTTTGTAAGGTCAAATACCTTTGAACCCAAAGAATTTGTGAAAATTACCAGACAAAATCTGAAACTTTGGCTAAAAGCCAGAATGAGCACAAGCCCTGAGGAAGGGTTGACTCTGATACAACGGTAAGAATTCGTTTACTGAAACTTCTCCAACTTCCACTTTCGAAAATACAAATAATCCATGAATATATATATATAAAAGTTGATAAAGTAAGATATGATATTTTACAAGATAGACTTGCCCATATATATAATTACTTAAAGGGTGTCTAATGCATCTCTTCATAAAGAGTTACACCTTTTCACTAATTAATATTATATTATTATATTATTATTGTTTGTTTTTATTATTATTATGATTTCTATTTCTATATATACATATAGTGTATTATGTTATAATTTTTATATAACAAATAGGTTCCAAAAACACAAAATTGAACCATTAGATACAAAATCACTTGGGACCACCTGTTGACCATGCTCAAACTGAGTTAACCAAGTAAAAAATGGTTAAAATGATGATTGATCCATCAAATACTAATCTTGCATGCATAAGGGGTTAAGTATGCTCCATTGTCTATATCAATAGCCTACTAAAACACAAGTGTCATGAGCAATGGTGATCAATCGTAATATATATATACTTACCATAGAGTAGCTTCGCAATATTTCAAGAATTATATGCTCACTTAGAATGTTGACAAAGTGTATAAGATAGGTGATATGGATACAACAAGTCTTGCAACATTGTAATTGACTTATTTGAATTTAACCAAGTGATCCCTCAGAGAAAAATGCTAGACAAAGGATTACATAGTGACATGTGCCAAACATATGACACTAGGGGAAGGAAGTGTTTCACAAATTGAATAATTTGAGTGAGAAGTGTCCATTCATCCTAATTTATGGTCCATGAGTAAATTTTCTAGAACCATTTTGTTTAGTGCACAATTGACTGTAACTTTAAACTCAAGTTCTAGGGGACTCTTAGAACTAGAAGTTCCTTACTCCATCCCACATCCATGCCCATAATCTCTGTGAGGAATAGTCATTAAATAATATTGTCTAGAAGTCATTTATATTTTACATTTAGTTCACATCTAATTTTACTTGGCTCTTTTTATAACATGGCCCTCTTACAATTTTACATGCGCTAAAAAACACAACTATTTTCATCTTTCATCAGAGGTACTTTCCATTGGATTTCAATATCCTTTTGGATTTCATTTCATTTAGATATAAAAAAACATACCGATGCATGTCACGATGATAGAACAACTTGCTTCAAGTCTGGCTGACATAACTTGGGAAACTAGTTATTCTTCAGCAAAATACCATTTTCTAATGACAATGATTTTCTGTCTCCCAGGAAACCTAAACTTGGCCCGACAAAGAGCTTCTTGGGCATGATTTGAGTGATTGTCTCTACATCGGATTGAAAGAAGGACTTGTCCTGTGGCCACACATGCATAGGTTCCCTGAGGTTTTCCAAATGCTCCTCTCATTCTAGTTTGCAACCTGTCTCCCAATACATGGTTATTATTGATCATAGTGACAAAACAATCCAACTTTACAATAAATATTTCAAAGACTCCTCATTTATAGTGATTGTTACACTTTAATATATTCCAGTCCCATTTTCCTACTTGTTGTGGTTATTCATTGAACATTGATCAATTTTCTTCTCTTATTATATATCCCAAAAAATAATTGGATACCAGAAGACTACGTTTACAAATAATAACTTTGGAATTTTGATCGACTTGAAAATTAAACTTGTATGTTGCAACTTCTATTTATGACACTGTGCATCTTCCCAGAAAACTAAACAATCCTCCCATCTTCAAAAATGATTCTATCTACTTGTAACTTGTAAGTTTTCATACTTTTGACATGAAAATTTACATTATCAGACCAAAACAGAATTTCATCATGAACAAGGACATTTACTATGAATACTGAGTTATAGAGATGTTTTCATATATGAAACTAAACTATCAAGTTATACAATCAATGGATTGTGAAAAAAATGTAGTTGATCAACTTTTAAGCCAAGTCACATGATTCAGGGAAACAAGACATGTAGGACATGTTGCTACAATTATCCGACACAAGAAATGCCAAAATCAAAGGCAAGACATGTGAACCAACAACAAAGCTGAGTTTATGCCCTCTATATTTGATGATACAACAAAAGAAACATAAAACAATCATCTAAAAGACTTTGGATATTCCAAGCTTCTGATGAATTGGGCCAATAGCAGAAGCAGAATTGAAAATGTTCTAAGGAAATAGACATTATACTCGATCTTGACCTCCATACCAATCCTCTGACAACTCTAAGCACTATATTTGCCACTCAACATTTTCTGGATAAAATGTTCACATAAACTCTCCTATTTACATCCTATCTTGTAGAATCAACACATGCAAGTGTCCATAATACAACATACATCTTATTACCATCTTTTTATCTTCGTATTTTTATCAACAATCACGTGACATCAATCTTAATAGCTTAATGGGATTCTCTTATGTTTGCAAGATATAATGCCACCTGACCTTCGTACATCTTGGTTTGGACTTCTGTTACACAAGTTATCATTCTGAAACTTTTAATCCACTTTATGCACTTTGTATTTTCAATCAAACTCAAGGGAAATTTTGGCCCTTATTGCATTATTATTGGTACATTCATGAAATGTTGGTTTATCTCAACAATAGTTGATCTACCTTGCATGCAACCAAAAACTTATTACACTCTGCTCAAACCCATTCTGCAAAGAACTTGTTGAGACCTTCTACACAGAGGATGATGCAGTGGTATCAAAACAAACAATGATATTGGAAGAGCCACATGAACAATGCAACATAACACCTAATAGAGATGCAATAACAGAGATGGATATTCCAATTACTTATGAAGTTATAGACAATGCAAAATCTTTGGAACTTGAGTATATTGAGTATACTAAAACTGTAAAAGAGCCGAAAACCATACATATTGAGTATATTGACCAACATCAAACAATCTTATGTCAAGTTTCAGAAAAACACCATGACGAATCATACAATAATGCAACTAGCATTGCAACAACCAAAATTGTCGATACCCTCCCAACAAGACACGATGCAAAAACAATAGACTTGGCAATAGTGGAAGAACAAGATAAAGAATCCAACAGAGCTCTAGCTAATGCTGCAACAAAAGAGGCCAATTCTTTTCTCATTGATACGATAACATAGGACAATCATAGAGGGGGGATAGACATTGTGGAAATTATATTGCTCGGTATCTAATTTGTTCCATTAAATAAATAAATAAACTTATTTGAAGTTGTGGCAATAATTTATGTGTGAGTTGACATAATTGTGTAGTTGTTGTAGCCTCCCTTGGCACTATGTTCCTAGGAGGTAGAGCCCACCCCCAAGAACAGAGGTGCTAGTATTTTAAATTCATATAAATTTTATATTTTAGATTTGCTTAATGGTTGTTTGTGTTTACAATATTTCCAACACATTATCTCAACCTTGGAATTTATTCACATTTTAATAAGTAATCTACAAATTTCTATTAATTTGTGTAAAAGGGAATAACTAACCATTTTTAAACCATCACGGGAATAATGATTTAGAAAAGAAGAAGATACACTTCTAATCATTCTTTGATAACAAATCATACTTCTGCCATTTTTTATGTTTCATATATCCTCTTCACGTTTACAATGTTGCATTTTGGACAAACCTTTAATTTGTGTACACTGTGATTGACTTCTGCCTAGTCTGTACAGCACAAATTAAATTTGGCTTGTTTTCATTCTACAAGGCCTATAGCATCTACTCATACAGATTATTCATTTTCAACTAGGGAAGGGCTCAAAAATTCCAAATCGGACAACAATTGTAAAGAAGGGATTTATACAACACTACATTGTCCAAGCAGTGACTTGTGAAATGGAGAATGACCAAATGAAAAAAAAACATCCAACCAGTAGCACCCATATCAATCTAAACACTAGATGCAACATGGAAAGAATTTTGAGTAGGTGCAAACTTTGCTGCATTAATCTAGAGAAGAATCCCCTTACCACCAACACTCAACTTGAGTAAGGTTTGAAATTAAAGGTTTGAAATTTGAATTCAATTTCAAGTGCAAGCTATAGTTAAAACACCATTGTATCACATTTGATACCCTTGACTTAATTGACAATTCTTTTCATCTATAGAAAAACATAGATGGGACACAATTTAAATCTTACAAAGACTAGACTCAAACCGCAGTTCAAAATCCTTTGTTTCCATCTTCAGTCAGAGTTTGACACTGGAAATACCCAAAATCTTCTTACCCAGGTAATTTCCAGCATACCTTGATAATCACCAAAGCAAACCAGATTTGAGAGAATTATACATCAACTAAATTGATTTAGCTTGGTAAGCTTGTGTCTACTGCCAATCCCTCTACTTCAAATCAATTGGACATCAAATTTTAAGTTGGAATTCAATGGTACTTTGATAAGGGATAGGGTCCATTTGTTGTATAGGTATGGATTCATGGAAATCTTACTCAGATAAGTGTCAAGCTACCAGCATAACCTAACAATCATTAAATCAAACAAGTTTTTCCAGAATTACACATCAGCTATATTGATTCTACGAATCTGATCCATCAGATTGTCTACTACCAATCCCTCTACCTTGGGTCAATTGCTATCAAAGTTCATGTGGAAGCTTAATGGTAAATCAACAATGAGTAGGAATGTTTGATGCATTAGGACGTATTCATGAATGGTAATGGTGTACATAATTTTTCTGCTCTTGAATAAAATTGTGTTTCAAAAATGATGGTCATAATAAAACACACAGTACACACTATCTAAATCAAACCCACTAATTAATGAATTTAATTAAATATCTTCCTCCATCAATCCACTCAGAATTGGATTTTCAAATATCATGCGGCATGCCAAAATGAATTGTCATTGTCTACAACAAATGCCATCCCTTACCATATTTTTGTGTCATATATCAATTTTCCAGCCATTTGATGTGTGATGATCCTTGAAGATAGGGTGTCTAACCACTAGTTTCCCTCTCTTATCAATAATCAAATGCAAAACTATGCAAATTATTGCATTGCAAAGCATCCTCACATGAGTGATGCACATGCTAGACATGGCCAAAAATATCCTTCTATAGTTCTCCCTCTAATCACACCCTCAATCTCCTAATAATTATACATGTGACATATAGCACTTTCCAGTCCTTACAATATTTGTTTCCTCATATATCAATTTCCTGCCAATTAGTGTGTGATGGTCCTTGAAGATAAGTTGTCTGACTACTAGTTACTCTGCCGTATCAATCATGAAATGCAAATCTATGCAAATTGTTGAATCACAGAGCATCCTCACATGAGTGATACACATGCTATACATGGCCACAAAGATCCCTCTGTAGTTCTCCCTCTAATCACATCCTCAATCTCCTAATAATTATACAGGTGTGTTGCAAAATTCTTGTCTTGTTCAAATTATTATCCAAATGCCATTTTATACTCTATGCAATCACTTCAAAACTTTAATTTATGTTGTAAGTGTTGCATGCGCCTGTAATAGCAAAATGATTTCGGTTACTTGCCATAAAAAAACTAACCACATGATTTATTGGTTATCAAGATCAATCATGATGCAAGGAGTACCTGAATTGGTGGATGTTGAAATACAGTCAATGAATTCATACAAAGAACATGTAAACAAGATCCAATGATATGTTGATGCAATTAACTAGGAGTTCATCCAAGGTAAATTGATTCTTATTCACCTTGGATCCTACCTATAAACCTAGTACCAAACAATAGGGATCCCTAAGGTGACAGGCTAGGAAATTGTTCCTCCTAAACATAGGGTTTCCTCTTGTTACCCCCCTATTTGCATAGGGTGTTCACCTTATGTTTTCAGAGGAATTCCAGGATGATTCTTAGATCTTCTAGAAATGGAAAAGGGGCAGATCTTCACTTATGGCAACGTTGGCAACTTCAAACCCTATAAAGCAATTCTGGTTTAGTTTTGGAAGCCATGACAGTGACAAAATTCATAAAACAGTATAAACAGAGGTGAAAAGTGCAAATCTAGGTGGTTCTTCTGGGCTGAATCGGCCTCATGGGCATTTCTGGGTATGTCCCAACCTCCTAACTGCCTTAAACAGTGATCCTAGGCATTGTTTCAGCAAACAACATGTAACCACCTTAATTCTTAAATCCATGTGCATCTTAGACACTTCTAGGTAGTCTTATGGAGGTTCTGGCCCCTGGGCACACATTTTGGCTAGAATCAATAGTAAAAATCCACCATGTTAAACTCTAGGCATAGTAGGGCTCTTTTTCATCCCTCAAATAGTCTTGAAACAATAATCTAAGTTATTAGGTCTATGAGACAGCAGTGGAAAATCCTTGAACAACAACATTTTTGGAAATGTTTCAACATCCCTTTGCATGGTTGTAGCCTCTATTTGGGTGTGTTCTAATATCTTAAATACACCTAATATTTAATTATCGACTGGGGTTGGTAGGCTTAGAGTTGCTACAAAATATATGCAAAGGTAGAGGGGTTCCTAGGGCGTTGTAGAAATACTTTAATAAACAAAAGATTGAAAAATCTTTCAAAATGAAAAACTGAGTCAAACTCCTAAAAATCAAATGATTAATGTGATTAAAGCAAAACATCACACTATGATAATATCAGACTACTCATTAATTAACTCTTCTTCTTCTTAGTCTAAGAATGGAAAAACTTTCATAAGCAACTTCAGAAACTGAGAAAGGTCTAATTTATGAATAAGTAGAAAAATAAATAAAGAAGCAAGTAGAAAACTTAATTAAGAAGACTTCTCTAATTCTTTAGCCTATAAGCGTTTTTTAGTAAACATACAATTAAAGGAATAAATCTTATACTAATATCAATCTACAAAGTATTGAGTATTTTCTAGAAATTAACATGTCTAACCCCAAATCCAATATAAACAATGGTGAATTAAACTAAACCAGAGATACAATTATCAGATATTATAGCGATGATAGATGAGGAAATCAAAGACAAAAGAAGAAAATCAAATCATAATTCAAAAACATACTTTGATTGAAAATAAATACAAAAATGACTTTTAATAAGTACTTTAAAATAATCTAACCTAAGGTCCTAGAGGCTGATGTAAATATTACCTAATTACCAAAAAATAATAGAATTCAAAAAGCCAAAGAAATAAAACTAAAAACAGGTTAAAAATAAACTAAGAACATTAAAGGTCGGATGGGAGGCTAGACGACAGTCTGGAAGGAAGGTCCGAATGATAGTCCAAACACACAGTTCGAATGAGAGGCTCTATATAGAAAATAATAAAAATAGATCTAAATGATTTAATTATCAGCTGATTTTGTGCATATGAAAACAAGATGCATAAAGGACAGAATTTAAACCTAATTAATAATTAAAATAATCAAAAGGGATTACTAATCTATGGGTATGAAGAGATTGTTTCTATTATAAAATAAAACAAACTGAAACATTGTTGAATTAATCTATATTTTAAAAAAAATTAAAAAAACTAATTCTAACTACAAATCAGACCTAAGACTAACTAAATTTTATCTATCTGTAAATATAACATTAAGCATTTAACCAAAAGAGAAGACTAAAAGGAAAACTGAAAACAAATTATCCGTGACCGGTCACTCTAATTCTATATCAAAGACTACATTAACAACATAATGTAAATTACATTAAATACAACAAACATATATCACAGAGAGTAAATAAATGGACACTTACAGTAACATACTCACATGAACAAATTTAAACAAAACTATTTATCGATGAAAGAGAAGATAACAAAAACACGTACGGACATGGAAGCCACTAGTTGTTGAGGGGCCCTCTCAGCAATCAAGGGATGCATGTCTAACGCCTACACAAACGCAACCATGAACAGTAGAATGTATAAACTTTTTATTTAGAATATGGAAAAAATTACAGTGTGTTGAAGAACAACAAATCACAGCATGAACTAGTAAAATTATCAGCCCTCCAGCTCTCAAAAGAGGCTGGTATATATAGCATATACAAGAGATGAGCAAGTCAACCCTTTAGTGGTTGACTCCTCTCTAAAATTTAGTCAATCTTAAAGGCATATAATAGTTTACAGGCCAGTGCACAGTCTGGTTCCTTCTTTAGCGTGATTGTGGCTTCTTCAGCATGAGCAGGGCGTCGTGGTGGTGTATCTACCCCTCCTTTCGCGTGGCTGGTGGAGTGGTGTTAAGCGCAGGCCAATGTACATGATGACGAGTTTCTAGAACACATATTATTCATCATTTAAGTGCATGGGCTGGTGATGTGGTGGAGAACAAGGGTAGCGTGAGGGCGATCTTCCAGAACGCATGTCGTTCATCGTTTTAAATGCGTAGACTGGTGGTGAGTTTGGAGGAGGCCATGAAAAATTCTAGAACAAGAGTGCACCTTCTTTAAGCACATGGGAAGTGAGCAGCTTGGTGTTGGGAGAAATCAACGACCGAAGATCCTTTTAAATTGATGATCATGTTATCACCTGGGCACGTGGTCAACAAAATGGTTTGCAGACTACCTCAATGTTTAATACTTGAGATCGGTTATGGACAGTGCGCAAATTGATTACCGATCTGGACGGAAAGCTAGACAGTGAGCTGCGTGATGAGCTGGATAGCGGTTTGTGCAGATCGGGCTGAATAGTAAGCTGAATGCATTTTGTTATTAATTCACCCAAACATACTACATAACCTGCAAACAAATACACATATTAATTAATGTTAAATTTTCATATGCTTAGCTAATACATCAGTATTTCATTTCATTTTCATAACAAAAGCATATAAACAGGATCACTGAAAGAAACAGTATCACAAGAACAACACAGATTTATCCTGGGAAAACCCCAGCAAAAGCTTCCTCAATATAGATGCCCCAAACAATAAAAGATAAAACCAACAAGGAGATCAAAGCCTAATCCTCCTCCTTCTCCAGCTACTCTTCTCTTCTCCACTAATGCGCTACACAAGTGAGAATGTGTGTTTCAAATGAGGAGTGCCACACCTCTATTTATATTCATCCGTTCACTTTAATTATTCATTCCGACATGTAGGCTTGAGTTAATCATGTAGGCTCAAGTAACCACACTAAGGTGTTAATGACCCACCTTTACAATTAGAGGGCACTACCTCATGACTCTTATTAGTTCTTCTGATTAGAAGCATCAGGATACAAATTCATACAAGTGGTTCTCCCAATAGGACCATCGGGGACCACAAAAAGATACATATAGAATATTCTTCGAAGTTACAATATTTCAACACTCCCCCTTAACGAGAAGGGTATTCTACAACAACATAAACAACAACAATAATAGGAGAGAGATTGAGGGCATCATCAACATCATCAGGGTAACACATCTATAAATCATTGGAAGCTTTTTAACATCATATAGTCTTCATCTTTGTCTTCAACAACAGCAATTCTTTGACAACATCATCTTTAGTCTTCATATTCAATCTTCAACAACAAAAACACTTTGACAACATCATCTTTAGTCTTCATCTTCAATCTTCAACAACAGCAATGCTTTGACAACATCATATTTAGTTTTCATCTTCAATCTTCAACAACAGCAACACTTTGACTTTTCGATCAGCAACATCATCGTCTGCACTTTGACCTTTCAATCAGCAATATCTTCAGCATTTTGACCTTTCGTCAGTAACATCAACATCAGCACTTTGATCTTTCGATCAGCAATATCTTCAGCACTTTGACCTTTTGATCAGCAACATCTTCAGAACTTTTGATCTTTTGATCAACAGCATTATCATTGCACTCTGATCTTTTGATCTGAAACATCACCATCAAAATATCATCATACTATGATCTTTCGATCAGATCCATCATCATCAAAAAATTGTCATACTCTGATCAAAAACATCATCATCAAAATATCATCATATACTCTGATCTTTCGATCAGAAACATCATCATCAAATCATCATCAAATTCTGATCTTTCGATCAGTACATCATCATCATCGTCATCATACTCTGATCTTTCGATCAGTATGTCATCATCATCATACTCTGATCTTTCGATCAGTACGGCATCATCATCATCATCATACTTTTATCTTTCATTCATAAACGTCATCATCCAATCATCATCATATTCTGATCTTTCAATCAGTATGTCATCATCGTCGTCATCATACTCTGATCTTTCGATCAGTATATCATCATCATCATACTTTGATCTTTCGATCAGTATGGCATCATCATCATCATCATACTCTGATCTTTCGATCAGAAATCATTGTCATCATCATATTGTGATCTTTCGATCAGAAACATCATCATCATCATCACACTCTAATCTTTTGAATAGGAAACATCATCATCATCATACTCTGATCTTTCGATCAGAAAACATCATCATCATCATACTCTGATCTTTCAATCAAAAAATATCATCATCAACATCAACATCCTGCAAGCCACAGTACAAAGACAAAGAAGTCTTTGGATCTCTTTTGGACTTAAAGTCCAGGGATGATGCAATCCTACCACATTCTCGACAACAGAGGTCACCGGATCCGTTCTGAACCGAGGTTCAAGGATGATACAATCTTACCACGTTCTCGAGTACCAAAGTCACTGGATCCATTCTAAACCGAGGTTCATGGATGATACAATCCTACCACCATTTCGATGACCGAAGTCACCAGATCCATTCTAAACCAAAGTTCATGGATGATACAATCCTACCACCTTCTCGATGACCAAAGTTCACCGGATCCATTCTGAACCGAAGTTCATGGATGATACAATCCTACCACCATCTCGATGACCGAATTCACCGGATCCATTCTGAACCGAAGTTCATGGATGATACAATCCTACCACCATATCGATGACTGAATTCACCGGATCCATTCTGAACTAAAGTTCACGGATGATACAATCCTACCACATTATCGATGAACGAAGTTCATCGAAGTTCTCCGTATCCATTCTGAACCGAGGTTTACGGATGATACAATCCTACCACATTCTCGATGACTAAAGTTCAATGGATCCATTCTGAATCGAGGTTCACGGATGATACAATCCTACCACATTCTCGATGACCGAAGTTCACCGGATCCATTCTGAACCGAGGTTCATGGATGATACAATCCTACCACATTCTTGATGAACGAAGTTCACCGGATCTATTATGGACATATTTCTTGGGATGATACAATCCCTCTTCTTTCTCGATGACCGAGGTCACCGGATCACTTTAGGGCAAGTGCCCAGGGATGATACAATCCCACCACATTCTCAAGGACCAAATTCAATGGATCTATTATGGACATATGTCCCAGGATGATACAATCCCTCTTCATTCCCAAGGACTGAGGTCACCAGATCACTTTAGGGCAAGTGCCCACGGATGATACAATCTCACTGCAACATCACTACTCCCCCTTTCGGGGAAGGTCTTTTCGAACCACACCAAGATTGTCTTGAAAGTGTTCAAACTTTACTCAGGACAGAGGTTTCGTCAATAGATCAGCAACCTATTCATCAATACTCACATACTGGAGCTTTATGGCTCCTTTCTGCATCATATCTTGAATGTAGAAATACCTGATTTCTATGTGCTTTGATCTGTCGTGGAACACGGGGTTCTCTGTCATATTTATACAACTTTGGTTGTCACATAGAATCACGGTAGTGTCCAACTCTAGGTTGAATAATCCTGACAACAGCTTCCTAAGCCATATGGCTTCACAACTAGCAGAGCAAGCTGCTATATAGTCTGCTTCAGCAGTGCTTAGAGCAAAACTGGATTGCTTTCTGCTAAACCATGAAATCATAGCAGATCCCAGACTATAACATCCACCTGATGTACTTTTTCTGTCTGAGATACTTTCGGCCCAATATGCATCTGTATATCCATACAATCTGTACTCATGGCTATTATCATAGTATAGACCAAAGTCTATAGTCCCTTTCAAATATCTCATCACATGTTTTGCAGCTACCAAGTGAACCCGTCTAGGTTGTACTAGATATTGAATTAAGGTGTTCACAACAAAACAAATGTCTAGACTGGTATTTGTTAAGTACATCAATGACCCAATGATCTATCTATAAAGAGTTACATCCACTAACTCTGATGATTCATCAGTTAACAACTTTAGGTTGGAATCCATGGGACTGGCCAAGGATTTGCATTCCAACATATTGAATCTTTTCTATATCTCTACTGCATACTTTCCCTGGTTGAGAAAGATTCCTTCTGAACTTTGCCATACTTCAAGACCTAGGAAATAATGCATTAACCCAAGGTCTTTCATCTCAAATTATTCTGCTAGTTTCTTCTTTCTTTCCTTGATCTATTTCTCATTCCCTGTCAAGAAAAATTCATCCACATATAGTAACAGAATGATAGGTTCATCTTTTACAACCTTGAGGTAAAGGTTAGGATCATCTTTACTCTTGGTAAATCCCATGCTTGACAGGAAACCATCTATCCTTTCATACCAGGATCAAGGAGCTTGTTTAAGACCATACAAGGCCTTCTTCAACTTGCATATGTGTGTATGTCTATCTTCAACTTCAAATCCTTGTGGTTGTTCTATGTATACTTCTTGTTTGATCACACCATTTAGAAAAGTTGTTTTCACATACATCTGGTGTAAATCCCACTTCATCATGGATACGAGTGCCATGATAGTTCTAATCAAAGTATACCGTGCTACTGGGGCAAATGTCTCTTCATAATCAATTCCCTCTTTCTGAGAGAACCCTCTGGCCACAAATCTTGCTTTATATTTCTTGATACTTCCATCAGCTGCATGCTTTACTTTGTATATCCATTTGGAGGATACTATACTCTTTCCTTCTAGTTTGGGAACTATATCCCATACATCATTCTTTATTATTGACTGGTATTCTTCAGTCATTTCTTCTACCCATTCTTTCTTCTGAACCACTTCTTCATAGTTTGTAGGTTCTTGATCTACAAGATCACACATCAAGGCTACATAGTTGGAGAAATTCTTAGGTTTCTTTCTTTCCCTTGTGGAACCTTCAGGGGCTCCATATCTTTCTGCTTCTCATATGATTTCTCTTGTCCAAGTAGGCTTTCTCTTCCTTGATATTTCCATCATAGGAGGTTCTTGTGGTTCTGTTATGTCATGTTCTTCAAGAGCTTCATCTTCAGGGAGACATGTAGATTCTTTATTTATGGAAGGTGTCTCTTCTTCATACACTTCTTCATGTTGGCATTTCCTGGATCTCTTGAGGGCTGCCTCTTCATCAAATGTCACATCTCGACTAATATCCATGTGATGGAATCCAGGAATGTAGATTCTGAATGCTTTGGATACTTCACAATATCCAAAAAATATCCCCTTCTTTTCGGAAGGGTCTAATTTGGTTCTTTTCTCTTTTGGTGTATGAATATATACTGGACAACCAAATATCTTGAGGTGGCTTACCTCAGGCTTCTTTCCCATGAATATCTCTTTTGAGGTCTTGAACCCAAGAGCACTGTGAGATATTCTATTATGTACATACACAGCAGTTCTTGTTGCTTCTACCCATAGATGCATTAGAAGATCTTGATCATAAATCATTGTCTTCATTGCCTCCATGATGGTTCTATTCTTTCTTTCCGCAACCCCATTATGTTGAGGATTGTAGGGAGTAGTTAGTTCCCTCTTGATTCTGGAATATTTGCAAAAGGATTCAAACTCTTTTGAGGTATATTCTCCACCATTGTCAGATCGAAGTGTCTTTATTTTCTTGTCTGAGAGATTCTCAATCAAGGCTTTGAAATCCTTGAATTTTTCAAACACTTCACTCTTTGCTTTCAAGAAGTATATCCAAGTATTTCTTGAAAAATCATCAATAACTGTGATATAATATTCAAATCCACTTAAGGATGTAGAAGAAATTGGACCACATACATCTGAATGAATCAATTCCAACGTACCTTTTGTCTTTGTTTCACTTTTCAGAAATGGATTCTTGATGTTCTTTCCCTTCGCACATCCTTTGCAAATGCCTTCATGCTTGATCTTCATGTCTGGTAATCCCGTTACTACTTTGTTTACATGAGGTAGGGATTTGTAATTAATGTGGCAAGCCTTCTGTTCCATAGTTCACTAGGGTCAGTGGACTCATGCACAAGGGTTGTTTCTGAGTGCCCCTTTAGTTTATACAAGCCTCCTTCTTCTTCACCAATAATGATTGCGTCTTCAATATTCTTTCCTTTGGGCCACATGAGTACATGGCCATATATGAAAGCAACTCTGAAACCTTTCTTATCTAAGGCTGAGATAGAAAGTAAATTCTTCTTTAGACCAGGTACATATAATACATCCTTCATTTTTAGGGGATTACCTGAATCAAGTTTGTAGCTTGCTTCACCAACTCCTTTGATCGGATATTGATAGTCACCTCCTAGGGATACTTTCTGAGGAGAGATCTTTTCTTCAAGTTTCGACAGAGTTTTCTTTTGTCCTATCATGTGCTTTGAAGAACCACTATCAATAAGCCAAGTGTCTTCTCCAGGAGTTACAGATCTAGAGAGTGCAGATAATAGCACATACTCTTCTACATCTTGTTCTCTTGATTGTTTTCTTGGAGGTCTTTCTTCTTCTTCTTCATCTTCATCTTCTGCTAGATGAGCATGATGTCTTTTGTTGTTGTTGATCCTATTCCTATATTCTTGCTTCTTTATAGGACAATTTCAGGCAATGTGTCCTATCTTATTACAATGAAAATATTCAAAATCAAAATAGTCTCTAATGGGAGGACTTTCTCTTACCTTTTGGATTCTTCTGGGAGGATGAGACTCCTTGAAATTTCTTCTCTTGAAATTAGATTGACCTCTTCTTCTTTTGGTCTGAGTGGCTAGGGTTTGATCATTTTCTTTTAGTAAGGATTCTCCATTTCCCACTCTAGTCTCCTCTTGAATGCAGTCTTCCCATACAATATCAAACTTCATGCTTTCTTTTCTAGCACACATCATCTGAATGAAGGACTCCCAGGGCCTAGTGAGACCATTGAGAGCAGTCATAACCATTTCATATTCATCGAGCTTATCTCCAATAGCTTCTAGTTTCTCTTTGATCTCAGAAACCCTTGAGAAGTAGTCTTGGATGGATTCTCCATGACTCATCTTGGTGCTATTCAGTTGAGCTCTTAGATTCATCATTCTGTTAATGTTTATTCCTTCAAACATTCTGGATAGGGCATCAAACATTTCTTTTGGAGTCTTCTTGGATGACACTTGAGGAATCAAGTGATCCTTGATGGAGTCAGCAATAATCCTTTGTGCCCTAATCATATCCTTTATGTGCTTCTCCTTGGCTTCAGCTTCTTCAGGTTCTGCAAATTCTTCTTTGACATACTTATCAAGATCATTCTCTTGGAGAATGAGACCAATACTGTATTTCCATGCTCGAAAATTCTTTATGCCTTCTAGCTTGTCCTCAAGCTTAGTGCTTGGGGTCATCTTGTCAGAAAATCACGAAAAATTGAACTTTTGCAGAATGAAAAACTGACCTTACCAGGAGATGCGCTTGAATGAGATGAGATGACTGGTGTGCTTGGATTCTGAAGACTTCAACTCTTCACCTTTCAAATTAGACTTGCAAGATTCAGCTTCTGCAGCTTTCTGGTTCAGTAGTTTTCTAGTGCAGCTGTCAAACTAGGGTTTGACTTTTCCGGAGACTTGCACATCCAAAATATTTTATTCTAGGCTCAAAAGATGCGCTCTGGGAGGGCGCAACTTTCTATGTAAGCATTTTTTCGAAACTCAAAAATTTTTCTCAAAACCCTAATTTCTTCTGGGGAGAGAGAGAGGGCTATTTCACCTTGTGACAGTTGTCCTATTCAGGCTAGATCTAATACCATGTTAAATTTTCATATGCTTAGCTAATACATCAGTATTTCATTTAATTTTCATAACAAAAGCATATAAACAAGATCACTGAAAGAAACAGTATCACAAGAACAACACAGATTTATCCTGGGAAAACCCCAGCAAAAGCTTCCTCAATATAGATGCCCCAAACAATAAAAGATAAAACCAACAAGGAGATCAAATCCTGATCCTCCTCCTTCTCTGGCTACTCTTCTCTTCTCCACTAATGCACTACACAAGTGATAATGTGTGTTTCAAATGAGGAGCACCACACCTCTATTTATATTCATCTGTTCACTTTAATTATTCATTCTGACATGTAGGCTCGAGTTAATCATGTAGGCTTGAGTTACACATGTTGGCTCAAGTAACCACACTGAGGTGTTAATGACCCACCTTTACAATTAGAGGGGACTATCTCATGACTCTTACTAGTTCTTCCGATTAGAAGCATCGGGGTACAAAGTAATACAAGTGGTTCTCCCGGTAGGACCATCGGGGACCACAAAAAGATACATATAGAATATTCTTTGAAGTTACAATATTTCAACAATTAATATATAAAATATGCTTTAAATAATATAAATTTGAGTTAATAAAATCATAAAAATGATATTAATAACCAAAGTTGGATAAATATTAAATTTGTTCTTACCTCATGCTAAATAACGATCTGCATGACATAAAATACATGAAAGATAATAAAATATGCATTTAAATGTGTTATTTTAATGCTAAAGAATGATAACAAAATGAGGCTAAACAACCTCCAAAAGGAAACAAGCAATATACTTTGAGATATGGACATGGATAACAACAACACGTAGTCTTAAATCCCTAATTCTAGGCGATTTCTGGGCATAAAAACATTGAAAAGAGACCTGTAGCAATTTTGGGAATCATTCATGAGGTAAACACTCTTAATCATGGGTTTTGAGTTTAATTGCACCATAAAAAATGCCCTAGTACTCAAATCTGGGCACAAGTTTTAGGCGGTTTTGACCACAAATAGTGGTCAAAAGTCATATTGCAGCCACTGAAAATCAATGACCAGCAGGCTATAGCAAATTCTAGGTTGAGATTGAAAGTAGAAGTAGCATCAAAACACGACTCTAAGCATAAACCACAGTAAAAATCAGCTAAACTATAAGTCTGGCTAGTTCTAATTTTTATGTGGAAAGGAGCACCATAAATAAGCCAATGTTCATCCCTTTGGAATGTTCAGTTCAACCACTTGTTTGACATGAAACATGATGAACACGCTTGAAATGACTGAAAACGGAAATCCAAAAGTCCTAGTATTAATACCTTGATTCATAGAGATTAGAGGTAGATATATCATATATATTATAGCCTATTATCAAGATTCAAAACCTCAAGGGAATCAATCATGTGATTGTGAATATCTAAAAATAAAGGTAAAATGCCTTTAAAAACATGAGAAATTGTCATCATTTCAATAGCATTGTAGAGTTCTAATCATCATCCTTTACTCTGCCTTTACAAATGACTAGACTCTAGAGTGCGAAGAATTAGATAAGTCACATCATTTTGGTAAACCCTAGGCCTGTGGTGAGAACCCTAAATTCCTTTGAAATCTCCAATAAAATTCGCCAGGCTCTAACCATAAGAGGAGGATCCTGCTATTTGAAGTTACTTTTAACCACTTTTCTAACCATTGGAGACTAGTACTAAATGATGAATATGAGTCGACTGATGTTTTTTAAACGCATTTCCCACTTGAGGCTTTAAATCTTAATCATAATTGCCATCTAGGATATAGACTACTTAACATTTATCTTAATGTTTTATTTCCAAGAGTATGGAAGTCATACTACATTTTGGGTACATAAGCATTAATTTTAAAGGATATTGTGTATTGTTATACAAGGCTCTTCAGAGATAAAACTGATATAGTTAGAAGATGTATGATCAGTTTGACAAATAAGCTAAAACCCTAAAGAGACTTTCCAAGGTAATATGTACCGAAGTCTATCCTCTTAGAATGAGCTAATCATGATTCATAAGTGGCTGGTGTGGACCTCCCAAGCCATTGACAATGTGGGTTCCTATTAAGTATCGAGTTAGGTTTGAGCATTTACCTTCACTAAAGCTCAAAAGAAAGAAATTCAATGTACAGAAACAAATTAATCAATCTGATGCGTTGAAAGTGTTAATGATTCAATCAGATTGATGAATAAAACAAAGTGTCCCATGAGCTATACAATGTATTAATTAAAGTTTACAATAGTTTTCCTTTATTATTAACACAGGTGTTTTAGTGGAGTAGATCTTGCCATACTTTTACAGGAACGAGTAATGATGTAGCTTTCATAACCACTTTCATAATTATTAAAATTGAAGTTCTCCATAGCTACAAAGCAAGGAACACCTTCCCAACCTTGCCTGTTGTGCATCTAGTGTATTTAACACTTGAATATGCTCTGTGAGTTTCTGAGACTCATGGCACCTGTGCCTTGTGAAACACACCTGTCCCAGTATTTGACATCTGAGCAACATGTGTTCCGATGTCTTCGACACATAAGGCAACAAAAAATGTTTAAAATGTTTCAAAAAATAAAACTTTGCAGATGTGTCTGGACATGTGTCAAGGAAATTACGTACTACACATGCTTATGGAATTTGCAATTAAACCTAGGGTTTATTTTCTCTTTGAACCACACAAAATTAAGACCTTCAATCTCTCTCGATAGGTTTCTATCCCCTGTTATAGGTTCTGTTGTCTTATTTACATTTTTTTTTATATCTACATTTTTTTTTTGTTGTGTATATATATATATATATATATATATATATATATATTGGCAATGGGAGATTATGAGATCCATTCCCAGAGTCATTTTGGGCTACCAGCGGCTCATGCACGCTGGTGATTAATACCACCCTCTATCCAGGATTCTGGGGAAGGGGGGGGATTATGTGACATAAATAATAATAAAATCATTTGTTTATATGCATCTTCTTCCCCTGTACCTGTTGGTTTGCAATAAATATGCTACATCCACTTTATCTCAAATGTCCTTAATGGAACCTACTTTCATGATCTTACATCTTGTACAAGTGCATTGCATTTTAAGTGTTTAAATTAAACATGTTCAAAATATAAAGCTGATCCACATTAATTTAGATCCCCATAAATAAGTTCCTCCATAGTGTGATCCAAACTTCAAAGGAATGAATTCTTACAACATGAAACAGGGAAACAAGTTTCCTATAAAGCTCAAATGTCAAACATAAAGTGACATAGGCAATTCAAGTTCTAAGGGAAGAGCAAATCAACAAGCCAGCATCTTGCAACCAGTAGATCCCTTCTCCAATTACCCAGCTAAAGCTCCTTTGGGCCAAAAAGTGTGTGCATACCTACATCTTCTTCCTTGTTGGTTTCTTAATTAAAGAATGGTTACAATAATAGCATGTGAAATTTGTTTTCAAATCCTAAGGTACAATATATTTTATCAAAATACTTAATACAACACAACAAAAATGATAGAATTAAATCATTTTCAACTCAATGCATTCACAAACAGAAACCAAGAAACTACGGGAATACAACCTACCTCAAGATGTTAAACAATCTTCAGTAGAGTTGGCCAATCTTCCACATGCAACAAATTGCTAAATACATTTGTAATCTATGCGCCTGCAAGAAAGAATATCATAGTGGCCACAATTATGTGGGTCTTAAACAGTGCTAATACAACAAACAAGAAAAGGATGGAATTATAATGGAAAAGGGATGACTAATTCAAAGTACATCTTCTATCTTACAATAACGTTGACCATCCTCACAGCTGTTAAATTTTTCCAAAGAATAGCAGGACTAATGACTCTCAAAATTACACTCCTATTGGTCTATCTTTACCATATTCACAATTAATGGATGGAATTATAATGGCAAAGGAGAGGCTATTCAAAGTAGTTAACCTTCTAACTTACAATAACAACGTCCATATTGGGGATGACATCCTCACATCTATCAATTTTTCTCTAGAATAGCAAGGCTAATGCTTCTCAAAATTACACTCCTATTGGCCTATGTTTACCTATTGTTTTATACAACAAATCAAAAAAGGGGGAGCATAAACAGCAACACAAAATTAGATAGGGATCAATAGGTTTAGATTACCTCTTATTCCCCTTGAAACTGCTAACAAAAGAAAATCCTTAGTTCCAAGTTAATTTTGTGCCAACATTGACTACATGTGTGAAACACCAATGATAATCAACATAAACACTTGAGGCTCCCAAATGATGATACAATTAACAACACAGATAAGAAATATTCCAACTATTTTTGTGTTCTAGAAGCCATAGGCTTAATAAAAACACAAGAAACATTTAAGAATATCCATCCACTCTCTAACCATGAACATCTGGTTGAGCTATATTTTTCCCAGAAGCATCTTAACAATTCCAGAAGTAATAAATGAAAGGAATTATATAATTACTAATGAGAATAAATCAAAGGAATTATGTAATCACTAATGAGCACAAACCTAATTCAAGAAGCAAGGTCATCATTTAACAAGCTAGCTTTTCGGAATGTAAGTCATATTTTCGTGATATTGGAGTAATGATTTCCTACAAAAACATGGCTTACAAAAAAATTCAAATGATGTCAAATTCCAAAAACCAAAATAGAAAAAATGCATTTTGATTTAATTTTATCTATATCTACTGAATTATGATGCCAGAACTTAGCATATATTAAAAAGAATATTTGAAAGTTTGACACTTCCCTTCTCTGAAATGCAACCGTTTAGTTTGGATTTGAATTTGGACTAAAATTCAAAGTCTTCAAATGATAAGAAAAATGGCTTTAAGGCATTCCATGATCCCTGCTAACAACCTTACTTGTTACACGTGCCTAGATTCCAACCTACCCAATCGCTTTTGCATTTTAGGCATGCTTAGTCTGCATGCATACAAGGGTAGGTTTTGCTATCCAAATTGAACATTGAAAGTTTTGATGTGTCTACCTTTTGAATGGAAATCAATACACAAACAGATAGGATAATAAAAACTCAATCAGTCGCTTGCTTAGTTTTTTAGATTGTGAAAAAAACCAACATTATTAAATAAAATATTGTGGAACATGTATTTTCACAAGATATGCACCGAGAAAAATGGTGCAATAGACCAAGGCTAGAGAGGAGATGCAGATTCAAGAACTATAGTCTATCAACTATGATCTTGTTGATTTATCACTTTTAAATGATCCTATAATAAGACAAAAATGTTGTTGTCAATCCAGTGTTATGGAAGCTATGCAATTTTCTTGACATGTTCAAATCAAGAATAGAGCTATGCACAAGTCAATCATTGGAAATATGTAGGAAGTAGAGATCAGTTTGTGCCTAAGAGGGAGATCATGGCTCAACCTACATAATTATCACAACAAGAAATGGATAAGAGAAAAAAAGGACAAAGCTTTGGTTGTAATAGACAATCCTCATTAGGGCATAAATGTCAAGAAAACAAATTGTTCACATTGGAAAATAATGATGAAAAGGAAATATAGGAATCCACACTGAGAGGTGAGAAATAACTTGTGAACTAGAAGAGTAGGAAAAAGTTATAGAACTAAAAGAGAAGGAAAAAGTTATAGAAATTTTGCACAGCATAGATCAAGAAAGGTGCAAAATATCTGTCCATGGGAAAAAATATCAATGGACTTTGTTTAGAGGGTTAGATGGTGTGCACTATGGTATTTTATGCTAGATCTCAAATATTTGTTTCATAACAACATAGCTATCAATCAAAATCTTCTAAACCAGTGACAGGATAATGTTGATATTCAAAGGAAATGTTTTTGAGAGAGATATCACAAATGACAGATTAATAACAAAATATCTATAAATTCATCCATGAAGTTCACATTGTCATTCCACCCTCCCCTTCCTAAGATGGGGTTTTGTTATTCAAGCTATATTTAGAAATGTATTGTATCAATCTGTTGGATGGAAATCAACACACAAACATATAGGATAAGAAAAATTCAATCAGCCACCTGCTTAGTTTCCTAGATTGTGACAACAATCTACAGTATGAAATAACAAATTGTAGAACCTATACAAGATCTACAACAAGACCAATGGTGCAACAAACAAGGACGGGTGAAGAGATGCAAGTTCAAGAGCTATCAAATGTTAGATGGATTATTTTCCACTTTTGAATGAACTCAACATGACACAAAAAGGTTTTCGTTCATCCAATTTTTTCATTAAAGGGACAAATGAGCCTACCCATCTAGTATCTACCTTTCTAACACAATGTCCTTCGCCATCAATAATAGAAACTAAACCTGACATGTGATATTTGGACACACAATCAAGTCCTTATGATGGGTAGAACCAGGTGTACTTACACTATGATGGGATTTCCAAACTAGAATTCCTTTCAATTTTTTCCCTAAGAGGAATAACTATGAATCAAACGATTTTAAAACCGGTCTGCTAATGTCGGCATTAAGAAGATTAAATTTTTGACAAAAATATCGCAAGTGACATATTAGTGACATGATCTCTGTAACTTCATCCATAAAGTTCACATGTCAATCTATCATCTCCTTCCTAAGATGTATTTACTATAAACACACATACTTGACAACCATAAGAAATTATTGTCTTCCAATAAAGACTCCATACATAGGCAAGCCATCCACAACCGATAGTGTAAATGAAATAGGAAATCTAATAACAAATATTATCCCTTATTTTACTTAGTATCCACACATTCCTATGTTTTTAGATGCCCCACAATACGGGGGCTTTTTCAAATGTATAGATAGGAAATAGGGAACCCCCATACCATCTAATCCAACTGAAGAGGAAGAGCAATATGATGCCAATCAGAATATATAGAGGTCACGATTACATAGTCTAGCTACCAGGCCTGCCATAGTTCCCTATGCTAAAATGATCAAAAAGATCAAACCATATTGACATTGAAAAGAAAAGGTAATAAACAATAAGGGTAGATGTTATAGCTTCATTTGACACTAGCACCCTAGAAACATACAAATTCAAGATCCTAGATCAAAGTGAAAACCTACTGTAAAATTCAATCAAATAAACCACCACTCCCTAGACCCTCAGTAGAAGACAAAAATATCGAAATAGAAAACAGAAAATTAGAAAGACTTTAGAAATCTATTTGCACTGAAAAAACACGTTGTATATCGGTGAGACCCATACGAATCATCCCAACCTAACTGACGACGACGCTAAATGGATATCTAGACCCACACTATTTGTAGACTCGACTGGAAGCCATAAGGGTTCAGGGAGGATATTCGATACCTTATCTTTTTTTTAAATCGAATATAGATCAGGATTTAGCAAGCCTAGTTAGTGCAGGGGTGCACGTAAGGGTGCCCCAGTACATACCAAAAAATAATTTAAATAAGAAACTAACCTATAAAAGTTTACAGATAGAAAGAACCTTGAACAAATGCAGAGATCTTCCACTCGGGAGTCAGTCCCTGTGAAATTGCTTTCTACGAATCCATGAATCCACTGTAAAGACACAATTTGCATGAAATCAAGATTGATGCTAAGACCTGACTCTTGCGGCATTATATAGTTACAAAAATGTACCCAATTGACTAAATATATCCATGTTTTTCTCAAATGTGGACCAAATTGACTACAAAAACGACTATATCTCCACGTTTTTCTCAAATGTGGACCAAATCGACAAAGGAAAGATGATTTGTTAAATGATGGGAAGGTAATATAGCAAAATAATTACTCCACAAACCCATTTTGAGGACAAAATAAGTCCATTTTACCCAAATCGAGGATGAAATAAGACCAATTTACCCAAAGATCCATAAATCAGGGGTGAAATACCAAATTTTTAACCTATCATCCATAAATATGGGTGAACCATCTCTGTTTCTCCTCCAAAACTGGAAAATTCTGGCGATTTGACCTCCGTTACCGAAGAAATATGGGCGAATGTCAAGATTTTCCCCATAATCGAGTGGGCTAAATTCCATTTTATCACAGTTTCACGTTGCAGCCTATTTAATTTGGGGCAATTATATGTAAAATAAAAAATGGGCTAATTTATTAAATAAATAAAAAACCATTTTAATATTAAAAATTCGCCCACCTATTTTTAATCACTCCTTAAAATTCGCCCATGGGCTATAATTTTCCCTTAAAATCATCTATGGTAGCGAACCATACACATAGAGATCCATATGCACTACATCAAAGGGCTTGTGCATGATCCGATCATTGCTCTTCTTTATTTCACATCATCTAAGCAAGCTGCAAACATCTTCACCAAGGAAGTTCTCTGAGAATACATTCAGCAATATCAAATCACTACTAGGGATAGTTGATCATATGGTGAAGACTGATTGAAGACATGATTTCACAAAATCTTGTTCATGTCCATGTTTAAGGGAGGATTTTCCCCTTTGTGGTTTTGCCTCTTTCCATGTTTTGTATGGACAAACAGTATGCAATGGGTGACTAAGCCTTGTTTCTAGGACCTATATCTCTGATATATTTCTGATATTTCACATAAGTCAGGATTAATAGGGGGTTTTAGATTAATCAAAACCCATTCCCATACTTAGGATATAATATTTAATCATTTTGGTTAAATTCCTAGGTCATACACTAGCTAGTTGGCATCCACTTGCTTCCTTGTGGTCAAACTTGCAAAAAATACCTGTAGGAGCACTTTGTAAATATTATGTATAAGATTCTAATAGCCCATCAGATTCCCCAGTTTAGTAA
Organism: Pseudotsuga menziesii; assembly: GCA_001517045.1. Lineage (NCBI taxonomy): Eukaryota > Viridiplantae > Streptophyta > Pinopsida > Pinales > Pinaceae > Pseudotsuga > Pseudotsuga menziesii. Next base: position 89,479 of record LPNX010652172.1, read on the forward strand.
GTGCACATTCCTATCTTATCTAGAATTAGACTGCTTTTTGGTAGCTTTTAAGGCAAAAGGTAAAGTTAGTCTTAAGGTAACTACCTTTTTTTTATACAACTCACCCTCCATATTTTTCTCTTCCAAAAGAACAAGTTTTTCCACTTTCCTTCACTTGTCAGCTAATACACTCCATTCAACCCATTCGTGGCCTTCTTGACAGATTTGGAAAATGTTTATGGACCTAGGGGGATTTTGACTATTTAGTAAGCCTGCTTTTGTGCTGATTCGAATACCCTCCTTATGCATTCAAATATCTGATGTAATTATATATTTGGACAACCTATGGATTCATGAGGTTGGTTGAGATAAACTTATTCAATAGAATTTTGTGTTATGCTCCATATATTGTCTCCAATTTGAGTGAAGCTATGCATGTTTTGCAAGCAAGTTTGTAAGTTCAATTGATCTAATATTGGGCTACAATTTCCACAAATATATATATTGAATAACTTCATCTAGCTAAAATAAATCATACTTTGTACACTAGCTTTAGATCTTCGAGAAAATACACTAATTAGATAAGCATGCAGGATTAACAAAAAGAAATATTATTCGAAATAAAGTGAAGGAAGGAAAGATGAAAAAGAAAGCTCAAGCCAAATGTATGGATTTATGGAATTCATTGGTGGGAAGCAGAGGGACTATGTACTTCTGAAAGTGGTTGAAAATATGGTAGATTTGAACTAGATTGGTTGCATCTTCAAGCAAGGAAACCTACATATCTAACCATACTTGCAAAATGGCGATTATATATGGTAATTCCTACACAAGAAGTTAGAATAGCATGCATATAAACAAATAATACATGAAAATCATACCTCTTCAAACATAGAAAACAGAAAATAAAATATTACTCAAATCATTTACCCTATGAGTTGATAACAACTTTTTACAAGGTCGTATTAATAACCACAAGAGGCAAAGAAAAATGGCAACATAGTTACCTAATATACCATTGGAAATGTTCATCCACACGCCAATGCAACATACCAAGGGCCTCCAAATCCTTTCTATTAATCATCAAAAATATTTCAAATGATCTTAGAGCTTCAATAGGGGTTCCACCTTCCAACCATAAGGAAATGCGACAAATTAATGCGTAAATCAGTAAATGAAAAGGGAGAGCGCAAATCCCAAGAGAGGTCTAATGGGATGAGTGTCAATAGAGGTTTAGGTTGCACTAAATTGAACAAGAAGTAAGAGGGAGTGATTAGGGGAGTTGGCATCACCTTTCGGGTGGTTATCCACCATCCCACTCAATGTTTTCCACATCTCCCTTAAGGATTCGCCCCTCTCAAAGATGAATGTGCCCCCCTCATGTTGAATATCTCAATCACATTAATCAGAATGTCAAATCATGGACTTGGATCATTTCCTAAATTTCCTTAACTTCCAAATGGATTTCCACCACTCTAGATGACTAAAACATGTCCCAAACATGTTCCTTGATTAATGGGATTGTTGATTTTTCCCAATTATTATGTCTTTTTTGGTCATTTCGAGAGGAAATCAATTTAAGTGATAAATAATCACTAATTTTCTCTCAAATTGGGTGCTTTAAGTTAGAAAAAAAATCACCCCAATGGAAAAATTGACCCCCTAGTACCACTTTTATGACTTTTTCAAATTTTACAATTAAAATACCTTGTTTTTAACATGCAATTTTATTTAAAAAATAAGATACACCTATGGGGGTCTTAACACATGTTCATATGACTAAAAAATAATGAATAGCATGGTAATATAAATTGACACTAGGATATAATCACTTCCTAAGGACTAACCACCAAGAAAAATACTCCACCTTTGGAGGATTTAGTGAAAAACTTCCAAGTTGTAAGTCGCTAAAAAGAAACATATAATTAACAAGGAAAAAACACTCTAGAGTAATTGGATTGATGTATAATTCCTACGAAAACCAAGTATGTTACAAAAATCCATCATGCTACTTCATTGATTACAAGTCCCCCAAGGGTGTATGAACATGTGAATAAGGCAAAAAAGGGGACAAAAATGGCATGTATGGACTTCAGAACACTAATAATGAACAATTGGATTGTTCAATATTTGGTGGCTCATTGAAAGTCCAACTAAGTACAACTTAGGTGGTAACACTATGCTCCTAACATTCTTCACATTTTTCTTTTATTGTCTCCAACAAGTGTTATGCCCAACTAAGGATTTCCCCTTTTAGATTATCTAACCAATAACTTCAAATAGGTTTACCTTCACATCTAATGCTCAACTAAATCTTTTTAAGCAAAGGGAAACCATGATACATGTCCACTTCATGTGTTCTTCTTTTTCTTAGTTAGTAATCATGCCTTTTGAGTTCTTTGTTGTTGTTGATCCTGTGAAAATTTTTATTCATAACATTACGTCGATTGTATTTGGTATGGGATACTCTACTTTTGGTAATCCTATAATTTAACCGGTCAAGTCATGTATGATTACAATCAATTCATCAAGCCATATCTTCTCACCATGATACTGACTGACAATTAACTTGGCTACTTCTTCCTTCCATCCATTAAACCCTATGGCTTGAGGATCACCCATATATGAGTGGATCCTATCTTTTTTGTAGCATAAGTGACTCATCCCTCCATCTTCCTCTCATAGTTTCCCATTTTCTGTAATCTTTCTAGTGCTTGTCCCAATCAATTTATTCTATTCTTGCATGTCAAATTTGGATCATTCTAGATTCTAACTTTTTTATAACTATTTTTCATGTATTTTCTTAGTTATAGTCTCCATTTTCTTCGATTTTGTTTTGTTACTAGGATAAAATTCTGCTCTCATCTTTGATGCAATGATTTATGTAGGATTTCTTGAAAAATTACGTCGATAATGTTGTGAAACCTTTTCTTTCATATCAATTATATCTTTGGTGATAATTGCAATGGATTGTTCAATGGATTCAACCATTTTTATAGATTATTTGGTTTTGTGGGAGTGTTGGTCACTTATAAAAAGGTCACTTTGACAACGTGGCTCATTTAAGTCTTGTATTGACTATAGATTTCAACTAGTTATTTGACTCCTCGACCTTCTATCGATCAATTTCTTGGGTTTGGTCGATTTTCATTCAACTTCAACTGCTTTCTTTAATTATATCTACCATTTTTTATTGCTTTTCTCTCTTAGTGATTTGTAATCCTTATGGACTTGACTTATATATTTTTCATGTCTTTTTTCTCATGATTTCTTGTAGTGGTTTGGCAATCCTTCCATGTTTTCTATTCATCTGATAGTTTTTCTTGGTTCTATCGCTCACTTGCTTGTTGATATTCTTGCCATTGTTTCCTACTATTTCTCAATCTTTCTTGCTCCTAATTGACTATCATGATCCTTGAATGATTCTTCCTATGTTGAGTGACAATGATTTTTATCTCTTACAAGTAAACAATTATTTGACAAGTTTTCCTAACCGTCTTATTTATTGTTTATTTTGAAAAAAAAAAATCATGGAACCTCCTTAATCGAGCCCCATTAACTACTTTTCAAAGTAATTTCCCTTGTAATGTCCTTGATTGTACAACCCCATTAGGTTTTATGTATTCAATCATGAAGTGTCCTAGCCATGCTATATCCAGTTTCCTTGGTTTTCCTTTTATTTTACTATGATACAACAGGACTATATTTCCTATTTCAAATTTGTTTTCTTAATGTTTTTGTCATGCCATGATTTTTGTTGTTGTTTTTGGACTTCTTAATGATGGAGAAATATTGCTATTTCTTATTCTAACTTATTAAGTTAATATAATATATATTTCTTTCTAATTTGTTCATAATCAAATTTAAGGACACTAGCTATTTTTTGTGAGTTTGTGGTAAAATGTGGAGAGGTAAATGTTTCTTGACCATAAAATAGTCTGAATGGGGGATTCGCTAGTCAATATTTATTATGTAGTTATATAATCCCAAAGAACAATAACCATCTTATCATCCCAATTATCCATGTCGATATTATAATTTTTTGTAATTCCTTTGGTCATAGTGTTGTTGAAGGCTTCTAGCAATCCTTGGTAGGACATGGCTTACTACTACATATTCCTTCATAGGTTGAATATTTGGTAATATGTTTATATCCCATGGGGAATCGTTTAAACAAATGATTTTATACCCTCCAACAAAATCCCTCACTAGGTTGGAAATTGTTTTATGGTTTGATAATGAAAACATTGATGGGGAAATTACACATCTTGTCCTAATAGTAGACTATGTGATGAGCCTTAAAGAAGCCTCAGAGGAATATCAAATCAGTACTTTTCTTTACAATTCAAATTTTAGACAAAATTATGACTTGTTTCTCTTCCATTGGAATAAATTTTAAAAGATGATGGATAAGAAACTAGCGATTTGAATGCTTTATCTTCATTCTATAATCATGTAGCAACTACCACTCATAAAAATTCCCGCTATAGTAAGCCTATTGATATTAGTCAAAGCAAACTTCTACATATTAGTTATCATCTTGTTAAATATCCGTAGAAACAATGTTTCAAAGTGATACAAAAACAATCAATTGTGTTCGCTTGGGATTACCATGATATGAAAGATATACACCCTGAAACATGTTCTCATCATATTTATATTCAGAGTGATGCACATCCTATTAGGAAGGCCCAAAGATGAATGAATCCATCCATAAAGGAATTAGTGAAATATGAATTGAAAAATCTACTTGATGTAAATTTCATTTGTCCACTTTCCAACCATAAATGGGTCTCAACTCTTGTAATAGTTCCTAAAAAGCATGGTAAGTGGTGAATTTATTTAGATTTTCGAGAGTTAAACAAAGCCAACATGAAATATTATTTCCCTCTTCCATTCATCAATTAGGTTTTGGAAACCTTAGCAAGTAGATCATAATTTTATTTTCGGGATGGTTTTAGTGGTTATAACCAAATATAGATTGCACCAAAATATCATGACAAATCCACATTCACATGTCCACGAGGGACATTCGCTTATAGATTTTTCCTTTTGGATTATGTAATTCTTCAACCACCTTCCAGAGAGAAGTATTGTGTATCTTTTAAGACCTCATCCATGATTGTGTCAAGGTATACATGGATTATTTTATCGTTTATGGTAACCCTTTTGAAGAAGCACTAGAGAACCTTTAAAAAAAATTAACCAAATGTCAAGCCCCTAATCTTTCTTTAATCCATGAAAAATGTCGTATGGTGCTAACAAATAGAGTGGTTCTTAGCCATATTATATATTGCATGGGAATTGAGGTAGATATAGCTAAAATTGAAGTTCCTTCAAAACTTTGGCAACACCACAATATTCAAAGGAAGTGAGAAGTTTCCTTGGTCATGTTAGTAATTATAAATGATTCATTGAAAATTGTACAAAAAATAGTTGCACCCTTGTTTAGTTGCTTACAAAGGATACTGATTTTCTTGGGATAATAATTGTCAACATGTCTTTGAAGCATTCAAAGAAATTCTTTATGTTGCAGCAGGTTTGAGAGGGTAAAATTGGTCCCTTCCTTTCCATATTTCTATAGATTCCTATAATACATCTCTTGGAGCAGTTTTTGAGTAGAAATAAAACCAATTGTCTTATGTGATTTACGTTATTAGTAAAATATTACATCTATTGAACTTAATTACACTGTTACGGAAAAATAGTTCTTAGCAGTCATTCATGCAATAAATAAGTTTAGGCATTATTTTACTAGTTATGAGGTTTTTATTCATACTAACACTCTACCATGCATTATCTAATGAATAAAACAATCACTAATTGTAGAATTACTAGATGGTTCTTATTACTACGGGAATTCAATATCACCATTTTGGAAAGGGTTGGAAAGGAAAATATGGTAGTAGATTTCCTTTCTAGAATTCATAATGAAGGTGAAACAATTACTATAGATGATATCTTTCCATATGAACAATTATTTTCTATATCCACTCACTCTCTGTGGTTTGTAGATATCACTAACTACTTGGCCACAGAAAATCTGTCACAACATTTGTCATCCAAGGAGAAACAAAAAATTACCTGGTTAAGTGCTACATATTCTTGGATTGAAGGAGATCTCTTCTGTACTAAGAAATATTTAATCATATAATGATGTGTTCGAGAGAATGAGATGCTTGATATTTTTAAAAAATCCATGACGAACCATGTGGGGATCATTTTTCAAATAAGAGGACTGCCTACAAATTTTTGCATTCAAAGTACTATTGGACCACCCTATTCAAGTATTCCAAGAGATGTGTCGAATATGTGACATTTTTTTAGATGATAGGTCAATCAATATAAATAGACAAGATTCCCTTGCACCCATAGGAAATTATAGAATTTTTATGTGAAGATATATTTACTTGGTATGGTGTGCCAAGGGAGATTTTTACGGATCAAGGCACTCAATATACATCAAATCTCATCCAATGCATCACCTAGCAATACCAAATAAAACATATTACATCTTTTATTTACCACCCACAACCTAATGGGTAGCTGGAATCTACCAACAAAGTGCTTGAATAGTTCATAGAGAATGGGAAGGGTGGATTCCTGAAGCACTCTGAAATTATAGGACTACATTGAGGAACACTACCATATTTACACCTTACGAGTCGGTTTATAGTAAGAAAGTACTTCTCCCTATAGAATTTCAAGTAAAATATTTTAGGAAACCATTTCAGTTGGGAATGAAGCTTTCAAATGCACAACAATAAAGAGTAGCATAACTTAATGAGTTGGATGAGAATAAACAAGAATTCATTAAGCATGCCACTCTTATGTAACAACAAAGAAAGAAGTGGCAGGACAAATTCATCTAGAAAAATCAATTCAAACAGGGTGATTGGGCTCTCCTTCTTTATTCTAGGTTTAAAATTTTCAAGGGAAAACTTACCATCGTTAGTTGGGACCCTATGAGATAGAAGTTGGTTTTGATAATGGATCAATAAGGATTAAAACTATTGATGAAGTACATGTCTCAATTTTAGTGAATGGTCGCAGGCCGAGTTTATATCACAAGCCCATGTCCAAAGATGGATTCATTCCAAATTTACTTCAGCCGACTGAGATAGAGGTGGTAAGCAAGAAGGGAAACCATCCCACTCCTAATTATTCTTCTTGAATCTCTTTTCCTCAAAATTAAAAATTAAAAAATAAATAAATAAATAAAGATAAAAAAAAGTATAGTTGTGAAAACCAAATCTTTGGTACAAGTAGACATGAATGTTGTATGAAAACTAGGTATAATAAAATTCTGCATATTGGTGTTGGTTCAATTTTTCATAAACTATTCAACAACAAAAAAAATCTCGAGTGGGATGATGTGGGATTCCTTAAGGCCCTTTCCAACAAATGTTGTCCCATCGACTTCAACAATTTATATGGGATCAAGGTTAGAGACATTTATAGGGCCTTGGAACTTGCATACATCAAGGCAGGTTTCCTCGCTAATAGCAATGAGAATACATCGATGTTGTTTGATTGTCATATTCTACAAGTGACTCAAATTCAAAATATCTTTTTGTACCTGTTGGAGTGCACTATGGTACCTTAACACTCATTATCATTATCGTTGAGTTGTCTCACGTTGGTTAACAACATTCGTTAATGGTTGATAATCCATTGAACTATTTCCATGTTCAACTCCAAGGACATATATTCCCAAGTAAAAAAGTGTACATAGAGGGCTATAGATGAAGAATTTGTGATCACAAGATGGTAATCTCCAACAATATGTGATATTCATGTTTTTCTCAGTAAAGACTGAAGATGGTGAACCAAACATAGTAGATTCTCTCTTTTCAAGTTTTGGTCCAGCTTTGGTTAAGCTAGTAGTTGGTTTTGAGCTTCCATTCTTTCATATTATAGTACCAGCAATATTTGTTTCAACTATAAGAGGTACATGGTATTTGTTTCTAGTATCCGTGGTCCAAACTCTGGTATAATCTAACAATTCTACTCATGATCAGTTTCAACAACAACCAATTATTCTTAAATTTCATTTAGCAACTTGTATGGATTTCCTATGAGACTTCTAATTCTCAAACTTTTGGTAAAAACGCAACATTATCAAACAACATATTATTAATGGATTTATTCAGAATTTCGATAATCTACCAGTGGTACAAAACAACTAGTTTATTACACAATTTCTCAATTCTAGTAATTTGACAGTATTATCAAATGCTCAGATTGCTATCGAATTTCCAAAATCCAGTAATTTTCCAATGTTATCAAATGTTCAAATATCTACCGGATTTCCTAATTACAGTAATTGGTTGTGTCCTCAATTGTCCAAATTACTACCAATCCCAATACACAAGTGCTCAAAATTCTTATTCTCTTGCTCAATTCAACAAATGAAATGGTATTGAAAACAGGTAAGGTATACCAACAAGACTCATACCCATTTTTCCACAAAAAATAGTCCTTCTTCATCGGTACCAACAAAGAATACAAAGTTAAAGAATCCAGGGTGGCATTTCTCAATCAATTAATCAAGGATATTGTTTTAGAGTTTCCTTGTTTGGAATCTGAAGTTGCTAGAGTAGAAATTGAAAAACTTGGTGTTGTTAAGGGAACAATTCCTTCCCCCAGATGTGGATGATATCATGCTAACTAGACCTCAAAACTTGGCTGACGGGGCACACAACTTCCCCTCGATGTAATCACCCTGATGTCACCCACCCGGAATTCATTGTGTTGGTTGTCGACCTCCTCGATGGATGTGAATAATTAATCTTTCAGTGTACGCATCTCCTCAGACGTCACTTGGTGGTATGCCTAAGTCAACATAATGATGGTCAGCTTGAATGTGCCTATGGAATTGCACTGTTGAGTTATTGATATAGGTATCCCAACCTTCATTCCTTCCTCCACCCATTGGCTCATGTTCATGTCTGCATTCTTTGGTCACTCTGGTCCTCGAACCTCTATCGCCTCATTGATGTTGTATTATTCGATCATTATACTCCTCGCCTCTTTGCCCACAGGTTGTATTATGTCACGCAGACAGAGGGCCACACATAGATGCGGTCATGCAGGTTGAGGCACCTCTAGCCAGCAAGCCATCAACTTCAACACTCAATCCATTTCATAGGGTTGCGACCTGGAGATCCCTACCCCACTCCATCTCATGTTCGACGATTGGGAAGATGAATTAACTGACTCTTTCTCTGTGGCTAACTAGAAAAATGAGCACATGAGGCATTATTAGGTGGTGAAAAAACTGTTGGTCCGCCTCCTCCTTCGCTCCATGACCCTTCAACTCATGCCTCCATCCCCCTCGTCCACTCTAGTTGCTTATGTTATTCCAGCTTCATCTATCTTTCATGCTCCCTCTATCACCCCGGCCCCCTCGACCACTCTATTTTCCACCCCTCACACTGACCCCCTACTGCACCCATGGACATTGAGCTTCCACCACCTCCTCCATAGCGAATAATGGCCAGCTCCAAGTCTGGAAAAAGAAACACCGTGGTGGAATTCCGAAAGTCTGAACCTCTCCTTGTCAAGCAAACCCCTTCCAGCAACGATGACGTCTCCAATAGCAACGACGAATCCAGTGGTGAATACGACTCCAGTAGCGAGGACAAGGACCAAGGAAACAATGATGATCCAGTCATCACAAATCCATTTAACTCCACAGTGCACTACCCTCCAAGCACACAGTTGGGCATCGGATTTAGGACACCCGTTGTAGAGGAGCCCTACACAAAACCTTATGCCAGGTTTTTCATGAATCATGCTTTCTATTTTTTGACAGAGTTTTTGGGAATTTGGACACCCATGTTTATTATCACTATACTCTCTCAGACATATTTTTGTAAACTCTATAAGTTCTACTTTTCTATGAGATGTTTCCTTCTCTGTGGGAGGATCTCTCAGAAGCAACCGAATCCGGTTTGTCTCTCAATAATCGAATCCAACTATCTTTTTTAATAATGAAATATGAATAATATATTAGATGATGATGATAATTACAAAGCCTTTTTGGTTAGCGACAAGGGGCTTGATGTCCTTCTCCATTTTTTCGATTTTCTCTTTCAGTTCCGCCATGGTCTGGGACCTTGTATGCGGCGATGTGTATTTCAACGCTATTTTGGATTTTGAGGTGAATTTTGAATAATAATATATTAATTAATTAATCAATCAATTTTATTTTAATTATATTATTAAAAATATATTATATTACAAAATATTTGAAATATTATAATATATATTATATTATATTATATTATATATA
>LPNX010652172.1:99770-287545 GCA_001517045.1 Pseudotsuga menziesii
ATGGCATGGAGCAGGGATGTGGAAGGAGATCGAACTGGCAGGCTGTAGAGGGGAGTGGCAGTGCGCAGGGTTGGAGCGCATGGGGGTGAAGAGTGGACAATAGCTGCAGAAGGAGGGAATCGTGACAGTAATGGCGTGGAGTTGGGTTGTCGAGGCGAGCACATGTGGGCGGAGAAGGGAACGAGAAAGGATGCAGGTGTGGAGAGGGAGGTGGATGTACGATGCATCGGGGGAAGAGAAGAGGCAGATGCAAGGAGGATGACACATGGAGAGAAGTGGGAGGATGGGTTGGAAGGAAGCAGTGATCACGTTGGGTGCGGGAGGGCTGCGCAAAGATGGGAGCAGGACGATGGAAAGGTGGATGGAGGAGGGTATGGAGGAGGTAGAGGTGGTGGATGGAGGAGCATGGGGGAGATGCAGAGGGAGCATTCAGGGAGGTATGGGTGAAATGTAGCAGTGGAGGAATCAAGAATTGATGAGCTAAGTCCTAGCTCAAGTAGGGATTGATGAGCCGAGTCCGAGCTCAGAGTGCAGGATCGAATCTACTCTGATACCAAATGGAGCAACTAAATCCGTTGGTCTCTCAATAATCGAATCTCACTATCATTTTTAATAATAAAATATGAATAATATATTATATGATGATGATAATTACAAAGGAGACTCGCCTTTATAGGCTTTGAGCGTGTAGAATGAAGGGTTACACCTTTTCATATAATAAATAACTAATCTAAATAATATTTTATTTTATATTTGTTACACAGCAAAGGTCTGAATTCCCTTCAAGGGAAAATTGGTCTTCTCTTTTTGTTTTTTCCTGCCTGCAAGAAAGACTCTCAATTTTATACTATAGACTATATTACTATTTTACTTCAATAGAATAGCTCTTGAATTCAAAAAAAAAAAAGGGAACAATTCCTTCTAGTCCTGCATATTTTTCTAATTAATTGAAACTAGGGAAGAGGAACACAAAGATCAAAAAACTTAAGAAAGAAATCAAAGAATATAAACTCTTAGATCGACGCATCAAACAATAGAATGTGATCTTAAATAAAAGGAATGCTCAATTGAATGATAAAAGTGATCAGTTAGCTTCCAAATATAAAATCTTGTTAAAAAGGCCAAGGAATAGTATAGATAGTTAGGATAATTGGGAAGGTAGAACAAAATACTGAAGGTCAAAATTGTGCAGTAGAGGCATATAAGTTAGCAAGCTCATCTAGCCTCCACATATAACATTGATATGTTGATCCAAGAATCAAAGCATGTATGATTCAGGAAGGAGACATAATTTCGCTAGGGTCTGAAGTATCTGGGAGTGAAAATGTTTTTGCAGGGTATATTGCATGAGGACATGCAATTTATTGACTATGGGGTAGATGTTGATTCTTTGTTTTATTATGTTGTTCAATGCCAAAGTAACCTTTTTTACCTATCTCTTTTCCTTATTTTCACCCTTTTTAGCTTTTACTATCACATTCACTCACTTTCACAACGTATATGCTCAAGAGCTCTTCTAGGCAATCAATTAATGTTTTTCTAAATCAATTCTCAATGTTTTGATGCGTACTTAGACTAGGACTTGCTTTTATCTAACTATCACTGGAATTGGCATAATTTTGAGGCAATTACAGAATTCCTCTAATAGTCTAGCTATTATCATAAATCCATTTATTAGTAGAATTCTTGTAACTTCCAATCTTCAGAAATATGATAAAGCTTTACAGGTTTGGATATTTGAGTCGCCTTTAGATGAATTCAATCACATGGGTTTTGTTCAAGAATATCTCAAGATGGTTTCCTTTCTATTTATATGGTCTCCACATCACGATCAGGTTTGTGGGTCTGCAGTCAAAGGTTCGGTCAATTATTTGTAGGACAAGGAAGATCTGAGCATGAGATTATGATTTCATGCTTTCCAATCATGAAATCTGTTAAGATGGAATCAATAACCACTTTTTCATCGATTTCATGCAGTTTAGATATGTGCATATCTTTTATTTTCAAATTAAGAATGTAATCAATTGGAGATCCATGAGATGTGGATTAGATGGTTCTGAATTTCTCATCTCCTTTGTATTGTAAACTCTATAAAGGATATGCACTATTATCAAATGGGGTATAGAAAGCTAGGAGAAGTACAATTGTGAGAACAAGAGAACCTCTATACTTTGTAATTTCTTTTGAAAACATTTATGTATCGTTGCAAAGTACTAATTTTTGAATTGTGTGAGTTAAGATTTGTGATTCATAGTGCATCCCCAACTACCCTTGACTTGATTATGCACTACATAGATAGTTAGCTAGTTTATTTTGCATCTTCAAATTTGATTGTGTTGTCGATTCGTAGACAAATGTTATAATTTTGTTTGTAAATTTAATTGACTTCTTTAATTGTTGGGTAATTTTCTTGTGCTTGTTTTATCTAATCATTTACATGCTTTGATTTCTAGTTACAAGAGTTCTTGGAATTCCACAATGTGTTTTGTGGTTTGCTACAAGAATCTTAACTAGAATTGTTACAGGAATCCTAACAAAGAGAAGTTATAAAGCTTGGATCAATCACTATAATATTTATGGGTTTAAGACCCCTAGTTTCATTTATTATTACAAATCTCTTTTGTTGAATTTGGATATGGAAACTTGATAAAACTACATGAATTGTTTGACCCGGAGAACAAACTCTACAAGAAAATGTTGCAAAAATACATTTGACAAGAGAAAAAGAACTACAATTGGTGTGATGAAAAATACTTTTGATAAGGAAAAAGGAACTACAATTGATGTCATGAATAAAGTATATTCCTTGTGTTTAATCTTGATTCCTAAAATTGAGTGATTAAGCAAGTTTTCTTTTGAAATCATTAGAATTGGCTTAGTATTTTCACAATTATTTTCTTCTATGATTCTATATATATTTTTCCAACAAATCATCCGTTCACGAATCTGGATTTATAATTAAATTCTCAGAATTTAAAGAATTAAATTAACTTACAAACACGTCACTTATGTTTTTCACATGTGAAAGTGCTGGGCCTTAAACTTACTTTTTGTGTCAAGGCCTTACCCAAATTAATCACAAGTCTGTAGAGTTACATATCATATCAAACATTACATAAGGTCTCACCAAAACATCATATCTCTTATATCTTTATTCAAAGTGTTATTATCGCAAGTATTGTTTCAAAGTTCTATGTTTGGAGACTAATGACTTCCGAACCATGACTTTGGAACCAAGGACTTCGTTATCGTTTTTTTCTTTATTCTATGTATTAAAGGGTATATTAATAATTGCTCATAAAGGTATAAAGGTAAGGGTAGGAGATATTACTATAGTGAAAGGTAATCATAATGTATGAAAAGATAACAAAAAAAAAATGTACACATCAAGCGATCTTTTAGTTGTACATTTTTTTTTAATTTTTACATATGTTGCACCTAAATATAACATCCAAAAAATGAAAAATAGCGTTATACGAAAGATTTATAATATTATCACATTTTATCATTTTGAGTATCCATAGGTTGTCATTGATTGTCAACATCTACATTCACATCAGTTTGCATAGATGTGTCCTCGAGACATGTAATCTTTGTTGCTCAACGAAAGTTTCAATGTAAAACTCACAACAATCCCACTTATTGGTTTTTTCTTTTTGTTAAAGGTGAAAGACAATGAGATAACAATGCAAGCTTAAGGGTCTTGATTTGTGCAATATGTTATCTATAAGCATCAGCAAGAACTTTTTATTATTTATTATTTATCCTTTTATATCTATGTTGCAACTCTTGTACTTATCATAAGGAATGACAACTTTATATTAAGATAAAGTTGTGTCATAAATAATCAGCTAATACAGACCTTACAAAGAGATATTGCGCAAAATGCATCCCAAATACTTCTCGAGTACATGTTAACCATCACATAAAACATAACCAAGTCCAATAGAAAACCATCAACAAAAAGCACTAGTCATCAAGACTATACACATCCCACCTATAGAAGGTGTTCAAAAGTCCAAAATAACCAAGGAGACATACATCCTTCATGAAGGGACCAAGAAAAGCCAACATGGGCCAAAAAGTGATCCATCCACGACCAACCAACATAACATCAATCACAAGAATCCAAAACAATACAATTCTCATGAGCAAGACAAAGTACCATCTGTAGCAATCACTCCATGGATTACCTCCTGCCAGCCAATCACTCCCGGAGGCATTTCAATCCCACGTTTGGATAGTCTATCCGCCTGGGAGTTGAATTCTCGGTGAACATGTTGACATGGAAAAGGAGAGGAGATATCAAGTAGAGTACGAACACGAGACAACCAAGAGTGAAGAACCAGCGATTGGAGGTTTTGACAGTTCATGGCCCAGTCAATAATCGATCGAGAATCTCCTAAGATCAATTTCAGCCCAATTTTACGAACACTTGCAAAATACAGGAGCCCCCAGAGAGATAAGAGCTATGCACGGGTGTTAGTACCTCTGTCGCATTCATACATAGAAAAAACAAGTGATTAGCATCCAGTTTGATGACCATGCCAGAACCACAACAACCTTGTTGTTCAGCCCCATCAAAACATCCAATACTATCATCCACAACCAACACCGGGAAGAGAATATGTCACGGCCACGAGCACTTAATAGGAATATGTCCAGAACAACAAGACATGATCTTACAAATAATAAGAATCATATCAATGGGCTTCCCATCGAAGATATGAGAATTACGCAAACGCCATACTTCCCAGAAGCAAAGCAGACTCATCTCAAGAGAAATAATCAAATGATCATGAATTTGGACAATGAACCTCAAGAAGTGATCTACCTTCCAAGACCACAGAACAGAAAAAATGTCACACAATTTTAGCCACAGACATTTAAACCAAGAGCAGAAATAAAAGATATGATCCACAGATTCCGGAGAGGAATGACAGTAGGGGCATCTTCTAGGGCCCTGGAAACCTTGACGCTGGAGAGAGTCCCATGTAATGATTTTCTTGTTTAATACGAGCCATGAGAAGAATTTCACCTTTAGCTAGATATGAAGTTTCCAGATAATAGGATGCCACCACACCAACTAGGAATTCTGGTAGGATCTTAAAAGAGAGTCATAGGCTAGGCAGGCTGAAACAGACCCATCAACATTGTTGCCCGCCCACTAAAGAGTCCGTCGAGTTACTGAAGATAGTGCCCGCCTCCAAAAGGCTGGAAGTAAAAGCGTTCCACTCTAAGGCGGTTGATCCAGATAGGCCCAAGGAAATGTCATTCATTCACGTCGCTGAAGAAACCCCATCATATGACAAGACCTTCTTGAGCACAGTAATATTTGTAGACCAAAGAATTTGCAATAGATTACAAGAGAAATGCCAATTAGAAATCCCCACAATCGGTGAAGTGCCCAACAAGATATTGGAACCTCTACCAACTCGCTAGCACAAATCCCGAATGATCACCGGAAGAGCCGAACACAGATGACGCCAACTCAATGAGGCACTGCTAGTAGCCCCATGAGAATCGAACAGCCATAGATTGACAGGCAGAGGCTTCAAATACTTGGACTTTAAAATCAAACACCAAAGGTTGTGGTTCATCAAGCCATGCCAAATACTTTTCGCACAAAGAGTAGTATTAAATAAACCCAATTGCTTAATGCCCCAGCCCCCCTGGACTTGGGCAAAGATAGAACCTTCCAATCATCCAAATGAAATTTTGCAACATCTTGGGAACCCCACCACAAGAAATGAAAAAAAAAACATGGAGCTAGTCCAAAATGCACTTAGGAATACGAAAAAAACCAAACCAATAAACCAGCAGAGATTGTAACACCGAAGAGACCAATGTCAAATGGCCCCCCAATGATAGACATTTAGAATACCAACGGTTAATACGATACTGGAGTTTCTTAACCAGCCAGCCCCAGTCAGCCAAACAGTAGGAATTAGGATGAAGCATGAAACCGAGATACATAAATCCCTCCTCCAAATTCTTACACTGAACAGAAAAAAGATATTTGATATCAAGGATAGACTGACTATCCACCCCAAACTGTCAAAAACAAGATTTGCTAAGACTGAAATTCATGCCCTCAACGCCATAGAAGAGGTCCGTCGGCTTCTTGATTTTGAACTATTCATATAAATAACCTTCACCAAAAATAATGATTTCATCTACAAAAATAGTGTGTGTGACCGAAATAGCTCCCGAAACCCTCACCCCCTTAATATCCTTTGTTAACAAGGATTGACTAAGGAGTAAGTTCATCCCTTCAATAATGATAAGGAACAAGTAAGGAGACAGAGGGTAGCCTTGGCGAATTTCTCAAGAGCCTTTAAAGAAAGGTGAAGGAGATCCATTGACCAGGATAGAAAATGAGGCAGAGTTAACACAAGACATTATCCAAATTGTGGTGTTATGAGGGATGCCAATCTAAAGAAGGACCAAGTGTAGAAAGGAGTAGTCCACCTTGTCATAGGCTTTCTCCAAATCAAGTTTAAGAAACAAAGCATAAAGTTTCTTCATATTAATAGAATGGATTGATTCTTGCACTATACCTATCGCATCAAGAATTTGGCACTCAGGAAAGAAGCCAAACTGCTCAGCAGAGATAGACCTACCCAAAGCACCTTTTATCCTCCCAGCAATAATCTTGGACATAAACTTATACAACAAATTACACAGTGCATTGGGTCTATACTCAGAAAAGGATAATGGTATGTCCACCTTGGGAATGAGGGTGAGATAAGTAGTGTTGAGGGCATCAGGGACAATACCAGAGATCCGAGAATCCTCCATGTCATTGACAATTTCATATCCAAGCACAGGAAAAAAATGCAAATAAAATTCAGAAGTCCAACGATCAGGCCCAAGAATTTTTTCTTTGGCACAAGCCTTGAGAGTAGCTTCAACCTCCAACAGAGAAATGGGAGCTTCAAGAGACATATAATCCACTTCATTAAACATAGCCAGGTAGAGCTTTAACACCTCCAATTGGTCTGATGTGCAGGAAATTTTAGGATCTTGATATAAACCAGAAAAGAAAGATATCGCCCCCAACTTTATGGAGTCCTGATCAGAGTGCAGGTGACCCAAATCATCTCAATATTCCCAAATAGATATGGTAAGCTGACGGTGGTTAGCAAGGGAGTGGAAATACTTAGAGTTATCATCACCAGAACAAAGCCAGATAGCAAGACTCTACTGGTGAAGGGTTTCCTCCTTATGGGCCAAAATAGTCTGTTTTTGTTGGAATAAAGAATTTAAATGCTTGGGTCTAGCAGTCCCAAAAGGTTCGTCAACCTAAGCATCTTCTAGCCTACAAATCTCTTTTTCAATACACACCAGGGACTCAGCTTCCAATTTTTTAACCTTTGACTCCCAATCCCTAACAATCTATCGAAGCTTTGATAACTTGTAAATTAAAACATACATGGGGGACAGGTGAGAAGGGACCTCCAACTGCAACTTAGCCCAAGTCGACGATACCATATAATTAAAATCATCCATATATAACCATGTATGATTAAATTTGAAAGGGAACACAGCTTTGCGAATGTCGAAGTCCAGTTGGAGAATAACAACCCGATGATTTGAGCACCTCGGAGAAGAGTGCCAACATCTAAAACGCCCCAAAGACGAACATAAAGAGTCCGAGATAAAGAACTGATCAAGGTGCTTGGAAAAGCCAGCACTTCTAGACTGACCATTGGACCAAGTAGGAGACAGTAATCCTGGCTCAACATCCACCAAACTAGCCTCATCAAAAAGTTGATGAAAAAAATCAATTAAAGGATCAATAGGCCTACCACACCCCCAAACTTCATCAGTCGACCATGTGAAGTTCAAGTCACCCCCGAGAAAAAGATTGGGCAACTTCAAAATGTTGTCCATCTACACGCACTCCTAGAACTGCTCTCTCTGAGAATAAGGACCGTAGATGTTCAAAACAGGAATAAAAGCACCAAAACCCTTGATCCTACCCTTGCGTAGTAAACCTGCACAAGAATGAAAATCCTTCATATTTTCCAGCAAAGGGTTCCACCCTACAAGAGATCCACCCGATAAACCACAAGCGTCCTTAACACAAACAAGCCATCTCAGCCTCAACTTAAGAAAATAATCACAAGCCACAACACTAGAAGACATAGTTTACTGCAGAAGAACAATAGCCAAACAGGTTGCATCCAACAAATGTTTGAACGCAGAGCGCTTAGGCCCCCCACCCAAACCACGAATGTTTAATGAGAGCAAGTTCATTGGACCACCTCTTCTCAGGCCAAACTTGCTCTAAGGGCTCGAGAGGGAGAGGACAAAGCACGATCAGGAAGACCACGGGAAGAGAGAGGAACCACTGAAGGATTCACAAAAGAATTCTCACGCAAAGAATATTTCACGCCCCGCATATCCCTAATAGACTTCTTCTTTTTACAAACAGTAATGAAACCCCTATTGGCTAAGAGAGGAGGCAGTAACTCGACATCGGGAGTATCAACCCGCTCAAAAGTAGGAATCGGCGAGTAAGGAATCCTAGGCTGAGGGGATGAAATATAAGCTCGTAGGTCTAGTAACGGGGAGGATGATGAGTCCCCATCCAGAAACTCAAGAATAAATGACGGTTAAAGAGATATATCCAGGGAAATGCCCGGCAAAGCAGATGAAGGAAAGGATGAAGGAGAATCTCCACCCACCGTAGAATCAGCCAAAGCAGGGACACAAAGTGGCACAAGCAATTTTTTAGAGGGAGCAGTAGGGATACTAACAGCCAGATCAAAAGGTGTCGGCACAGAGACAACATCCAACGTGGACAAAGAGTCAATAATATCAACCAGCTCAACGAATTTTTATAACAAGGGAACGCTAGATGCAAACTTACCCACAAAAGAAAATGTCGATGATTTATACAGAGGGATGGGAAGCCTGAATCCTTTTCAGCAAAAGATACAAGAGACTCCTCATGAGCAGCAGTGTCCACAGACCATCCCTTTTGAGAACAATGGAACTTTGAGTGTCCAAGCTCCTGACAGCGATGGCATCTAAATGCCACCTTCCAATAGTCTAATCACTCAATAAAAGATCATGCATCCCAAATAATTTCTAACTCCATCAGTGGACCATCAGAGATATCAATATCCACCAAAACCCAAGGCAGGGAATGTTCAAAAACTAACAGATAGTCATCCTCCATTAAGATAAAGGTCCCTATCGAATTTTCCACCACCATAAATCCTCAAAGATTCCAACACTGAATAGGGAAGTCCGGAAGGAGGACCCAGAGATGCCAGCGAACCACCTTCGAAGAGCTCGGGTCAAAACCCAAAAACCAACGACCAGGAACCAAGGATCGCAAACCCAAAATCCAAAACTGAGACTCAATGGCCTCGCGGTCCTCAACCGTGAGAAATTGGAACAAGACCCATCCGTTAACCAGGGAAACGACATTTGGGATTGACTTAAGAACGGGCTTCCAAGTTTCATGAACCCATGCCAGTATATCAGGACGAGAAAGTTTGACATATTCAAATCGTCCAATAAGAGAACGCTCTGAGAGAGAAGATAACATATCCAGGGTGATATCCTGACCTAGCACACAAACTGGATGTCCGACTTTGACCTTCTCGAACAAGAGGTTCATCGGCCCTGAATGGGATGTGGAAGGAAAGCGACGTGGAAATTCAACCACAGAAAGAACATCCACCCCCAATGAATCATGGAGACCCTATAAAGGAGATGAAACCCCAACATCCCCATGCCTGGAACAACCCTCCTCCGGGCACATGTGAAACCATACCAGCAAGCGAGGTCAATGGCGAGCAGTGGATCCAGACTTTAGGGTTTTCCCGAAAACCAATAGAATTCCCAGGGGACAAATCCATACCATGATGAAAGAACCCAGAGAATGAGGAAAAATAAATGAAAACCCATAAGGGAAAAAGACAAAACCCTCACAGGAAGCACCGACAAACAAGAAAAGTGGCTCACAAGAAAAGACAACATAGGTCTTCAAGACAACAAAGAGAAAAAACAAAGTAACCTTTGTTCCCACTTTTTTTTCATGTTGGTACTGGGCCTGCCATGAACAGGATTGACTCCTGGTCCTCCACAAAACTCATGCACAGAACACCACCGCAAATAACCCATGGGGATTATGACAATCCTCATAAAAGGAAAGGAATAATCAGGGTTCCGCCAAAGTCCAAACAAGGAGAGCTTTGACAAGCACTAGCCGCTAGGGGAAAAAACAAGAAACAAATGGTGAAGACCCCAGAGTGGGGAAGGACACAGATGAAAACCCCAAAGGGAAAAACAACCAGATAGTAGAGACCAGAAAGGAAAAACCTAGCCACTAGAGGTGCTCCACTAGATCCCCTTGCACAATTTCGGCATAAGTGAAGAGTTCAAGGGCCCGCCCATCAGGAGAAGAAGCAACAAAATGACAGGGAAATGCTAGGGTTTCTCAGCGCCATCAGAGGGTTTCTCAGCACCATTTCAAGTGTAGACACTCTCCCCAACTCTTATCCTTGTTACCTCGATTAGGTTGATATGATATGATATGTCATAAAGCAACAATGGTAGTTCAAATACCATGAGACTTGAAACCTTTTAACAGATGGTCCAACCATAAATGCTTTCAATAAAGAAAGAAATTAAATGACACGTGGTGATTGTTGCATGGTATTTAGATCATTTAAATATTTTTAATAAAAGAAACACATTGAATGACGTATGGTTATTGTTACGTGGTCTTTAACAATTGTTGCATGGTATTTATCTCATTTATCTTTAAATGTTTTCAATAATAAAATAAATAAATTGAATGGCATATGGTGATTGTGACGTGGTCTTTAGCTTTCCAAATTCAATTTGATTTTTTTTCAGGAATATATGACCATTTGTATTAAGAAAAATTTGTGTCGAATTACAATTGGATTAGAGATCCAAGACTGGAGCATAACAACCCTCATGAGCTAGCTCGACCCCAAGTCTCATTTCTATCAAGACTAAAGAAAACGAAATAGGCTAATCAACGAAAGAAACATATAAGACTATAATTCAGAGCTACAAAGTGTAAAAAACACCACTGAGCTACCTCCAAAGTAGTAGTCACATACGTGATCCATCAGAATAGGACAATGTGACCCTCTCTCACAACCAAGTCATCTGAAATAAGACAGTAATGCAGCTTTCCATCCATTTCACCTAGAGTGATTTTTGAAAGATAATCCGTATCAGCATTAAGTTCCATGTAAGCATGGTTTGTTATCAACACAAATGGCACTTCTCCGTCCGAGTGTCGACATTGCATTTGTTGCCACACAAAAGGACACTTATGGATTGAAGGTTTCCTAAAACACTATACATGGGCATGACATGAGATGCATTCAGTATCCACATGGCTTGCCATTTCTACCTTTTTACATGTTTATTGTTGTATGCGACTTTTTCCAAAGCAACTCGCCTACATACGTGACTATCTCCACAGCATACTGCGTACTGTACGTAAGTATTGTCATTGCAACCCGCGTACAGATCTGTATGTCGGTTTCCCTTATAGCAACTCGCGTGTTGTCAAAACCCAAAATTTTCACAAAAATTTATAATTTTGAGATAACATGAAAAGTTGAATCTGCGGTTTACTAACAGTTTAAGGTTCGAAGAAAAAGAAACAGTCCAATGATTAGTATTACATATTTTCAAATTATGATAACTAAGCAGTTTCCTTTTCGTAACATAATAAGGTTTACTTGCGATTTGTTTTAATTCAGTTTACTGATGAGTCTTCTTTATTACAAGTAGGTGGAATCTAACTTTGAATCCTGGGCTTACTTAGAATTTATGCTAACGCGGAAAGATTACTGGTTCTTACAGGTTTACAGGTATGAATCGAACAAGTAAACATTTAAAATACATAAGGTACCAAGAAGTGTTTCTAAATGCAAATAAAATGCTTAATAGATAAGTTGATGAATTTCCAAGCAATTTCTGTGACGTAACGTAGTTTGCTTTCTTCAGTTTTTCTTGTAACGAAGTTCAAATAAATGTGTTCCTTTCTTTATCGACGATATCGATAATAAGGATACTTATTGTGGCTCTAACTTGTAATCTTAGTTGCATAGTAACTACTACTTTGATATGCATATCTTGCAACGTTCTACTTATTGTACTACTGGTTATTATACATTATCACCCTATTTACTTGAGTAGGATTATTCCATTGCAATTTTTATTATTTCTACAATTCTTTTCTTATGTTAAGTTACTGTCTATAACAACTTATAAGGTAGATGTTTTCTATAATGATCAACCTTCAATCTTATGCTAAGCACCAGTTATCTTTTATATTCATAAACTCATCCTACCAATAAATAATCTTGGTAAGTTACTAACAAAAGCAAAGTTGAGAAACAACTATTGACTATCAAAATCTAATCCCAAATGAACTATGTAAAAGAATTCAATATATATTATTTTACCATACTAGCCAACTTTATAGTTTATTTCCAATCGAACGTTGGTTTTACAAGGGTTAGAAACATGTATATATTATTATGTTTATAAACATACAATTCTGTTGTTAGTTCGAAGCTTCTAAACAAGTCTAAAAAAACATTGATCTTGTAAAGAATTTATGATTCTATTCTTTACTATGCTATCCAACTTTTATAATTATCACCACTTAGGTTGTGGGTTTAAAGGAGTATAACCTTGCATAGACCATAATGTATATAAACATAGAAATATATAGTTGTTTGATGGTTTTACACAATTCAACTTGGACATTTCATATAACAAATTGTTATTATATTTTGCTAGGATTAACGTTGATAAAACATGGTTAACAAAACGCTCACATTGTAATATCGACATTTCTATATAATTTGATGAATCATATCCACCCCAAGCTGATTGGTTTAAGAGTAAAAGGTTTGTTTTATATTCCAAGAATATCCAACGATGCTTTACAAGCATAAACAATTATAATAGTTTCGAAGAGTTTCAAGCAAGGATTTCGGGGTTGTATAAAGACTATATGATTACCAAACCTTCGTTAGGTCAACGTCCCGAAAATCATTGTTTACCCAATGCCAAATCAACGCTAAACAACATTATGAAATATACGTGTTATGCAATGTTGAGAATATATATATTATAGTTCCTGCATTGTTTGTTTAATAAATCATTGTATAAATAATTAGAAATTATTGGGATGTAGGTGACTATAGAGCTCAACCCATGCATGGTTTGATTTTCTAGTGGGCATGTGGACTTCTCCTGACCGTGCACTGGGAATATAAGTTCATTGCAACCCTATCTCATCGTCATTTTCCCTCCACAGTTCACGAGGCCTTCGGCTGCTCTGCAAGACTATCTTGGCGGTCGTGAGACCCTTCTGGTTCTAGTTTGCTCTGACTCTTGGTTAATGTTACTTCAACCTCCAGTACTCCGTCTTATTCCCTTTATTTTTACTATGGGTCTTTACTCTGCAAGGGTTCATTGCTTGTTGCTTTGCACTTGTGTGTGGTCTATGTGTGACTTCATTTTTCCTTCCTTTCGTGGCCTGCCACTTCTGTGCAATGTTGTGTCTTCGCTACTGTTAATGAGCTCCTTCGCCATCGTTGTAGGGTTTGGAGCTTTGTGTCCATGCCTTGCTGTTGGTGACAGTCTCAATACTAAACTGTTTACTTTCTTTATTTAGGTATATATTTAATTCTGTATTCAGAATAACATTACCCAATCTAAATTCGTATTTACAGTAGGTTTTTATTAGAAAAGAATTTCAAAACTGATGCATCGTTTTATGCACTTGCAGGAACCTGTGACTACTTTTTGCAAATAGTGAAGGTGATGATGCTAGCTGTCTTCGTGGCTCTTAGCTCGGAAACTAGTAAGCCTTGGTTTTCAATGAATGGGTTCCTCCCTTACTTGTAACAGGGAAGTCGATTGGGGCAACTTATGAGCTTGGAAACTTGTCCAGCTTTGCCATTGTCTCTGCAACTTCTTTTTATAAGTTAATGTTGGTTTTTATACTGTTTACAACCCTCACTTCATCGATGGGTATCCTTGGCCATGACCTGGGTTTTGTATTTGGTTTTAAAGTTTAGCCTTCAGGCTTGTTAATGTAATGTAATGGATTTTTAAGACAGTCTGTCTGTCTTCGAGCTTAGACTCGTTTTCTGCAGTATACTGTTTGGTGACTCTATGTAAATAGGGTTTCTACCCTATTCGACTGTGAATAAATAACTTTACTATTTACTATGTTTTTGTGATATATTGTAGTTATTTATTTAAGCCATAACTGTAACTCTTGCGTAGAGTAATTTGTAATAAATATTTGCTTGCTCAGGAATAAGAGCTAGGGTTTCCTGAATGAAACCCTTGTTTACCTAATTCTTTAATTTTAATTAAACAGGTTCTATTACTTGTTTTAATCTTGTTTTTAGTTAATGTTATTACAGATGTGTAGTGAATATCTTTTTAATTACATAAGTACATATGTGGCAATAAGGACTGTCACTAGTCTTTGATAGTTTAATTGTTTACTGAATAATGGTCCAAATAATAGAATTATAGTTTAAAAGTTTATGTTTTTAAACAATAAATTTAATATAGGTTTTCGACCCTGTATATACTCTTACGGGTATAAACCTATTATGGAACAGTTATTTTCATAAATATACATTTCTTTTCATTCTGATTATTATCGTATTCTTGTTGTTTTTATCTACTGAAATGATAAAAAGAATTTGATAGATAAACATAGATATTTTTAAATAAGTTTCTTCTTAATAAAATAAATATTTTTCATATTACTTTCCTCTGTTAATAGTAACTGTTAGTCTTGGTTTATTAATATTAGTAAATAAACTATATACTTAATAGTTTATACCTTTATTGAACTGAATGTAAACAAAGTAGTTTTACTGTGTTTCTTCTACTGCATATGCATCTGGTTAATAATTAAACACAAAGAAAATACATATATAACATAACACAGTTTACCCTCCTGCATTTTTTAATTTCAATAAAAAGATAATGTACTGTGTATAAACAAAACATATTATTTAATTGGGTATTCTATTAATATGATCATCCTTCTACCTATAATGAGTTGTTTCTATTTCTTTTTTAGTATACTTACATAAGTAAGCTGGTTAAACAATAAACATAGATAAACGGGTTATTGTACTTTTCTGATAATAATCTACATACAGAAATAAATTACTTGCTATTGTAAAATGCATAACATATCTAATATTTTCAGTCTCTTATCATTTCCTTCATCTACTTTCAATACCTTGTCTGTGCTGGAGTACGGCCTGGTCCTTCCAGACGTGGAAAAACACAAATTAGAATTATTTTCATCTATTCAGATTCATTCCTTCACTAATCCAAAAATATTACTAACTCTTAACATTTTACAACTAAATACTTAACATTCATTTAGCAGTCAGATCCATATTTAACCATCTAACACACAAACAAAAGATTGTAGAACCTGATTAAGATGGACAACAACAGCGCTAGGAGGTTGTTCCTCCCTACCAACTTCTGGAGAGCACTCAAACAACGCTTCCTCAGGACCCCCGAGCCTGTTCCTGGTCTTCTTGGTTGAGAACTGGTGGAGCAAGCAAACAATAGACTAGTCCAATGACTCAATAATCACTCTGCAGTAAGATCCTTTAGCTAAAAAGCTGTACTAGATCACTTAGCAGTTAACCCCTCAAACTCTTTCCACAAATTCCCTCACCATTGAATTTCTCTGGAGTACATTCACCTGAATGATCACTTCTCTAGAATGAGCAACCTCAACTCTCTTCAATGGGCATTTTTAAAAAGATTGCCTAGGTCTTTTGGGTCAGTTGTCATTAATTGAACCATCTGCTCTGATCCCACTTTCTTGGAGGATCATGACCCCAAATGTAGGGAGGTTTCCACCTACAACAGTTGGAAGTGGTTTGAGGATGTTGCCACATGTCTGTTTGCTCTCCACCCAGTCTCCTCCACCAATTTGACCAGTAAACACTCTTTTAACAGCTCTCCTAAGCTGTTGTCTCCACCTTTATTTATTTATAATTAAAATATTCAGAATTACATTAAATATCCTTGACTCTACTGAGTCATCAATTACATCTTAGCATAAAATTTAACATATTGTCTTTAAATAAAATCAAACAAGATAATATTGTTTTTGCAAAATTGGGGCATGTGACATACACACCCCCTTAGAACATAACATCGTCGTCGATGTTATTTATTATTCATCCTCAGAATTCCCCTGGAACAAAATTGGATATGCATCTTGCATATTACTTTCCAATTCCTAATTGGCTTCTTCTAGAATAAGGTGCTTTCATTGCACCTCCACGTGTCCAATGGTGCAGTTATGAAGTGTGATATCCCTCCACTCGAGGATACAGTTCGGTTCCACCATAAAATCTCCTTCTGGTTCCACCTGTACATCATTCCAGTTAACAACATGAGTAGCATCATGAACATATTTCTTTAATACATAAATGTGAAAAACATTATGTACTCTTAAATTTGGTGGTAATGCTAATTGATAAGCTACTTGTCCAATCTTGGACAGAATTTCAAATGGACCACAGTAACGAGGTGCTAGTTTTGCACAACTCCCCAATCTCAAAGAGCTCTTTTTGGGCCTCACCTTGATGAACACATGTTCACCTACCTGAAACTCCTTTAGAGTTCTTTTAAGGTCTGCTTGACTTTTCTGTCGATTCTGTGCAACTTTCAGATTACCTTGCACCTGCTTTACAATTTCTTCCATTTCCTTTAACAGTTCAGGACCTAATACCAATCTATCCACCGGATTACTCCAAGAGATAGGAGTATTACATTTCCTTCCATATAAAATCTCAAAAGGAATAAATCTGGTTGATGCCTGATAATTATTATTATAAGCAAATCCTACCATATGCAAGTAATCCTCCCATTTACCTGGCTGGTCTTTCACATACATTCTTAATAGATCTTCCAATACTTGGTTTACTCTTTCAGTTTGTCCATCTGTTTGAGGATGGAAAGAAGTACCAAAATTTAATGTAGTGTTTAATCCTTTAAACAGAGACTTCCAAAAGTTACCCGTAAATTTAGGATCTCTATCTAAGATTATTACTTTCGGTATTCCATGCAATCAGAAAATCTGTTTTAGAAAGATATCAGCTATGTTTGCAACTTTATATGTAGTTTTAACAGGTATAATGTAAGCTGCTTTACTTAACTTATCAACTACTACCATGATAGAATCATTCAGATTCTGATTTCTAGGCAATCCAGTAATAAAATCGAGACTAATTGTCTCCCATTTCCATCTAGGAATGGGTAATGGCTGAAGTAATCCAACTAGGTGTTGATGTTCAGTTTTCACCTGCTGACATTCAAAACACCTAGAAATATATTCTGCTACTTTAGTCTTCATATCTGGCCAAAAATATTCTTTTCTTAACATAGTTATAGTCTTTTGATAGCCTGGATGACCTGAGTATGGATTTTTATGAATTTCATCCAGAATTAACAGCTTAACTTTAGGTACGTTAGGTACATACATTCTTTCTTTATATAGTAAAAATTATTTTGCATTCAAACTGTACCCTTTACTTAAGCTTTCTGTTGGATTTTATTTAGTTTTACCTTGTAAATTTTGGTAAATTTCATCTTGTTCTATTCCTGCTTTAAGGTATTCATCCAAATATGTAGTATAAGTGTTGATAACTGCTGCAAAATGCAGCCTTGCATTCCTACTTAATGAATCAGCAACTTTATTTTCTTTACCTTTTATGTGTTGAATTTAGAAATCATACCCACTTAGGAAAGCTAACCACCTAGCTTGTATGGAATTTAGATTAGGTTGATCTAACAGATACTTTAATCCTTTATTATCAGTCATTAAAATAAATTTTCTGCCAATTAGGTGATGTCGCCACATCTTTAGAGCATGTATAACAACTGCTAATTCTAGGTCATAAGTTGCATAATTCTTTTCATGAATTTTTAATTTTCTTGACTCATAGGCAATAGCATGCCCTTCTTGAGTCAAAACACCGCCTAAGACATGATTGCAGGCGTCAGTGCACACTACAAATTCTTTGTTAGGATCAGCTATTCTTAAAATAGGTGCGTTGGTTAATAAAGTTTTTAACTTTTTAAAGCTTTCCTCACATTTTTGGTTCCAATAAAACTTCTTTACTTTCTTCTGTAAAGAATTTATCGGATTCGTGATCCTCAAAAAACCTTCAATGAACCTCTAGTAGTACCCGGTAATTCCCATGAAGGATCAAACATCCATTACATCCTTAGGAACCGGCCAATCTTCGATTGCTTTTATCTTTTCAAGATCTACTGAAATCCCTTCCTTGGTCACCACATGACCTAAATACTGAATCTTATCCTTGAATAAATCACATTTACTAAACTTTGCAAAGAGTTGATAATCTCGTAACTCTTGCAAAACTATCTTTAAATGTTCTTTATGTTCTTCTTCAGTTTTTGAATAGATTAAAATGTCGTCGATGAACATGACTACAAACTTATCTAGATACTTATGCATAACGTTGTTCATTAAACACATAAAAACAGCTGGAGCATTAGTAAGCCCGAATGGCATGACGGCAAACTCGTAATTGCCATATCGAGTTCTAAAAGCTGTCTTAAAGATATCTTCATCTTTAATCCTAACTTGATGATATCCAGACCTTAAATCTATTTTCAAAAACACCGTGGCTCCACGTAGTTGATCAAATAGATCATCTATGCGGGGCAACGGATATCGATTTTTAATGGTCATCTTATTCAACTGACAGTAATCTATGCAAAGTCGCATGGTTCCATCCTTTTTCTTAACGAAGATGACAGGTGCCCCCCAGGGAGACACACTAGGTCAAATATACTTTTTATCAATTAGTTCTTTTAATTGAGACTTTAAAGTATGTTCATTTGATAAGGGGCCTTTGAGCTAGGTACTGCACTAGGTACCAGCTCAATGGTGAAATCCAATTCCCTTTTCGGAGGTAGTCCCGGAATTTCTTCAAGGAATACATCAACATATTATCTTAAGACTGGTATGTCTTCCAATTTTAACTTATCTGTCTTAATTAGACTCTCCTCATCAGTTATCATTACTACATAAGCTTTACACCCTTCTTAACATCTCTCTTAAGCTATAGAGCAGAAATCTGGCTTATGGTGGTTTTTCTAGGGATTCCTTTTACACTTACTAGTTTCCCATCACTGTTTAAACATGTGAAGGTTTTATCATAAAAATTTAAAATTACCCTATGTTGTTCTCACCAGTCCATACCAATCAGCAAATCATAAGAACCAAGAGGCAATACATTAAGCTTTACAATAGTTTCAAAATGATCCATAACTACTGCACATTCTTTTACAAAACAAGTTACCTTTCTTTTAGCACCAGTGGCTAACTGAACCAACCAAGAATTCTCAAATTTTTCAACAGGTAAATTACATTTTTCTACCATTTTAGGTGCAATATAACTAAGACTAGCTCCTAGATCAATCAAAATAGTTACAGGAGTTTGATTTATCATACCTTCTACTTTCACCATGGAAGTTTGATATTCTGTTTGTCGATTCTCCAAGGTTGCATTGATTCTGGGCATAGTTCTCGCTAATTCTCAAACAGTCATCTCCTCCTGTATGGTATCAATATTGCTGACAGTATTTTTCCGATTAGGACAGACTGAAGCATAGTGTGGGCCATTACACTCCTAGCACTTTATAGGTTCTTTGCGCTCAAAGTTTTTGGTATAATTACCATGGTTATTACCAAATTCTTTACCATTAGAATTATTCTGATTGCTTGGTGGATTATTCTTATTTCCTTGGAAATTCTTGTTAGGATAATTTTTGGCCTTACTGTTCTTAGAATTTCTGTTGGGCACAAAATCTTTCTTCTTTTTTTCATACTGATTATTATTTTTCTTGGCCTTCCAGTTAACCATGCTTTCCTTCTTTCGATTCTGTTCAAAACTAAAGTTCGCTTTCCTCATAGCTTCTTCCAAAGTTTTTGGATTGTCATATTCAATCATGTCCTTAATATGATAAGGTAGACAGCTGAGGAATCGTTGTACCTTCGGTTTCTCATCTGCAAGGTATGGCACATACCTAAGCAGACTCAAAAACTTGCTATTTAGATCTTTCATTGTCATTGATCCTAACTTAAGCTCATAAAATTCTTTTGCTCTCTCTTCATAGTATTTCTCAGACAGAAATTTCTTTTTAAAATACCTCTTGAAGGTACTCCAATTTACATTCTTCTCTTTAATTCCTTTAACTCTCTTCAAGTCCTGCCACCAAATGTCAGCCTTTCCTGAGAGATTATAGATAGTCATTCTAGCCTTTAACTGGTTAGGATAGTTATATATTTGGAAGTACTTCTTCATCCCAGATAACCAGGATCCCGCTTCCTCCCCCTTCTCAGTCTCTCCATTGAATGTTGGTGGTTTTATCTTTTTGAATTCCCCAAAAATTTCCTCATAAGGTTTGTATTTCCTCTTTTTAGTGTAATGATTATCATCACTACTATCACTAGTAGAATGGAAATTTCGTTGTTCATCAAACACCTCTGAAGATGAACTACTTTCATTTTTAGTATGTTTCATCTTTTTAGATTTACGTTGATGACTTGTATCTTCTGATTCAGTTCTTCTACCCCTACCCTTAGTTTGAAACCCTTCTTTTAGGATCTGATTCAGCTCCTCCTGAGCCCTCTGAATCATTTCATTCTCTCGTTTTATAGATTCCATTTAAGATTTTAGGTCTTTTACTGTTTGTAACAGTTCTGAGGAATTGGTAGTTAAATATTCTGGTATAGGATCTCTTGGTAAGTTTTCTGGTTCAGTAAATGGAGATTCCTCCTCTACATATTCTTGCAGCCTTTCCATACATGTTTGTTAAACTTCAGAAACAATTTCTCTGTTGAATAACATTTAAAAAAAAATACATCAGCATAATAATTCAATCTACTATTTCATAAAAGCTAGTTGGGATTCATCCAGGCCTAGTGTTTGAACCTGGCTCTGATACCACATGTCAAAACCCCAAATTTTCACAAAAATTTAAAATTTTGAGATAACATGAAATGTTGAATCTGCGGTTTACTAATAGTTTAAGGTTAGAAGAAAAAGAAACAATCCAATGATAAGTATTACATATTTTCAAATTATGATAACTCGGCAGTTTCCTTTTTGTAACATAATAAGGTTTACTTGTGCTTTGTTTTAATTCAGGTTATTGATGAGTCTCCTTTATTGCAAGTAGGTGGCATCTAACTTTGAATCCTGGGCTTACTTATCATTTATGCTAACGCAGAAAGATTACTGGTTCTTACAGGTTTACAGGTATGAATCGAACAAGTAAACGTTTAAAATACATAAGGTACCAAGAAGTGTTTCTAAATGCAAATAAAATGCTTAGTAGATAAGCTGATAAATTTCCAAGCAACTTCCGTGAGGTAACGTAGTTTGCTTTCTTCATTTTTTCTTGTAATGAAGTTCAAATAAATGTGTTCATTTCTTTATCGAATGTAGCAACAGTAAGGATACTTACTATGGTTCTAACTTCTAATCTTAGTTGCGTAGTAACTACTACTTTGATATGCATATCTTGCAACGTTCTACTTAATACACTACTGGTTATTATACATTATCACCTTGTTTACTTGAGTAGGATTATTCCATTGCAATTTTTATTATTTCTATAATGCTTTTCTTATGTTAAGTTACTGTCTATAACAGCTTATAAGGTAGATGTTTTCTATAATGATCAACCTTCCATCTTATGCTAAGGACCAATTATCTTTTATATTCATAAACTCATCCTACCAATAAATAATCTTGGTAAGTTACTAACAAAAGCAAAGTTGAGAAACAACTATTGACTATCAAAATCTAATCCCAAATGAACTATGTAAAATAATTCAATATATATATATATATATATATATATATATATATTCTTTTACCATACTAGCCAACTTTATAGTTTATTTCCAATCGAACGTTGGTTTTACAAGGGTTAGAAACATGTATATATTATTATGTTTATAAACATACAATTCTGTTGTTAGTTCGAAGCTTCTAAACAAGTCTAAAACAACATTGATCTTGTAAACAATTTATGATTCTATTCTTTACTATGCTATCTGACTTTTATAATTATCACCACTTGAGTTGTGGGTTTAAAGGAGTATAACCTTGCATAGACCATAATGTATATAAACATAGAAATATATATTTGTTCGATGGTTTTACACAATTCAACTTGGACTTTTCATATAACAAATGGTTATTATATTTTGCTAGGATTAACGTTGATAAAACATGGTTAACAAAACGCTAACATTGTAATATCGACATTTCTATATAATTTGATGAATCACATCCACCCCAAGCCGATTGGTTTAAGAGTAAAAGGTTGGTTTTATATTCCAATCATATCCAACGATGCTTTACAAGCATAAACAATTATAATAGTTTCGAAGAGTTTCAAGCAAGGATTTCGGGGTTGTATAAAGACTATATGATTACCAAACCTTCGTTAGTTCAACGTCCCGAAAATCATTGTTTACCCAACGCCAAATCAACGCTAAACAACATTATGAAATATACGTGTTATGTAACGTTGAGAATATATATATTATAGTTCCTGCATTGTTTGTTTAATAAATCATTGTATAAATAATTGGAAATTGTTGGGATGCAAGTGACTATAGAGCTCGACCCATGCATGGTTTGATTTTCTAGTGGGAGCATGGACTTCTCCTAACCGTGCACTGGGAATATAATTTCATTGCAACCCTAGCTCATCGTCATTTTCCCTCCGCAGTTCACGTTGCCTTCGGCTGCTCTACAAGACTATCATGGCGATCGTGAGACCCTTCTGGTTCTAGTTTGCTCTGAGTCTTGGTTAATGTTACTTCAGCCTCCAGTACTCGGTCTTATTCCCTTTATTTGTACTCTGGGTCTTTACTATGCAAGGGTTCATTGCTTGTTGCTTTGCACTTGCATGTGGTCTGTGTGTGACTTCATTTTTCCTTTATTTTGTGGCCTACCACTTCTGTGCAAAGTTGTGTCTTCACTGCTGTTAGTGAGCTCCTTCGCCATCGTTGTAGGGTTTGGAGCTTCATGTTCATGCCTTGCTATTGGTGACATCTCAATACTAAACTGTTTACTTTCTTTATTCAGGTATATATTTAATTCTATATTTAGAATAACATTACCCAATCTAAATTCATATTTATAGTAGGTTTTTATTAGAAAAGAATCTCAAAACTAATGCATTGTTTTATGCACTTGCAGGAACCTATGACTACTTTTTGCAAACAGTGAAGGTGATGCTGCTAGCTATCTTCGTGGCTCTTAGGTCTGAAACTGGTAAGCCCTGGTTTTCAATGAACGGGTTCCTCCCTTACTTGTAACAGGGTAGTCGATTGGGGCAACTTCTGAGCTTGGAAACTTGTCTAGCTTCGAAATTATCTCTGCAATTTCTTTTTATAAGTTAATGTTGGTTTTTATACTCTTTACAACCCTCGCTTCATCGATGGGTATCCCCGGCCGTGAGCTAGGTGTTGTATTTGGTTTTAAAGTTCGTCCTTCTGGCTTGCTAATGTAATGTAATGGATTTTTAAAACAGTCTGTCTATCTTCAAGCTTAGACTCGTTTTCTACAGTATACTGTTTGGTGACTCTATGTAAATAGGGTTTCTACCCTATTCGACTGTGAATAAATAAATTTACTATTTACTGTGTTTTTGTGATATAATGTAGTTATTTATTTAAGCCATAACTGTAACTCTTGCGTGCAGTAATTTGTAATAAATATTTGTTTGCTCAGGAATAAAAGTTAGGGTTTCCTTAATGAAACCCTTGTTTACCTAATTATTTAATTTTAATTAAACAAGTTCTATTACTTGTTTTAATCTTGTTTTTAGTTAATGTTATTACAAATGTGTAGCGAATATCTTTTTAATTGCATAAGTACATATGTGGCGATAAGGACTGTCACTAGTCTTTGATAGTTTAATTGTTTATTGAAGAATGGTCCAAATAATAGAATTACAGTTTAAAAGTTTATGTTTTTAAACAATAAATTTAATATAGGGTTTCGACCCTGTAGATACTTTTATAGGTATAAACCTGTTATGGAACAGTTCTTTTCATAAATATACATTTGTTTTCATTATTATTATTATCATATTCTTTCTGTTTTTATCTACTTAAATGATAAAAAGAATTTGATAGATAAACATAGATATTTTTAAATAAGTTTCTTCTTAATAAAATAAATATTTTTCATATTACTTTCCTCTGTTAATAGTAACTGTTAGTCTTTGTTTATTAATATTAGTAAATAAACTATATACTTAATAGTTTATACCTTTATTGAACTGAATGTAAACAAAGTAGTTTAACTATGTTTCTTCTACTGCATATGCATCTGGTTAATAATTAAACACAAAGAAAATACATATATAACATAACACAGTTTACCCTCCTGCATATTTTAATTTCAATAAAAAGATAATGTACTGTGTATAAACAGAACATATTATTTACTAGGGTATTCTATTAATATGATAATCCTTCTACCTGTAATGAGTTATTGCTATTTCTTTTTTAGTATACTTACATAAGTAAGTTGTTTAAACATTAAACATAGATAAACAGGTTATTGTACTTTTCTAATAATAATCTACATACAGAAATAAATTACTTGCTATTGTAAAATGCATAACATATCTAATCTTTTCAGTCTCTTATCATTTCCTTCATCTACTTTAAATACTATGTTTGTGCTAGAGTACGGTCTGGTCCTGTTGATGTAATAGTAACTTCGGAATGTGTTCATCCATATTTCTTATGTATTGTAACCCGATGTTTATTCTGGGATGTATTGTAATGTATTTGAGTCATGTCATACCTCAATGTTTATTTCGGGAAGTTTCTATAATGAGAAAGTCATGTCAAGTCATTGTGGGTAACCCTCCTATTGGTCAAGGGTTAAAGTCCCCACAGTTGTGGGGCCCTTGGGTTATTAGAATATCCTAGTGAAGTTGACCCTAGGTGATTCATTGTAAGTCGGGGCAATAGTCCACACCATTGTGTTACCCTCCTATTGGTCATAGGAGGCAAATTCACCACAAGTGGCGGGGCACTATGGTTATTAGACACTCCTAGAGATGTCGGCTCTAGTAAGTAATTGTTAAGTGAGGCCGACATGTTGGAGTGGGTTCCAAGTGAATGAAAGAATATAAATAGAGAGTGAGAGCCTCTCTATTTATTATACTCATACACACACACACACTCATTGGGGCACATGAGCGAGAGAGGAGAAGCTCTGTTAGTGTGAGAGAGAGAGAGACTCCTATTGTCGGGAGATCATCTTACTGTTTTTTGGTTTTACCTTTGGTGTTGATTCTATCTCTGAGGAAGTTGTCGGGTTTTCTCTTTTATGGTTTCCCTGAGGAAAATTCTTTTTGTCTCTTGTATCTTGTGTTGTGCTTATGTTTTATTGCTATGCTTGTTATTCTCTCAGTTAAAAGATCCTAAGATCATAATGCTAGCTTGAATGATAAAAATCTAACATGGTATCAGAGCTAACCTGAGAAAAATACATTGTGCAGCTGCAGAAGATAGGGCTTCTTAATTTTTGGTCTCTCTCCACAATCCATTAGCAAAAGTATGCTAGGTTGACTCTCCATTAAAGGGCGCATCTTTCTGTTGAAGCGGAATTCGATTCTGAGCATTTTCAGTTTTCAATGCGGAAATTAGGGCTTTCTACAGAAGGGGAATTTTTTAGTGAGCCCGGCATAGGATTTTTCTCCTCATCAAAATTTAATTTTAGAGAGCTATATCAAGAAATTTGGTTGGGTGAAACTCCGGGAAAGTCAAACCCTAGTTTGACCACGAGCTAGAAAAACCCAAAATACTAAAACTGCTAAGTTTTGGTACATTCGCTATATCCTGATATTGGCAAAGTCTCAGGAGATGAAAATTGCAAGGGCCAAATATAAACTCCTATTAAACACTGTGTCCAAAATTTAGGCTTATATTCGTTATATTCTGGGAGATATGATCCCTCCAAGTTAGGGTTCCATCCTCTTCCAGAATTCATCCCTAAAGAGGACACCTGGGGAGAATTGCAATATCTTGGGATACAAAGGTCCAAATGGAATTCCTCAAGATGTTATAGAAAGGGCATGGACTGTAATTTATGTGGTGCAAATTTTAGACTTAGAAGATGAACCCGTGACATGTGGAAGTCCATACAACTTTGTTGTTCTGAACAGTCCTGTAACAGGTCACCTTGGGAAAAGGATAAAAATCCCAATTGGTGAAACCAATTTTGATGAAACCTGTGGTGTTAGATCAGGAACACGTGAGGTTACCTTAGTGTGAAATTTCAGACATAGATGAGCATTAATTTCAGAGATATCATAGAAACAGTAGGAGGCATTTCTGCAGAAGAAATTAGAAAATTAGGGTTTCCTGTTCCAAGAGCTTCCCTCCACTGTTTTCATGAAAAGAGTACATTAGACAGCTCCATTTAAAGAGATATATCTATCTATATAATAATATCTAAAAGATTCCAAGTTTTGAAAACTAGGGTTTTTGTGACAAACCCTAGATTAGCCAGCTCCGGAACGAGGATGGACACCTCAAATCGGTAAGATCTAATCCTTTGCTATTTTCATTTGAGGTTCTCATTTCAAAATGATCTATCACATCAGCATGATGATAAGTTTGGTGAAGTTGACAACTTCCAAGCATGGAAGTATATGATCTCTCTGAAGAAAATGAATTGGACACCTACATGAGTAGAGAGGTTCCAGTTCCAGAAGGAGATGAGGCTAGAAGCCTTACACAAGAAGATCATGGTTGATTCAGTCACGGATCAACTTGTACCACAAGTGTCTTCCCTAAAGACACCGATGATGTTTGATTCCTTGACCAAGCTATTTGAAGGGAAGAACATAAATCAAAATATGACCTTAAGAAACCAGTTGAAGGAAGTGAAGATCCAGAATGCAGAGACCATACAATCATACTTTACAAGGGTCTCTCAAATCAAAGAACAACTTGAAGTGGTAAAAGAAAAAGTGAAGAATGCAAAAGTGGTGATAG
Source organism: Pseudotsuga menziesii (assembly GCA_001517045.1). Classification (NCBI taxonomy): domain Eukaryota; kingdom Viridiplantae; phylum Streptophyta; class Pinopsida; order Pinales; family Pinaceae; genus Pseudotsuga; species Pseudotsuga menziesii. The sequence continues at coordinate 126,937 of LPNX010652172.1, forward strand.
CCACCTTGAATGGCCTCCCAGGACCATGGGATTCATTCATTCGAGAAATGTGTGCCAGAAGGAAGTAATTACTTTCAATAGACTCCGACAAGAAGAAGAAGCTCGACTCATAAGAAGAGAAGAGAATATGGGAGCAATTGAAGATCAAGCTCTCATCATCCAAAGAAGATCTCTCAAGTGATGAGGAATATGAAGAACTCAACTCTTGAAGCATCTCTTATCCTCCTTAGCATTTGGATAAGAAATGATGCTATCATGAATGAAGAAGATGATGAAGCTGAAGGCTCAAGAAGGAGTCTACCCACGAAACAAATAAAGATAAGTATTCAATTGTCATTTCATGATATTGTTTTGTTATGCATTTTTTTATATTCAGTTGATGTATTATGCATGACAAGATGTCTGCATTAATGACAGTATACTACTAATATGCATGTGATGGGTAAGTATCTCATGGTGCTATACAACTCTCCATTGCTACTTATCTAGAATGAAACCTCTTTGCTGACATATTGGATTAGTGCACAATATCAATGTTGTCCTGGTAGAGATGGAAGACATATAGAAAGTTTCCCTGAGATATGGATGGATGTTTTATTGGCTAAAATAGTTGCATGATCATATCGTTATGCATAAGAATTTTTCATTATGAATATACCTTATGAAATGTTTCTAACCATACAACTGCATTTGACTTGTAGGAAAGATCGCATACATAATCGCCTACAATAAAAGAAGGATGAGACTTGTTCCGAAGAACAAGTGACGACAGTTCAAGATGAAGAATAATATGATGAATGCAGCGACATCATTGATGCAAAACCTTCAAGCTATGAAGAAGTAACCAAGAAGAAAGGGCAGACAAGTTCAATAAGAATGATGTCTAGGATGCAGTATCGGCACATGAAGAGAAGTTCATAGTTCCATCATGCAGTAGATGGAAACATTGTGGGATACAAAGCAAGATTCATAGCATGAGGCTTCTCACGAAAAGAAGGCCTACACTATGAAGAGACATTTGCTGCCAGTAAGAGTTGAAACACATACATGATGAGCTTGATGAAGATCTTAACCTTTGCTACAAGGTTGAAGATGCAAGTATATAAACTAGATGGTCACATAGAATATTAGTACCATAGGAAGCTACTTGTCACTCTGATACAGAATGTTTCAGTGCATAGAGTACAGAAGATAGAGGGGGTATGATGCTCCACTTCAAAGGGAGTGACTGTAGAATATCCTGAGGATCGACATGGTACGACAGGATGGACAGATTATTGATGACTTTAGGCTTTACTAAGAGTAAAGTGAATTCCAACCTTTGCTTCAAGGTTGAAGGAAAAAGACTAGTGATGCTCCTGTTGTGTGTCGATGCACTATTTAGGCATGGAGTTGTGGACAAAGGAAGTATGTAGTAGAGATCCTGAAGAGGTTCAGGATGATCAATTACATAACCACACCTATGGCATCGAACTTGAAGCTATTGAGTGTTGCTTCATTAGAGACGGTTGATGCTACGATGTATCATCAGATGATTGGGTCCTTGATGTACCTGATGAACACGAGACTAGACATTTTCTTTGCTGTGAACACCTTGAGCCAGTTCTTGATAGATCCGAGAAATGTTCACTTGATTGCTACAAAGCATGTTCTGAGGTACCTGAGGGGTACAGTTGATTATGGGCTCAAGTACGATGTGAATCAGAAGATTAACTTGGAGGTTTATGTTGATTCAGATTGGGCAAGCAGTGCCATCGATAACAAGAGCACTTCAGGGTGTTGCTTTAGTATGGGATCAGGTGTGATCTCTTGGTTTAGTAGGAAGCAATCCTGTGTGGCACTGAGTACAGCTGAAGCAAAGTATGTCGCAGCTTGTTCAGCTAGTTGTGAGGCAGTGTGGCTACAGAAGCTAATGTCTAATTTATTTGATCTCCAGTTGGATGCTACTTGTATACATTGTGACAACCAGAGTTGCGTAAAGTTGTCAGAGAATCCAGTGTTCCATGACAAGTCGAAGAATATTGAGATCAAGTATCACTATATCAGGGATATGGTGCAGAGGGGAGCAGTGAAGCTCCAGTATGTTGCGACGGAGGAACAGATAGCTGATGTCTTGACGAAGCCATTGGCTAGGGTGAAGTTCAAGTACTTTAGGGAGAAGCTTGGTGTTCTCTAGATCGAGATTTCCTCCAAGGGAAAATGATGAGTCCCATAGCCATTCTGACATGGTGAGAGGATTGGTTCCTTCCATGGTCAGATGTAAGGGTTGAGCCATTCTATCATGGTGAGAGGATTGGTTCCTTCCATGTCAGATATGAGTGCTGAGATCCATAGCCATTCTGACGAGTAGGTCAGATATAAGGGCTGAGCCATTCTATCATGGTGAGAGGATTGCTTCCTTCCATGCCAGATATGAGTGTTGTCCATTCTGTCGAGTAGGACAGATGTAAGGGCAATTGTCATTCTTGGAATGGAGGTGTCTGGTCACTTACCAAGAAAACTCAGTCTAAGGCTGAGGGTCGTTCTGATATGACTGTGAGATGTGTTATCATATGATCAGATATGAGTGCATGGCCATTCTGATGTGATAGAGGGATGTGTTCCCACTTGATCAGATGTAAGGGCTGAGCCATTATTTCATGGCTAAAGGATTAAGTTCCTTCCATGTCAAATGTGGGTGTTGGCCATTCTGACGAGCAGGTCAGATGTAAGGGAAACTACCATTCTCTAGGACAATAGAGGCACCTGGTCAGTTACCAGGTAGCTCAGTCAAGGACTGGGGGGCATTCTGATATGACTATAGGATTGGTTCCTACATGATCAGATATGAGTGCAAGCCCTCCCATCATTGTGAGCAGGATGTGTTCCTACCTGGATGGATGTAAGTGCAGAGCCTTTCCACAGATGATAGTAGGTGTGTCCTATCATGCTGGTGGATGTGAGTGTTGTGCCTTTTCACAGATGATAATAGGTGTGTCCTATCATGCTGGTGATTGTAAGTGTAGTGCCTTTTCACAGATGGTAGTAGGTGTGTCCTACCATGCTGGTTATTGTAAGTGATGAGCCTTTCCACAGATGGTAGTAGGTGTGTCCTACCATGCTGGTGGATGTGAGTGATGTACCTTTCCACAAATGATAGTAGGTGTGTCCTATCATGCTAGTGGTTGTAAGTGTTGTGCCTTTCCATAGATGATAGTAGGTGTGTCCTATCATGTTGGTGGTTGTAAGTGCCGAGCCTTTTCACAAATGATAGTAGGTGTGTCCTATAATGCTGGTGAATGTGAGTGTTGGGCCTTTCTGATATGATTATAGGATTGGTTCCTACATGATCAGATGTGAGTGTTGGGCGTGCCTTTCTGACAAGTAGGTCAGATGTAAGTGCTGGGTGAGCCATTCTAACGAGCAAGTTAGATATAAGTGTTGGAGAAGACCTACATGGAGGCTAGGCCTACAACCAGCATGAAAAAGGGCTGGCTCTGTAGAACTTCCTGTGACGAGAAGAAGCATGAGGTAGCACCCGTGATGATCCAGATCCAGTGATGATGGCTAGTGATGATCCAGATCCAATGATGATGATCCAGCAGTGATGATCCAGATCTAGTGAAGATGATCCAATAGTGATGATCCATATCTAGTGATGATGCCCAGTGATGATCCAAATCCAATGATGATGCCCAGTGATGATCTAGATCGAGTAATGATCCAGATCAAGTGATGATCCAGATCAAGTGATGATCCAGATCCAAATGAAGATGACTTGCAGATGAAGATGACTTGAAGATGAAGATGACATGAAGATGACAATGACCCAAATGACACAAAGAAGAAGACTTGTGCTGATAAATTGTGTCGAGAGAATACCTTCCTAGTTAAGAGGGAGTGTTGATGTAATAGTAACTTCGAAATGTATTCATCCATATTTCTTACGTATTGTAACTCGATGTTTATTCTGGGATGTATTGTAATGTATTTGAGTCATGTCATACCCCGATGTTTATTCTGGGAAGTTTCTATAATGAGAAATTCATGTCAAGTCATTGCGGGTAACCCTCCTATTGGTCAAGCGTTAAAGTCCCCTCAATTGTGGGGCCCTTGGGTTATTAGACTATCCTAGTGAAGTTGACCCTAGGTGAGTCATTGTAAGTCGGGGAAATAGTCCCCACCATTGCGTTACCCTCCTATTGGTCAAAGGAGGAAAAGTCCCCACAACTGGCGGGGCACTAGGGTTATTAGACACTCCTAGAGATGTTGGCTCTAGTAAGTAATTGTTAAGTGAGGCCGACATGTTGGAGTGGATTCCAAGTGAACAGAATATTATAAATAGAGAGTGAGAGCCTATCTATTTATTATACGCATACACACACACTCACTCATTGGGGCGCATGAGTGAGAGAGGAGAAGCTCTCTCAATGTGAGAGAGAGAGGCTGCTGCTGTCGAGAGATCATCTTACTGTTTTCCAGTTTTATCTTTGGTGCTGATTCTATCTCTGAGGAAGTTGCGGGGTTTTCTCCTTTATGGTTTCCCCGAGGAAAATTCTTTGTGTCTCTTGTCTCTTGTGTTGTGCTTATGTTTTATTGGTGTGCTTGTTATTCTCTCAGTTAAAAGACCCTAAGATCATAATTCTATCTTGAATGATAAAAATCTAACAGGTCCTTCCAGACGTGGAAAAACACAGATTACAATTACTTTCACCTATTCAGATTCATTCCTTCACTAATCCAAAAAGATTACTAACTCTTAACATTTTACAACTAAATACTTAACATTCATTTAGCAGTCAGATCCATATTTAACTATCTAACACATTAAAACAAAAGATTGCAGAACCTGATTAAGATGGACAACAACAGCGTTAGGAGGTCGTTCCTCCCTACCAACTCCTAGAGAGCGCTCAAACAACGCTTCCTCAGGACCCCTGAGCCTGTTCCTGGTCTTCTTGGCTGAGAACTAGTGGAGCAAGCAAACAATAGACTATTCCAATGACTCAATAATCACTCTACACTCTGCAGTAAGATCCTTCAGCTGAAAAGTTGTACTAGATCACTTAGCATTTAACCCCTCAAACTATTTCCACAAATTACCTCATCGTTGAATTTCTCTGAAGTACATTCACCTGAATTATCACTTCTCTAGAATGAGCAGCCTCAGCTCTCTTCAATGGACATTTTTATAAAGATTGCCTAGGTCTTTTGGCTCAGTTGTCATTAATTGAGCCACCTACTCTGATCCCACTTTCTTGGGGGATCATGACCCCAAATGTAGGGAGGTTTCCACCTGCAATAGTTGGAAGTGGTTTGAGGATGCTGCCACATGTCTATTTGCTCTCCACCCAGTCTCCTCCACCAATTTGACCAGTAAACACTCTTTTAACAGCTCTCCTAAGCTATTGTCTCCACCTTTATTTATTTATAATTAAAATATTTAGAATTACATTAAATATCCTTGACTCTGCTGAGTCATCAATTACATCTTAGCATAAAATTTAACATATTGTCTTTAAATAAAATCAAATAAGATAATATTGTTTTTTCAAAATTGGGGCATGTGACACGTGTCATATGCGGGTTGCCAGTATCAATACTTGCGTACACCTCCATTCGATATTAAAAATAATAAAACATGATTAATGGATATTTGATAAGCCTTAAACATTAACTATCTTAACTGTCTCAACCTCCTCAACCTTCGAAACTGCTCTATTTTCCTAAGTATAAATAGAGGCCTTAGGGAGGGCATTAATAAAATCATAATTGGAGAGCAAAGTTATGCTAGTGGTATATCTTCAGAAGTCTTTGGAGCAGCAGAACTCATAATCCTTTGGTTGCAAAGGAGTCCTTGTTTCAGGCGTTGGGTTGTACACTTATCTCATTCACTATTGTTAATAAAGAGAATCCTTCTTCCAAATTTGTGTTGACTCTCTTTCATGTATCATGGTTTGATGAATATTTATGATTAATCACTCTATATATTGTTTATCTAACTTGTCATATATACATTTATAATATTGTATTTGGAGGATTTGCTCTTTGCAGGTGAAGGAGGTGCATCCCTAAAAGCTTTGAAGTGGAGCAGAGCAGGAGAAGACAAATCTTGGATCAACCATTGTTAATCGGGTGAGTCCATCATATCTTCTGATTTCCTTTCTGTACTTTAAAATCTGATTGTCTGCAAGTTTTAATATTAATTTGGTAACCCCAAACCCTTGGTTATAATGGTATTTATTCCTAAACAATAGAACTGGCGACTCCGCTGGGGAGCCCAGACTGCTGTGGGTTATTTCTGTTTACCATTGCCTATTCTTTGCCTTGATTGTGTGTGTGGTATTCTGTCTTGGTTCATGCTTAAGGTAGTGTTGGGAGACCTTAAAAAAATCCCTTTTTATTAGAAAATTTTGTACCTATACGCGGGTTGCTCTTGCATACAGTTGCATACATAGGCCTGCATACGCAAGTTGCTCTCTAGGACAGTCGCGTACAGTACGTGGGTTTCCCTTATACACAGTCGCATACAAGCCTTAGCATTTGAATTTTTGGGTTAGGGTTTGCTTGTCCCTGTCCCTTTATAAAATTTGTTTGCTGGTTGGTCTTCCTTATAAGCATTATACTGTCAGTTTGATGACCTTGTTGGCCACACCTTGTGCTTTCTTGTAAATCCCTTGAGTTTCTTTTGTTTGGATTGTCTTCTATTTTCAATTTGAAGTGGATTTGCATGTTTTGGGTTATAGGTTCAAGTGTTGGTTGTTCGAATCAATGATCAAGGTTCTGGACACTATTTTTCCCATTCTATCTTTGGATAGTGATAGGTTTTCCACTTACCTTTGTGTGATCTCAGTGATTTCTTGTCATTGTGCTCGCCCAAGCTAGGGTTCCAAGTATTCCCTTGTTGGTTGACATTTGGTCTTATTAATCTGTTTTACTTCACTTTGCTTGCTTTATACAGTTGATTTAATTCAAGCATACTCAAGTTTTGTGCATTTAGGTGCATAGTAGTCTTTGAACATTTTAAAAAGTGAGAAGAAAATGTTTTGAAACTTTTGCATGTGATTTTGCATAGAGTAGTTTTACTTTCAATTTTTAAAATATAATCTCAAAAAATGACAAAAATATAGTCTTAGTTTTCTCTTTATCATTGCATTTTCATCAATTTATATTTACAAAAAGAAAAAAGAAGTTTGTTTTAGTAGTGATAATTTGCTTTGAAAACATACACCTTTGTTTTTTACATTTCTTATCGAGTCAAAAACATCATAGTCCTTCACTCCACTTCCTTCTAAGTAAGAATTAGCTCTTAAAATGAACGCAATAATTAAAATTTACTAGTAATTTTTATTTTTTTAGGGCCATTCACCTACTAGCTTAGGCTATACTCATGGGCTAGGAAGTGTAAACTTCCCATAAGTTTTAAAATTCAGACATAATGGACCATTTGATAGGTAAATACTTATCTTTATCAATTGTATCTGGGAAGCTCCTCTCAAACGGGAGTCAAGCACAAGGCCACGTGGAGGCATTGGACTGAGGAGATAACCCTCTAATTCCTTGTCGAAACGTAAATCAAGACTTTTACGCATCTGGGGATTCTGTCCTACACAAAGTTTCGGGCTCAGCTACCCTGCCCATGCATATGAGTCAGGCTTGTGACTGTCCCCCCAGACTGTTGGTATAGCTAAGGTAGCATTTAGTCTCTTGGCATTTAGGGTTCATACCTAGGTAAACTGGAAGGCTATTTCTGGTTCACCTTGGACGGGATTGGAAGGTAACCCTTGTTGAAAGTGTAGGAGGGCAGTGGGTGATTACTCCGCTTGTGCCTAAGAACCTCTTCAAGGACGCCAAGTAATTCTTTTTCATCTTTATTCAAGAAAGCATATCTTTTACCCTTGCTGACTGTTGAGACTTTAGGAATTTTTGTAGTGATTTCTCTGTGGTTTTTCTGTGTTTATCCAACCTTAGGGTTTGAATTGTCAAATTTACAATCGTGGAGGACCAACCTATAAGAAGGTCACGAAGGTTGCAAAACCTTCCTCCTCTCATCACATTGGAACCTCCACCTCCACCTCAAAGGCGAAGATTGGACACAAATGGTTCATTTGAACCGATAGGAGTAAGTGAAGTTCCAGGTGAACCAGCACTTGTAGCTAACCGCTTTGATTTTAACACAATTGAGATAGAAGACTTGCAGGCTGACGAGTTTGCAAGGAATTTTAATACACCCTTGACTAACTTAAACGATCCTATGATCATCCAAGTTAGGCCTTTTGATTCACCTGTTTTAGGTGTCCCTGTGGGCAGGATAATGTCTACTACGGGAGAAATTTCTTTTGCTTTCACCTCATCCTTCTCGGCTGAAGGCATACTACCTCCCTCGGTAATTGCCCCTAGATCTAGTATACCTACTATGCCATTGACTCCAGTGAGCCAGTTGGTCCAACCATCGGCTCCCACAAGCCTAGCAGGTGCTTCTGGTGACATGGTTACTGGGATTCCCAGTATACCTACTGTTCCTTCCTCCTTTGCACAGACTTCCCAGAGCGGTCCAGTAGGATCCTCGGCTTTCGTCCAAGGATTTCCTTGGAATGGGGGGAATATTCCCCCATCCACTCCATACGTAGGACCATCACCTTCTTATGTAGGAGTCCAGTTTAGAAACACTACCTCTTACAGGCAAGGTTTTCAAACTATGGTCTCGACCCCATTCACGAGCTCTCCCTTTTTGTTGTTTAGCGGAGGGATACCTGCTCCCTTTTTTCAAACCCCAGTTTCGACTGGGACGGCCCAAACCTCTTATACTGCACCTCCCACACACAATCCTATGGCTTACGGATGGAATCTGTTTCAAAGTAATCCATCCACTTCACAACCGGCAGTAGGGGGAAACCCCACCTTTACATATGGGCATTCGGGGGCAAGTCCCTCTAATCCCCAGATTGGCACTTTTAGTGCTCCGATGCGACCCAAGCTTCCTTTCCTGGAAATGTTAAACTTGCCAAACTTGTCTAAATTGATGAACAACCCGGTCAGGAATTACCCCTTGTGGCCACCTGTCCCCACCAAATTGCCATCGGACATCCCTAAATTCAAGGGAAAAGTTGGTGAGGATCTTGGGGATCATGCCACCACATTTCATTTATGGTGTTCTTCTAATTCATCGAATAAATATTCAGTTAGGTTGAGGTTGTCCCAAAGAACCTTAACGAGTACTGCAGCAAAATGGTACATTGAGTTGCCTTATGCTGCGTTCAGTAGTTTTTGGGACTTGGCTAGTGGATTCCTTAGCCACTTTCAGCTTCTGGTCCGATACGATTTCAGAATGGACTTGTTATCTACCTTTAGGCAGAATAAGGCTACCCACATCTTGGATCATATCCAAGAATGGAGGAGGCGAAAGAGCCTTATTAAAGCCACTATTCCTCCTGAGTTCTTACTTGAGTGGTTCCTTAAATCTCTGTTGCCTTACATATCTAAGGACGTATCCACTTCAGGAGTGACAAATGAAGAAGAATCCATTCTCAGGGCCTAGCAATTGGATTTGATTTATTCACAATCTGGGATATTGTATTAGATTATCCCTGAGGCACCAAGGCCTACCCACGATGCAGAGAAACCTAAGCCTATACCCCATGCCGATGGTGTGGTTGGGTCCGTAAACTCTCCCACTGTAGAGTCTTTGGCCAAACAGCTCCACCAGCTGTCCGTTAAGCATTCTACGGTGGAGGCAGCAAAGGCTTCCCCCTCACCCCAAAGTGCAAAAGTTTTTGTATAGACCTCTCAGAAGGGCAATCAGCAGCTTGGTGGGAAGAAGAAGAGAGGAAAGAAAGGGGAGGGAAATCAAAACAAGAAGAAACCCACAAATAGTGCTGATGGGGGCAAGAAAGAAAAGAAAAATGTCAAATTCCCGTGTAAGTTGTGCCACGAGGACCACCTCACACACCTTTGCTCCCTTATGGAACAAGCCCAGAAGCTACTAAAAGCTCAACAACCGGCTATCCTGAAGGATCCTTTTCCCCAAGGGCAGAGCTCTGCTTCAGCTTCTAATGTAGTAGGGGGCACTCCAGGTGCCCCTAACCCTAACTATATCAACATGGTTCGATCTTCGACTTTGCTACATACTAAGAATAAAAACTATGAAAAAGAGACTTCTGAGAAGGGAAAGTCTATAGGTGCAACTTCTAACCCTCTCATAATCGAGAAGCCTACTGAAACTATGCCTAAGATACCAAAAGGTATCTTTAAGAAGACATTGCATAACCCTAATGCTAGGGCTACTTCAAAATAATCTATGGTTGAAGACTTAGCCCAAACCCCTTGTGCAATGTTAGCCTCAGAGGTTTTACAGAGCTATCCAGCCCAGCGGGATGCCCTCTTAGCAACCTTAGGTAGCATGGACTCGTCAAGTCTCATGGAGAAATTTCACTTATCTGATGTTAAAATTCGCCTACCTTACCATGTAGCCTTATCAATAGATGTCATCCATCGTGGAAAGAACATTGGAAGGGCAGTTGTTGATGAGGGTGATTCTACATGCGTTATGTACTTGTCATGTTGGAAAGCTCTCGGATCCCCAGAGCTCGTCCCGTCAAACACTCTGCTTACTGCTTTCGACAGAAGGTCATTCCGTCTGCATGGTATCCTATCGACTTTTGAAATAAATCTGGTAGGGAAAGCAGTGTCTGTTGAGGTGGAAGTGATTGATGCACCTTTGTACTATAATTTGCTTTTAGGAAGAATCTGGACTTATGCCATGACCGCTATTGCGTTGGTCATCTTCCAGGTGGTAGTTTTTCCACACAAAGGAAAGTTGGTTACTGTTGACCAACTCGATTTTACTCGAAAAGGTCGCATGGAGTCTAATGAGTCCGCTGTGCCATTGGTTGATCAGGTCAAACCTGCTGCATAGAGCTTGGGGGCTGGAATGTACACATCATTGATGGGCACATTTGATCTTCCAGCCTCTATTAATTATATTGGTTCCACTAGTGTGGGGAAGTCCATAGCCACGGTTGTTGATAGGACTGATCCTTGGGTTCTCCCTTCCCTCCATGAACCAGAAGTGACCTTATCAGTAGTGGAAGTAGCTTACCAAGCTATCACTCAAACCACTATTGATCCCATTCCAGACCCTCTCACAGTCTCAGAGGACCTGGAAGAATTCTATTTTCTTGCTTGGGCAGAAAACTATTTGCACTCTACGGATTGTTTAGATACGATTTTACCTTCTAATGAAGCCATTCTAGAAGCCATGTGTGGATGTGGTAAGATCTGTGAAGACCTTCACCATCGATCCTATTTTCTTCCAGAGCTAAGCAAGATAGAAAATCAAGAGTTTCATATGAGAATGTCAAATGATGTTGATACACCCATCAATCCCTTACCTAGGGAAGGAATGTTTGCCGAGGGGAATATGGAAAATATTTATGCCACTATCCCTATCAACATCTCTGTAAACCCTAATGTCGTGGAAAACATACATATAGGTGCAAACTGCTCTCCTGAGGAGATTTCCATCTATACGACCTTGTTCAAGGAATTCCGCAACATCTTTGCCTGGTCATATGAGGAGATGTCAGGCATTGATCCATCGATAGTTGAACATGAGATCCGAACATACCCTGACGCTAAACCTATTCGACAAAAGTTAAGACCGATTAACCAGCGTAAAGCGGCGGCTGTAAAGGCTAAAGTTGAAAAGCTGTTGAAAGCTGGTTTCATTTATCCCATAGCTCTGACGGAATGGATATCCAACCCTGTTCCCATTGATAAGAAGCAAGGGACCATATGCATCTGTACTGACTTCAGATATTTGAATAAAGCCTATCCTAAGGACAACTATCCCATGACTTATAGATGCTTGCGTGGGAAGTGAAGTGTTCTTGTTTATGGATGGTTTCTCCAGATACAATCAAATTCAAATAAAACCAGAAGACCAACATAAAACTGCTTTCATTTTTCCTTGGGGTACCTTCGTGTACAAAAAAATGCCCTTTTGATTGAAAAATGTTGGGGAAACCTTTCAACAGGAAATGAACTTTGCCTTCCATGATATAAAAGCCATTGTCGAATCTTATCTTGATGATCTGCCTGCACTTTCTCACAAGAGGATTGACCATCCAAATCACTTACGGTTGATATTTGAGCGATGCAGATACTATAAGATCTGCTTGAATCCCCACAAGTGCGTGTTCTGTGTCAAGTCGGGAAGACTGGTTGGATTCATTGTCTCTAATAAAGGCATTCAGGTGGATCCATTAAAAGTAGAGGCCATTGTAAATCTACCTCCTCCTCATTCTATCAGGAAACTTCAAAGCCTACAGGGAAAGTCTAATTTTCTTCGACGTTTCATCGTTAACTATGCCAAGATTACCAAGGGTTTCATGCGCCTGTTAAAATAGGACACCCCATTTTTATGGGATGAAACTGCACAACTCACTTTCGAGGCATTGAAAAAAGTTTTTTTGTCGGCACCTTTACTACGTCCGCCAGATTACTATAGGGATTTTATATTGTACCTGGCCGCGTTCGAGTCGACCATTGAGGTAGTCCTGGTCTAGGAAGACGATAAGCTCCAGGAGCATGTTGTTTACTATCTGAGCCATGCTTTATCCAGACCTAAACTCAGGTACTCCCACGTCGAGAAATTGGCCTTAGAAGCTGTCTATGTTGTCCAGAGGTTACACCACTACATTTTACTAAGGACTACAACAGTAGTGGCGGATGTGAATCCCTTTTAGTATGTTTTGTCCCGATGGATCGTTGGGGGGAAATTCAACAAATGGATAGTCATTCTCCAAGAATTTGACTTGGATTTCTAGTCCACTAAGTCTAAAAAGTCCTTAGTTTTTGCTAAGCTTATAGCAAAATTTCCAATGGAAGACGATGTAGTCACGAAAGAAGACTCATTCCCATATGAGCATATCTTCTTGATATCCACCTTTGATCCCTAGTACAGAGATATAATTACATATCTCCAGACTTTGAAGTATCATGTGGCTTCCTCGCGGGAGGAACGACGTAAATTATGCCTTCATGCTAAGAACTACCTCATCATAGGAGATGATTTATATTGAAGAGGGGTAGATTCCATTTTGCGTCGATGTCTTACCCATGAGGAAGTGGAGATTGTCCTAAATAATTCCCATAGTGGAGCGTGTGGGGGTCATTTATCTGAGTTAGCAACAGACCAGAAGATACTACGTGCCGGTTATTTCTGGCCCACAATCTTCAAAAATTGTGTGGAAGTAGTGAAGCGTTGTCATCCTCGTCAGATTTACACCAAAAAAATGTGGTCACATCCCACTCCGTTGTTTCCCGTTGTCTCGGTGGGCCCCTTCATGAATAGGGGATTGATTACATGGCATGAAACCCAGCTTTGGCTGGGGGGTACAAATATATCATTTTAACTATGGACTATTTTACGAAATGGGTAGACGCAATTCCCACCTTTAAAGTCGATGGGGAAACAACAGCTTCATGTTCAATCAGATTATAGCACGGTTTGGTATACCCAAGGTGATTGTCACTGACCATGGCAGTCATTTTCAAAATAGCATGATGACGGAACTGACCACTATGCTTGGATTCAGACAAGAGAATTCATCTTCATATTATCCTCAGGCAAATGGTCAGGTTGAGGTCGTTAACAAGACTTTGAAGACTATCCGCAAGCGTACAATTAATGCATCCCATTCTAACTGGCATATCATCATATACCCTGCTCTTTGGGCATACCGAACTAATGTAAAAACTGCTATGGGTTTCTCCCACTTCCAACTCATTCATGGAGTAGAAGTCATTACCCCGGTTGAATGTGAAATGCCATCCTTGAAAATAGCTATTCATGTGTTACTCGATACGACAAATCTTGAAGAATGTCTAGTACACTTAGAACACCTAGATGAGTAGCATAGAGATGCACTGCAATCAAATCAAGCTCACAAGAATAGGTTCAAAATCCAATATGATAAGTTGGTCAAACCTCGGATTTTCTCTGAGGGAGAACTTGTTTTGCTTTTGGACCAAGACAAAGAACCCCTGAGGGCAGGAAAATTTAAGGCCATGTGGTTAGGGCCTTATGTCATGTTGAAGGTCTTAAAGAAGGGCGTGTATGAGTTAATAGATTTTGATGGGAATAAGCTGCCTGAGCATAGAAATGGGCTCTACCTGAAGATGTACTATGCTTAGGCTTAGCACTTTTTCTTGTATTTTATTGTATGTATTTTTATGTACACTAGTTCGTCGATTTGTGTTTTTTATACCATCTGCTGGTTGTTGTAGATGTCTTCTGAGAGGTACGTAGGTTTCCCTGATGACGCCAGTCGCCACACTTGTAATCTTGCTTCAGCAGCATGGGTCATTTATTCTCCCTCATGACAATTCATTTCCTCAGGAGGCTCTTGCTTAGGTCCTGCTTCTAATAATGTTGCTAAGTATAGGGCTGTAATTGAGCTTCTATGGGATGCTTTGTCACATGGTATCACTCAACTAAAAGTTTGAATGGACTCTCAACTGGTGGTTTCCCAACTCAATCGAGCTTATCAGGTGCAAAACCCTATTCTATTGCGTCACTTCATGCAAGTTAGGTTATTGGAAAGAAATTTTGAGTTCATTACATTCAATCACATTTCAAGAAATCATAATTCATTAACTGATGCATATGCTAATTACATTTTGGATTGGCATCTAACACATATTTCATAAAAATATACAACATACACATAAAAAAAAATTGTAAATAAACCGACAATATATATATATGTGTGTGTGTGTGTGTGTGTGTGTGTGAATATATGTCTATAGATAGGTCGAGTCTCTGATCCTTAGATCCAGTCATAACTGTATAATATACAAAAATATGGATCGTAATCCATCAAAATTCCCTAGATCTATGTTGGACCACCCTAGTCCCCCCTATCTCCCTGTACTCTAGCTTCCTCAGCCTCCTCGTCTTCGGTAGCCTCAATAGCATCTATGTACACTAAAACAGCTCTGGCTACCTGCCTCAAAAGGCGTATCCAGACGGGTGGTACTCCAACCACATACTCCTGCATGATGGCTGGGATATGCTCAATCCTCAAAGTGGGTACTCTCTGGGTAAGAATGGCCATCTTCCCCTCTAGAACCCTGATAAGCCCCTGGTCTTCGCCTAAGATAGGACGAACAAACATACGTGGATTCCCTTCAGGGCGGACCGGTCCAATATCTGTATTTTGACATGTTTATAGGATTAGAACTCTTATACATATGTATATATCCCTATATTTTAAAATTCATAAAAAATTTAAAACTTGAAAAATAAAACTTTTACCTAGCTCTCCCCATGCTCCTCCTGGAGAGAGGACAAGGTCTAGATCACCCCAGAAATCCATCCCAGCATATGGAAACTGCTCCAATGCTGGCAACTGCCGCTCCCACCAAAAATAGAAGTCATCATCATATACACTCTGCACTAAGCCACCTCCTCCCTGGTGGAGGAAGATATCTCCCCATCTACTCAGCCTAGGCTGACAAGGAGATCGAATCAGTAAGGGTACTGTAGGGCTCAACCCCGGCACTCTCTCTCGAAGAAGGCTACCAGAATGCTCAAATATCCAAAGTTTTTCCTTCTTCCTCTCTTACAGTTCGAGAGTTGTTTTCTCAAAATCGGGATCACTCCCGAGCACCAATCATATAAATCCCCTTGCATGCAATCCACCACCAACCTCATTTGGTTCCATGTAGCGAGATGAAGAGAAGATGATCCCGCAACCCTCACTATGGTACTTGTCAATACCTATAAGGGAAGATCACGTATATGTGTAATAGGGATGCAACTCCCTCTCTTTTGGGTCCCTGATGCACAGTATACATCAATGTAGTTTTGGACACTTAGAGGATCATCGCCTCTGCCAGTGCCCTCCAAGTTGACTGGAGCCCCCCGTCGTGACAGACTGACAATGAAGTAGATATCCTCGGAAGTAATCTCCAAGGATTCACCTTGAAGGTCAAACATGCCTAAATCATGGTCCCAGTAGTTTATCATGAACTCTAGCAGGTGGACATTGGCCCGCATAGGTGATGTGCAAAAGAATTTCAACAACCCACTTGAACGTAAAACATTCACAGTGGGGGCATCCTGGAGTGCTTCTTGATCCATATCCTAATGCTCACCCTCCCTCCAATCAAGCACCATCTTCACACCTAGCAAAACAATCATTGTGAAGCATTAGTTTCATATAAAAATTTTAAATTTTGACTCTATATATCTTTTTTACCCTTCACGTAGCATACGCGACTGTCTAGTTAGACATGTCACGTACTGTACACAACTGTCTTTCAGACAACCCACGTACAGAACGCGTGTACATGAGTGTCACTATAGAAAACCCACGTACACAACGTTCCTTGCTTAAGGGAGCTCAAAAATATAAAATTGGGACTCAAATTCGAAATTTGCTAGGATCAAAATGAAGAGATTGGGGTCTAGTCTTACCTGACACTTGCGGAATTGGATTTCGTCCACCGGATTGTCCACACCGATCGAATGAAGGTAGAGGTAAAAACTTGCTTCTTATGGCTAAAATTCAAAATGGTGAGTTTTATTTAGTTTTTTGAACTATTTATAGAAATTATATTTCTTAAGTGGGTTTTTGGCCTATAGTTCATATTTTATCAAACTAATCCCATCTCCTTTTGCCTTGTAACAGGTTTTTCATCATTCTAAAATGTTTTTTGCTCATATAGGATGGTTTCATGTCATTCCACATGCATTTTGCATCTATACTGATTCCATCTGAAACTTAGTAATCAACATTTTCACCATGGACTATGGTATTCTTAACCATTAGCTCCTTGCCTTTACCATCGTTCTTCCATGGATAGGGCCTTCCTCTCATGAGTATCCCGATTTAGAACCTATGTTGTCTTTTAATACTCATGTTGCAGCTGTGTTAGGTATAGGGGAATCCTTTTAGCTAATTTTTACGCCAAATGGAGCCTCATTATGGTCTCTTTTTACAAGCTAACCCTTTATAGGAATCCCCACCCTTATAGAGGTTCTTTAGGCCCAAGTCTGACTCCTTAAAAACAGACTTCACTTCGGAGTTAACTTGTTCGTTCAAGCTCATTAAGAATATGTGAATGGGCATCCGCATTGGTGGTAGGTTATCTCTTTCTTGGACCATGCGGAATAGCACGAGAAAGGATTGCTCTCTTTTCTACGGAATTGAGAAGAGTGTTCTCAGGCATAGGTTTATCACTTTTCCAGACCTGAGGGACTAAATTAACAGAAAAGGAACTTCTGGTATGAGCTTAGTTTTCTCTTTTTCGTGCTCTGGACCTAAACATGAAAAAGATTCCGAGTGTACTTTATGTCTTTGTCATGCTCGTTAAACACTAAAGAACAAAGCATCGAGTTTATTGTTGTAAGCCCCATTTCTCGTACTCAAATGGATCTTTCCAAGTGATCCTGCTTTCATTCACACTCATAAAACTCAAGCTATATGTTGTTCTCAAAGGAGCGTTGGGTAGGTGGTAATTTAACCTTTTTCAGACCTCCCTGACTAAGTACGAAAAAGGTTCACCTTTTCTTCTATGGAAGTTAAGAGAGTTCTTCTGTGGTATGTTTTATACTTTTCCAACCTTAGGAGACTAAATTGGACGAAAAAGGACCCCCCTGGAGTCTTCTTTGGCATTTTCAGACTCTCTAAATGTGAAAACATCAACTGAGCATGTACTAGTTCGAGCTCATTAAATCCACGAATCAATGACACTATCAAGCAATATTCCCTCTTCTCTTCAACCTTGTTAAAAAATGAAGAGAGACCCGAGTTGACTTTCTTGGACTCGTTAAAATTTAACAGGGAAGGTAAGGAAGAAGTTTTCTCTTATTTTCAGTTAGTGGTAGCATGTCATCCTTAAACATAGCACTCCCTGTATTTTCCAATACCCATGTCTCAATGTTCACTTTCAGTTCAGCTATTACTTTGAGTTTATTACTCCTCCTCTTGTCAGTTTTACCTGGGGAATCTGATCATGTCTCCTACATGATAGATAATTCTAGTTGTTCTATCTATAAAGTTAAAAGCTGCCTTGGGTCATCTCTGTGTCGTGCTCACTATTCAAGGACTTAACTCAATGTCTGATCTATATCCTGATCCCATCATTGTCGTATCTGTTATCACTTGTGTCTCCCTTCCTTTACCCAGTTCCTAGTCACTCTTGTGATCCGTTGCAGGATCTATTGCCTTCCTTATCATAGTATGGTTCCGCATCAGTACTTCCTGACGACGATGACCTAGAGTTTTGACAATCATGCCTCAGGATTCATTTTCATCATTGATGAACTCCTTTGCTTCAGTTGTCGATTATCACCGATTGATTGACAGTCTGTTGAATCCACTCCATGTTCAACTTCAACTTACATATATTCACATGGATTGGATTGTACTGGTTCTTTAGGATTGTTTATGAAGACCTTAGTTCCCTCACTATGGACTAAGTTGCACAATATTATGTTTTACCTATGTACACAGCTTCCAGATCTTTGAAGACTCATCATGATTGTATATCGTGGCTTCGATCCACCTTTGTAATATACGTGGTCTTGTACCCGTACTATATGATGTACTCAAACATTTGTAAAGAAGCTAGTGTTCCAGTATATTGAACATAGCATCCTCAGATATGACTTTGTATATGACATTATTATGTATTTGTTTCAGGTACTACCTCTGCTCCATTGTATTTTGAGTTCTCCAAAGATTAATATTATAATGTATTTAATCCATTGCTTCCCTCTGACCTCACACATTAGGGGGCATATGTTATCAACCCAAATGGCACTTCTCCGTCTGAGTATCGACATTGCATTTGTTGGCACACAAAAGGACACTTATGGATTGAAGGTTTCCTAAAACACTATAGATGGGCATGACATGAGATGCATTCACTATCCACCTAGCTTTCCATTTTTACCTTTTTACATGTTGATTGTTGTACATGACTTTTTCCACAGCAACTCATGTACATACGCGACTATCTCCATAGCATACCGCGTACTGTACGCGAGTATTGTCATTGCAACCCACGTACAGATCTATACGTGGGTTTCCCTTATAGAAACTCGCATGTCATACACGGGTTGCCAGTATCAATACTCGCATATGCCTCCATTCGACATTCAAAATAATAAAACACGATTAATGGAGATTTATTAAGCCTTAAACATTAACTATCTTAACTGTCTCAACCTCCTCAACCTTTGAAACTGCTCTAATTTCCTAAGTATAAATAGAGGCCTTGGGGAGGGCATTAATAAAATCATAATTGGAGAGCAAAGTGATGATGGTGGTATATCTTCAGAAGTCTTTGGAGCAGCAAAACTCAGAATCCTTTGGTTGCAGAGGAGTCCTTGTTTCAGGCGTTGGGTTGTACACTTATCTCATTCACTATTGTTAATAAAGAGAATCCTTCTTCCAACTTTGTGTTGACTCTCTTTCATGTATCATGGTTTGATGAATATTTATGATTAAACACTCTATATATTGTTTATCTAACTTGTCATATATACATGTATAAGATTGCATTTGGAGGATTTTCTCTTTGCAGGTGAAGGAGGTGCATCCCTCAAAGCTTTGGAGTAGAGCAGAGCGGGGGAAGACAAAGCTTGGATCAACCGTCGTTAATTGGCTGAGTCCATCATATCTTCCTATTTCCTTTCTGTACTTTAAAAGTTGATTGTCTGCAAGTTTCATGAGTAAGTTGGTAACCCTAGACCCTCAGTTATAAGGGTGTTTATTCCTGAACAACATGGTTGAAGGTTAACCCAAAGAAATCTTTCATCACATCTTTGATTCTAACCAGCCAATGATTCAGTTCCAAGGATTTTACATGAGCACTCCCCAACGCCCAACTGATGATTACTTTGGAATCACCCATAACCTATAAATATTTCAAACCCCAAAATTTTGCACAAGTAAGTAGGATCAAAATCCCAATCACTTGCACACGAGTATTAGTACCAAGCCCAGCCTGTAGCCAACCTTTTATCATTCTATGATTATCAATCTTAATCACCAGCCCAACACCATAATGTCCACCCGAGGCAGCACCGTCAAAGAATCCCACCGGAATCTCCTGTGAAAGAGAAGGGAAGGATATACATATTTGCTTAGGCACAAAAATTTCACTTCTCCATTCTACAAATGAAGAGAGTATCTTCAGAAAAATCTCTGCGGGCTTCTGTAAATGGTTGGAAAACAGGGAACGGTTACTGGATTTCCAAACCTCCCACATCACAAACAATGGAAGATAACTAGAGGGTTCTTTTCTCTTTTTCCAAGCCTGTCAAATATAATTCATCAATCTTCCATCCCAACAAAACTAAATCTTAAAACGATTCATCAAAAACAACTAAATTTCAAGGAAATAGGAAATATGTTTTTTAAGTTATTCCATGCCTCTAAGGGTTTTGGCCTCAAATACAATTTCTAT
This sequence comes from Pseudotsuga menziesii, assembly GCA_001517045.1. NCBI lineage: Eukaryota > Viridiplantae > Streptophyta > Pinopsida > Pinales > Pinaceae > Pseudotsuga > Pseudotsuga menziesii. The sequence continues at coordinate 147,400 of LPNX010652172.1, forward strand.
GAAGGCGAAGATTTAGGCGTATAATGGTTCTATGTCAAACAATAGAAGATAATGTATAGAGGAGGAATTATCTAGGAATATTGTCTTGATCAAGGACATAGCACCTCTAGTTAAGAACCTTATGTTATACTTGTAGAATCCAACATGGAAAGGAGAACTTTATCTATTGAAAGTAGAAAAATCTTCTTTGATCCCTTACATCAATTAATTGCTAGCTAAGGTTGACATATACTATTTTATTTGCCAAACTTCTTCATTAATTATTAAGTAACGATCATAAAGTTAATGATTAATTATTAAGTAACGATCATAAAGTTAATGATTTATATTTATATACATGTAGTTTCTTAGAAATATACGACTCAACTTTTTGTGGAATTTAAAAAGTTTTTTATCCCAATCATTTCAACAGTATTTATATACACAAGGAGTGACATGGGACACTCCTTCATGTGAAAATGAGCCATGCTGACGGGTATACATGCAGACTACTTCTCCCATCAAAATCGTGCCAGGACCTTGCCAGATGGTCTGATTTTAAATCATAACAGCCCTGTAGATAAACCAACGAGCTTGCAGGTGGCAAAGGGATGCTAGAGGAGGCTAGCCAAGATGCAAGTTATGTTATGTGTTCTCGTGGTCATCATTGCGTCATTCTTCCCCATTGATGGTAAAATAACCTTATTCAATAAATATAATTGCCTTCAATAAGGGATGTTATCCTCATTCTAACTTACTTGGATGTTGAGAGTGAATTTTTCAAATTTCTAGCATCTCACTGTTCAAAGGATAACACCAATGACTTCAATAATTCCTTCTAGAAAAGAAAACAAAAAAATGGATCCCCTAAATCATTCTCAAAATTTAGCTTGTTGATACTTGTTATTTGCACGACTTTGGTTACAATATGAACATAAGGGTGCATTGAATGTTAATGAATGCATGCACAAGTTAGATATTCGTTTCACATAGAACTGAAAAAATAAATCCTATTTGTTAATGTCTAACTAGCCTCTATTTTTGACATATATTGGAGATATATTTTAGCTTTTAAAAGTCAATGCAGAGTCATGCACAACAAACAAGTAGCCTGTCATTCAAATTGGTTGGTTATGTTCATCGTTTGAGATGCTTTAAAGCAATTTATCATGGGACTTGAACTTTTGGAGTGGAGCATATTGCTATCCATTGTTTTGTTCTTAAAACTGGATTATCTTGACATTGGTAATGTGTTATGTAAATAGAAAAGGATGACTTTCTACAGTGAGCATCAAATGTATACTTAGGTGTCCCAATGGTGTCATGTATGGAATTGATCATTATATAAGTCCATCGAGAAAAATATTTTCATTAAAGTCAATATGCTTTGTATCTTTTTGGAATAGCCAAGGGTCATACTATGTTGCAACAACTATGGCCTTTTAGATTTGAGATGTCAACCCGGAGGAGGTTTCTAGTAAAACATTGTCAATTTTAAGAGAGGGTATCTATAAATGAAACCATTCCCTATGTATGAGTGTCACCACAATCTAACTTGGGCATAAAAATATAGAAAAGTTAGGAATTACCATAAAACAAGCGTAAGAACACATCACACAACCAAAATTTATTACATACCTCATCCAATATGCATAAGAGCTATCATAAACATGATCTTAGGGTTTGCTCATAGTTTGTGGTGGGAGCCAATAGGTCTTTTAACCTTTGGTCTTGGCTTGCATCATCTAAGTCATTCCTTTTCATCCAGTAATTCCTTTTTTTTGCCTTGCATTTAAGACATTTTTCTTTTTGTGAGCCTACAACAAATCATTTACCTAAAGCACGATATATAAGTTTAATAGGACTCTTTGTATCCTAGAGTGATCCCTCCTTCAGCTAATTAGTATTTTTCATTTTTGTTCAACTAACATAACCAAGTCAAAATATATATTTGAAAATAGCGCTCGGGGCTACACTTTTTTGCTTCTAATCGTCCGGAGACATTCCTATTAGTAAGGATATTTATTCTCTACAAAACAACAAATTGCAACTTCAAAACCATTTAAAACATTTCATTGTTGTTTAATAATTTACTAACAAGTAAGAGTAGTCATAGCAAGACACCTTAAAGAAATGGTGGGAACTTGGCAATGTTGTTTCCTCCTCTAGACATCATAATAGGTTCAACAACACATCTTAACTGTCGGGAAATATTAGGATACAACCTAAATTCAAGATCAGACCATACCAAGTACATACGTCGAACATTATCAATCCATATTTGTAATACCCCAATTTCAACGCCAATTGCATTAAATTATAAATGATGTAAATAGTGTTAATAAATCATGGTGTGGAGCTCAAGGCAAAGGCCCCGCCATGGATTTAGTCTTCTACATTTTGGCAATTAAAATCGATGCCGATGGTCATCATGTTAGACGACATAACAAATAATTTTCTACATCATGTAAATATGCAATTAATAAAATACCCACAACTAGCTATGTCAATGAAACATTAAAGAGATGGGAGCATGATTTCACAAGGAATGGGGGGGTATTCAAACCCATAAAGTGCTAAACTACCCAAATTGTATTTTTTGCCCAGTCATCCAAAAGTGGTTGAGTTAGTTAATCCTTGGGATGGGAAGAGTATGGCAGTCCAAATGTGAATTGGAGAAGCCATCATATTTTGGAAAATGTGTTTTGACTTCCTAGGCAAGTAAAATCCCAAAAACATCTGCCCATTCCATCATTGATTCACATCCTCTCTTCCTCATGTGTTTTCTGGAGCTCTAGGGTGTTTTTCCTCATGCACTCGCGTGCAGGCAAGTAGGCATTTTTATTCATGCACTCATGTGGCTGAGCTTCCTCACGTTTTTTGCTTGTTGTGTGTTTTCCCTCACGTGGGAAGTTGTTTTCTTCAATTTCCCCACGCTGGGAATTCATTTTTGTAATGATCAATGGGTGGATTTCCTCCCCCACGATTTGGATGCATTTCCCCATTGTTTTCCAACCTGGAAATCGTTTTTGATAATGCCCAGTGAGTGGGAGGAGAGACCCACGATTTCTTGGGTGTTGTTGAGTCTGTTTTGGCCACGTTAGGGCCAAAACGTCCCTGGGAATTGAATTGTTGTTAGGGGGATGTTTTCACCCATCTTGGCAATTCGTTTTGTTGCCAAATCTGTTTCTCTCAACCCAGAATTGTGTATTTTTTGTGTAGTGCATCCCTATGTTGGTTTGGCAGAGTAAGTCCAAGAATCCACTTGTTAGTGGGCTGACTGTGTTTGGATGTGGTTATTGGCTTGATTGTGGGTGTTTGGCCTTGATGTGTGTAAGTCTATGTCCCATAGTTCCCTGTGGAAATCATGCCCAGCTCAGGGGTGGCAGTGATGCTAAGAGAGTAAGGAGCACACTAGCCTATGGTTGGGTGGAACGTTGCAGCGACATAGCTAGTTGTGGGGAAGCTTCTTCTCAAGATAAGTATTCTTGTATTTAACTCTGCAATTGTGTTTTCTTCATAAATTATCATGAACATGTTAAATTCTTGAACATGATGAATGTTGCTTGTTTTATGAGTATGAACAACATGTATGTGAATGCTTGAATGTGTATGCTTCCGCTGTAGATTGCATGTTTGTACATCTGTGTATGTTTTTAACTTTCATCCATTTTATATCATGTTAATGGGGCTAGTTTGCCCAGACTGACAACAGCATTAGTCACATCCTCTCTCTGGCAGAAGGGTGGGGACGTCACAATAGTGATACAATTACAAAAAAATAAAAGACAAGTAATCAACATATTATTAGTTATACCAGCGGACTACAATTGTTTGAATATGTGAAAATGGTATGCATTTGTTGGAATTACAATGAATATATATTTTGTATCATGTTTATAAGTATTATAGTTCAAAAACATTTCTGAACAGTTTCTCTACTTAAATACACATTCAATACAATTTATTTCACTTTTCCCATGCATCCAATGTGTAATATCCCCTCTATTACCTGATTCTTCTGCAACATAAATGTAAATGAACGTGTACAATGTAAGTGTTACTGGAAAACATCTCAAGGCCAAGGCATTGCTAGAAACTTTGTAAGTATATCTATTTATTTCTTAAGTTGTGATTTTTGAATTTATAAACTTAAGAGTGTTAGATTTTATCATTCAAGCTAGCATTATGTTAGGATCTTTAACTGAGAGAATAACAAGTACAGCAATCAAACACAAGAGACGATGAACACAATTTTTTTCCTCAGGGAAACCATAAATGGAGAAAACCCCACAAATTCCTCAGAGATAGAATCAGCACCAAAAGTAAAACCCCAAAACAGTAAAATGATCTCTCGATAGTAGTAGCCTCTTTCTTTCTAGCCCCAACAACTTCTTCTCTCTCAGCTATGCGCTACAACTGAGTGTGAGTGAGTGTGTGTTAAATAGATAGGTTCACTCTCTATTTATACTAATTCCTGACTTGACAATAACTCGCTAGGTCCAACTTCTCTAGGAGAGTCTAATAACCCTAGGGCCCCGAAACTGCGGGGACTTTAACCCTTGAACAATATGAGGGTTAACCACAATGACTTGACATGACTTGTTTACATTATAGAAACTCCCGATGAGAACATCAGGGCATGACATGACTCAATTACATTACAGATACTTCCCAGAATAAACATCGGGGTACAATACATGAAACATATAAGTGAATACATTCCGAAGTTACATATACATCAACAGTCCCTCTTAACTAGGAAGGTATTCTCTCGACACAATTTGTCAGCACTGGTCTTCTTCTCTAGATCATCTTGTCATCTGCATCTTCAAGTCATCATCATCTTCAAGTCATCTTCATCTTGGATCTAGATCATCACTCGATCTGGATCATCATCACTCGATCTAGATCATCACGGGGACATCATCACTGGATCTGGATCATCTCGGAGACATCATTACTGGATTTGAATCATCACTCGATTTGGATCATCTCATTGACATCATTATTGGATCTGAATCATCACTCAATCTGGAACATCACTGGGTCATCATCATAGGTGCTATCTCATGATTCTTCTCGTCACAGGAAGTTCTACAGAGCCAATCTTTTTTCATGTTGATTGTAGGCTTAGCCTCCTTTTAGGTCTTCTTTAGCCCTTATATTTGACCCTAAGTCAGAATGGCTAGCACTCACATCTGACCATGAGAGGAACACATATAACACCATGTCAGAAAGGCACAACACTTACATTCACCAGCATGATAGTACACAACTACTATCATATGTGAAAAGGCACAACACTCACATCCACCAGCATGATAGGACACAACTACTATCATCTGTGGAAAGGAATTGCACTTACATCTGAACTTGACTCGTTAGAAAGGCACGGAACTTACATTCACCAGCATGATAGGACACAACTACTATCATCTGTGAAAAGGTACATCACTCACATCTGACCTTGACTCATTAGAAAGGCACAACACTTACATCTGACCTTGACTCGTCAGAAAGGAACTCAGTCCCAGACTGAGGGTTCCTAGTAACTGACCAGGTGCCTCCATTCAGAGAATGGAAATAGCCCTTATATTTGATCATGTAGGAACCAATCCTACAGTCACATCAGAATGGCTCAGCACTCACATTTGACATGGAAGGAACCAATCCTCTCACCATGAAAGAATGGAAACAACCCTTATATCTGATCAAGTGGGAACATATCCCTCAATCACATCAGAATGGCCCTCCACTTATATCTGATCATGTGAGACTACTTCCCACAATCATATCAGAATGGCCCTCAGACCTAGAGTAAGTATTCCTTGTAACTGACCAGGTACCTCCATTCAGAGAATGGCAATATCCCTTATATTTGATCATGTAGAAACCAATCCTACAGTCATATCAGAATGGCTCAGCACTCATATATGACATGGAAGGAACCAATCCTCTCACCATGACAGAATGGCTTAGCCCTTACATCTGACCATGGAAGGAACCAATCCTATCACCATGTCATAATGGCTCACGGACTCATCAATTCCCCTTGGGGGAAACCTTGATCTGGAGAACACCAAGCGTCTCACTGAAGTACTCAAACTTCACTCTAGCCAATGGATTCGTCAACACATCAGATATTTGTTAGTCCGTCGCAACATACTGGAGCTTCACTGCTCCTCTCTGCACCATATCCCTGATATAGTGATACTTGATCTCGATATGCTTCGACTTGTCATGGAACACCGGGTTCTTCGACAACTTCACACAACTATGGTTGTCACAATATATACAAGTAGCATCTAACTGAAGATCAAATAGATCAGACAGTAGCTTCCTCAACCATACTGCCTCACAACTAGCTGAACAAGCTGCAACATACTCTGCTTCAGTTGCACTCAATGCCACACAGGATTGCTTCTTGCTAAACCAAGAGATCACACCTGGTCCCATACTGAAGCAACACCCTGAAGTGATCTTCCTACGATGGCACTTCCTACCCAATTTGAATCAACATAACCCTCCAAGTTAATCTTTTGATTCACCTCATACTTGAGCCCATAATCAACTGTACCCTTCAGGTACCTCAGAATATGCTTTGCAGCAATCAAGTGAACATGTCTCGGATCTGTCAAGAACTGGCTCAAGGTGTTCACAGCAAAGCAAATATTTGGTCTTGTGTTCTCCAGGTACATCAAGGACCCAATCATCTGACAATACATCATAGCATCAACCGACTCTGATGAAGCATCACTCAATAGCTTCAGGTTTGATGCCATAGGTGTTGTCATGTCCTTGCATTCCATCATCCCGAATCTCTTCAGGATCTCTATCACATATTTCCCTTGCCCTAGGGAAATTCCATCTGCATTCTACCACCCCTCCATGCCTGGAAAATAATGCATCATACCCAAGTCCTTCATTTTGAACTCAGCAGCAAGCTTCCTCTTCGTATCAGTAATCAACCCACCCATACCTGTTACAAATAGATCAACTACATACAGTAGAAGTATTACTGGGTTACCATCTTCAACCTTGTAGTAAATGTTGGAATCTGCTTTACTCTTGGTAAATCCCAAACTGGATAGAAAGCTGTCAATTTTTCCGTACCATGTCCTGGGTGCCTATTTCAAACCGTACAGGGATTTCTTCAATCTACACACATGAGACTCCCTGTCATGTGTCTCAAAACCGAGTGGCTGCTCCACATACACTTCCTCTTCCACTACACCATTCAAGAAAGCAGTCTTGACATCCATCTCATGTATCTTCCATTTCATCACTGCAGCCAGAGCAAGTACCGATCTTATGGAAGTGTATCTGGCTACAAGTGCAAAAGTTTCTTCATAATCTATTCCTTCTTTCTGGGAGAAGCCACCAACCACAAATATTGCTTTATATTTTTCTATGCTACCATCTACAGCATGCTTGATCTTGTAGATCAATTTGGAAGTTACAACAGACTTCCCTTCTGGTCTTCGGACAACATCCCAAACATCATTCTTCATAATTGATTGATACTCTTCGATCATAGCATCCTTCCATTCTTACCTTTATGTCGCTTCTTCATAATTGGAAGGTTCTTTATCGATGAAATCACATAATAAGTCTACATAACCAGAGCAGGATCTGGTTCTTTTTCTTTCTCTGTGATTTTCTTCTAGAGCCCCATATCTTTCTGCACCTTGGATAGCTTCTCGTACCCAAGCAGGTTTCCTCTTGTGAGGATTCTTCTCTTGAGGTGGATCTACAGGTTCTTAAGGTCTTTCAAATTCTCGATCTTCTTCTTGAATTTCTTCATTCATGGTTGTGTCATGAATTCTGGGTGCTTCTGTTTCTTCAGGTTCTTCAGCAGGTCTCTTTCTGGATTTGTTGTAAGCTGAGTCTTCATCAAATGTTACATCCCTACTGATGTCAATCTTCTTGAATCCTGGAAAGTATATTTTGTAAGCCTTCGAGCTTTCAGAGTATCCCACAAATATACCCTTCCTTCCTGAAGGATCTAGCTTTGTCCTCTTTTCTCTTGGAATGTGTATGTACACTAGGCGGCCAAATATTCTAAGATGGCTGACTTCTGGTTTCTTGCCGGAAAAGACTTCTTAGGTGTCTTGTTCTCAAGTACTCTATGTGGAGTATGGTTCTGTACATACGCTGCTATTCTGGCAGCTTCTGCCCATAGATGCATGGGAAGATCTTGATCATGAAGCATAGCCCTTGCAGCTTCCATGATCGTTCTATTCTTCCTTTCTGTAACCCCATTGTATTGTGGATTATATGGAGTAGTTAACTCCCTCTTAATCCCTGAATCTTTGCATAATGCTTTGAATTCATTTGATGTGATTTCTCTGCCATTATCTGATCGAAAGTTCTTGATATTCTTTTCTATGTGGTTCTCGATCAAGGCTTTGAATTCCTTGAACTTGTTGAATACTTCATCTTTGTTCTTCATGAAGTAAATCCATGTCTTCCTAGAAAAATCATCAATAAAGGAAACATAGTATACATACCCACTTAATGAATTGGATGACATCGGACCGCATACATTGGAGTGAATGATTTGCAAGATTCCTTTTGCCTTACTCTCGCTACTTGGAAATGTTTTCTTTGTGTTCTTTCTTTTCGCACATCCTTTGCAGACTCCATCATGTTTTTCCTGAATTTATGGAAGACCCTCAACATCTTTTCTTGCAAGTGGTAGTGCTCTGTAATGCACATGTGCAAGCCTTCTATGCCAAAGTCCATTTGGCTCTACTGTGTCATGGACCAAAGCTTGTTCTGGATGGCCCTTCAATTTGTATAGACCTCCAAAGGTTTTTCCCAAGTTTAAGGGATTGACTACAATGAAACCTTTGCCCCTGTAGCAAAAATGAATTCCATCCACCTTGTTCTTTCCCTTGCAACCTTACATAATTGGGAAGTCCATCAAATGGATGTCAAATCTGACTTTTTACATGGTGATTTACAAGAGAAAATTTACATGGAACAACCTCTTGGATATGTTCAGGATAACTCTAGCCTTGTCTGTCTCCTTAAGAAATCCTTATATGGCCTTAAGCAAGCTCCTAGAGCTTAGTATGCCAAAATGGATAGCTTTCTCCTTAACACTAGTTTTTCTAGATGCCATTTTTACCCCAATGTCTATACCAAGAAAGTAGGAAATCATCTCATCATACTTGTTCTTTATGTTGATGATCTTATCCTTATTGGTAGTGACCCTAACCTTATAACCCATGTGAAATCCAATCTTAAGCAAATTTTTGAAATGTCAGACTTAGGACATTTGCATTATTTTCTTGGTCTCCAAGTCTTGCAAACCAAAGAATGAATCTTTCTTTCCCAGTCTAAGTATGCTTGTGACCTTATTCATCGCTTCCACATGGAATATTGTAAACCAGCCCCTTCTCCCTTCCAGTCTGGAGTCAAACTTTCTGCCACTTGTACTTCCCTTGAAGCAAATGCCACCTTATATCGTCATCTTGTTGGTAGTCTTTTATACTTGACTCATTCCCGTCCTGACCTTTCCTTTGTCGTTGGTCGTGTTGCCCGTTATATGCAAACTCCTCATAAAGTCACTGGAAAGCAGCAAAAAGAATACTTCGATATATTCGAGGTACAATTCAGTTTGGGATTCATTACAGTACAGGGGGAAAACCTTTGTTGGTTGGTTTCACAGATTCAGATTGGACCGACGATCCTGATGATCAAAAATCTACTGCAGGTTATGTTTTCAGTCTGGGATCTGGACCTATCACTTGGGCTTGTAAGAAACAACAAGCTCTTGCTCTTTCTTCAGCAGAAGCAGAATATCTAGCCGCAATTAATGCCAATCAGGAAGCTTTATGGCTTCGATGAATCCTTTCAGAGTTTGGATTCGAGAAATAGCAGCCTGCCCCACTTTGGTGCGACAATCAAAGTGCCATCAAACTTGCCAAATATCCAATTCTACATCAGCGTAGCAAACACATTGAGCTACACATGCACTTCATCAGAAATCTTGTTCATGATCATGTTATTGAAGTGCTCTATTGCCCAATAGATGATCAAGTTGCAGACATATTCACCAATTCTCTTACAGAAGTGAAGTTTTCTAAACTTCGGTCTATGTTAGGAGTTCAGGAATGTCTCCTTAAGGGGGGATATGCTCTAATGCCTCCTTCCTTCTCCTAATAGTGTCACTTTTGTAAATCCTTCAATTCTATCCCAAGTTGTTCTTAAGGGCGGATGTTAGGATATTTAGACACATAGGAGTTAGTTAAGATCAACTTATGTAATATATCTGTTAGGTAAAAGTGTGTTTCTTTCGTATGCATTAGTATGCATTTGTAAATAATCTAATCCGACAGTTACGATATGTTCTAGACATAGAATAATCTGACGGCTCAACTTCTCTTAGATCACACCTACCATTGATTTACCTACCAATGATCCGTGGCTTAACACCCGATTGGTCTATGATCTCTATTTAAAGAGCATAGAGGGTCCTTGGCTAGTTCATCGATTATGAGAAGCTCATGTAACTTTCTTTCTTTTACATAATAAATTGCTCCAAGTAGCTATTTGGCTGGGGCCATGGACTGTTTCCCTCTCAAGGGTTTTAACCACGTGACAAACATCGGTGTGTTGATCTATTTGTGTAAAGCGGTTTCTGAAGGTGTTCGGTCTTTTGGGAGTACTATGTGTACCCGAACATACATCAGGGGAGTCAAACTCGCACACACTAAATCCTAACAAATTCCGATTTGGCAGATTCACCATGATCACAAAACAAAACAGGAAGGCATGCTGAGATGCGCGTGACGTAACAAAATGGAAAACTTGACACATGGGACTCAAGCTCGCTCGATGAAAATTATTGTTCAGAGCATCTTCGGGTGGCCTACAACAATCTCATTCATCTCTGCATATTCAATCATCGAAATCATTATGAACCATTGATCTCCGCAAGATCCATCTTGCATCGTTGATATAAGATTAAGCTACGGGCTATAGAAAGTAGAAAGTGGGCTTTTGACCTTTCATAACCAATATTTATTTCCACTTTTTTATTTCCACCCTTCTTCTCCTTTCCGAGTCGTTGATCTTCGTCGGAAGCTTTCCGGACCATCGATCCTACAAAAAGCAGAAATAGGGATTCTAACTTTCCATCGCCAAATTTCTATATTTTCCACTTTTTGATTTCTGCCTTTATGCTCATTTTCAAACCATTGATCTTCAATGGAAAGTCTCTGGATCGTCGATCCTGTGGAAAGCGTAAAGCAGAATTCCAATCTTTTTATAACCAAACTTTTGTATTTTTGCTTTCTGATTTCTGACTTTCAGCTCCTTTCTGAGTCGTTGATCTTCGGCGGAAGCTCTCTGGACTGTTGATCCTACGGAAAGTGGAAAGCGGGATTTCAATTTTTTTATAACCAAACTTTTTTATTTCCGCTTTCCGATTTCCACCTCTCTGCTCCTTTCCGAGCCGTTGATCTTCAACGGAAGCTTTCCAGACCGTCGATCTTGCAGATCACGAAATGCGGAAATTCAACTTTTTCGCAACCAAACTTCTGTTTTTTTGCTTTTCGCCTTTTGCCTTTCTTCTCATTTCCAAGTCATTGATCTTCGGCGAAATATTTCCGGATCGTCAATCTTGCAGATCGCAGAAAGCAAGTTCACCAACTTTACGACCAAAATTTCTCCCTTTCTACTTCCACCTTTTTTACTTATCATTTATCCCATGGACTATTGATTTATCCTAGAGTCATTCTTGACCTTCGGATCTAGGACTACGGAAAGCGGAAATCAAGTTTACCACTTTTTATAACCAAATTGTTGCCTCTTTCGCTCTCGATTTTTCTTTGGCGAAAATTATTTTCGGCCTTTGATCTTATCCATTGTGCATCCAGGTCATCCATTCCAATCAGCGTCTAACCTTGATCATATTTTTCTTATTCAGGCATATTTATAAGGCTAAAACTCAGGATTTTCAATGATTTTTTACTGGCTTATCCTTTTGGAGGGGAATTATCGTGGATGTAGCTATAAAAATCCTTAAATTTTAGCATAGGTGCTAACACATAGAGGCCCACAAAATTGCTTGGATGTTTGGAAGTAACAGATTACAGGTAGAATTGATAAAAGACACGGCCGTACGGTTATGTACAATTAAATAAAGACAAGGATCTACCATGTGCTAAGGCCAAACATCTTAAAAGGACCTCATGGTGGTGAAAAACTAAACAAAATAGATTTATAAATCCCAAATTTTGAATTATGATATTTTTTTATTGATTTTTTGTGTAATCTAGAATTGTGTTAAGATGACATGTTATATGTGGTTGTCCAGGTTGGAAGCAAGTGTAAATGATAGGGGATAAGTGCTCCCACTTGCTAGAGCCAAACAATATGAGGATGGCCTCAGGATTGCAAAAATTTAATTATGTAGGAGACAGAATTGTATATTCATATTTGGATTTCATTAACTATGTACTACTGGTTTGATGTAGGAACCATGTCAGGAGATACATTGCAGAAAACCATGTATGGTGTCCTACAAGAGACAAAACACCAATTGAAATGATAAGGTTTTCCCTTGATGCAAGTCTTGGGGGTGCCATTGTTTACTAAGATCAAAGCAGGATACCTATAGAGTTAGGATAAGTTGCTTATGCAAATATGTATTGGGTTATTTAGCATATTCTCGCTAACATACATGCCTGATATTGAAAATCTAAAAGTGGTTTAATTCAAATGTGCTACACCGACCCCTTATGCAGGACAGCTTGGTTACCAAAATATGATTAAAGCCTTCAGAAAGCAATTCTTTCGGCTCAATTTTAAGGGCAGATTTAGTGGATTACCTATCTAAAGCAAGAATGTCACCAGGTGAAAGCTACCTCCACTGGGTAGAAGTTGCTTATAACGATTATTTCCAAGTTCCTGCAAGTATGGGTCATTGAAAATGTCATGGGGACACCAAGGTAATACTCCAAAATTCATGAAGCAGTCCTCTAAATTGAATGATGTTAGGACCTGATTTATTAAAAAGAAAGGGAACTAACTATGAAAAAGGTACAACAAAACTTAATGCGGCCCAAGACAGGCAGAAAAGTTGTGCTGACTCAAAATAACTCCTGGAGAGTTCCAGGTGGGTGATCATGTGCATATACAGGTAAGGCCCCAAGAGAGTGCCTTGAGAGTGGGTAAGTATTCCAATACTGACACCTGGGTGTTGCAGGCCATTTGAAATGCTAACTAAAGTAGGGTTGGTTGCATAACAGTTAGCCCTACCACCCAAAATGGAAATGCATAATGTTTTTCATGTTTCTATGTTGAATAGATATGTTCATGATGTTTCTCATATGACTGATCGGAATGTGATCCATGTGGAACCAGAGGGAGAGTTCCCAGAGGCTGGAATGGAAGCATAAGAACACTGAGGACATTGTTTCAATAAGGGGGATTGGATGTAATATCCCCCCGATTTATAAACATTTGATTATAATATTATATTCTAGACTGTACATTCTGAAACATTATCTATGATGATGAGTTCTAGATTGTACATTTTGATGAGCTTGGCTGACTGTGGTGTCTGCCCAAACAGTCCTGGGAGGACAGTTGTAACAGCTACATTTTTCCTTTAATGAAAATTTGAATGAAAGGGACAAGCCATGTTAAAGAGAAGACTATTTGTGTAAGGGTGGGAGACGTAGAGCAGTGAACCTCAGGAAAGTATATCAGGCGTCGAAAATGCCTTAATGGCACTAGACAGACCTTGGAGAAAGCAGGGCGCAGTGGTTAATGGGGATTCAATGGTGAATGGACCGTAGATGCGGAATGAGATGGGAAAAACCCTGGAGAATCATGGGATGTAGTGGTTTTCAGGGATTCCTTGGGGAATGGACCACAGCTGCAGAAGTAAGACCTAGGAAACCAAACTATAAAAAAAACATATACGAGGAGGAAGGACGTTGTTGAGTATGCTGGGAATGAAGGAACTCTTTTTGTGTGACAACTCTGTGATGTGTTAGGCATGAGTCGAGAGAAATACTTGTTGCGTGAGCACTCTGAGAAGTGTTAGGCAAGTGATTTCTTCCTGGAAACTGAACTCACGTTAGTTGTCTCCGCTCCTGGCATGCATAGTTGAGCTCGGGGGTGATTGAGGACAGAGCATATATGTGCCTAATCTATGGTTGGGTGGAATGTGGTTGTTCCCTTTTCATTGTGGCTTACCTTACAAATAGGTTCCATTATTGTGTTTATGTTTTCTGCAAATCTAATGAGGTCTGGTTATATTTGCGTATGTGTAAATGTGTGTTTCATTACCAATAAAAACAAATAGCAACTTTAGATTTATTGATGGGAATGATGCTTATAAATGGGTGTACTCACACATTGTTTTGCATGATTGTACCTTTCATTTGGTAAGATGATAAATCAGATGGGGTACCATTGTTTATACAAAGTTACATGTATGTTGCGTGAATCCCTATGATTGATGAAATCAGGGCATGTCTGTGTGTGTATGAATGTGTGTTTCAATGTTGTAGAGATGATAAAGGAAGCCTTAGTTATGTTGATGAAAGCGTTTCTCATGACGTGATGTATGCTCATATAGATCGGATTGTGTTGCACCTATTTTGTTTGATGGACCGTACTTGGTATGATGATACAGATCCCTTAAGGAAACACACATTGGAATAGTGTAAAGGGTTAAGTAGAGTTTGTTGTTGATTAATGTCCATGCATTTTACATCTTCATATGTTTGGTTCCAATGCATTTCTCTTAAGTTCATGGAAGTGGGAATCCTTCTTACATAGTCATAATGCATCTGACTTAAGTGTTTCTGCACCTCGGGATCTGTTTACAGAAGGCGAAAGGCGGGTGGTGGAAAAGAGAAAAGAACAAGGAAGAATGTTGGTTTTCCGCACCCCGTAATCCACCTGCGAAAGACGAAAGGTGGGAGGCGGAAAATGGGAAAAAGGTTAAGGAAAAAAGTTGTTTTTCGATATCCGAGGTCCATAGCGGAAGGTAGAAAGCCGAAAGTGAGAAGGCGGAAAGTCGAAAGACAAAGTGATCGTTTCACGGGTTTCCCGGTTTTCGAGGTCCGTAGCGGAAGGTGGAAAACCAGAAGTTGGAAGGTGAAAAGTCAAAAGACAAAGTGATCGTTTCACAGGTTTTTTTATTTTTGAGGTCAACAACAGAATGCGGAAAGCTGAAAGTCGAAATACAAAGTGTTCGTTTTGTGGGTTTTTCGATTTCCGAGGTCCACAGCAGAAGGCGGAAAGTAGAAAGACAAAGTGATTGTTTCACGGGTTTTTTTATTTTTGAGGTCCGCAATCGAAGGTGAAAAGGCAGAAGTCGAAAGGCAGAAAGTCAAAAGACAAAATGAACGTGTCATGGAGTTTCCGACTTCCAAGGGCCACAGCAGATGTCAGAAAGGTGAAAGTCGGAAGGCGAAATGTGGATAAATGATTCCTTCGCATAATGAGTTTCTAATTCCCAGAGTTTGCAACGAAAGGCAGAAGG
This sequence comes from Pseudotsuga menziesii, assembly GCA_001517045.1. Taxonomy (NCBI): domain Eukaryota; kingdom Viridiplantae; phylum Streptophyta; class Pinopsida; order Pinales; family Pinaceae; genus Pseudotsuga; species Pseudotsuga menziesii. Next base: position 162,896 of record LPNX010652172.1, read on the forward strand.
AAGAAAGATTAAATCCTAGAAATATTTTGACTGTGGAAAGGACTGTTGTAGGAAAAATTAAGCATAGGAATGAATGATTAAAGGAAATATTCATGTCCATTCCTTATACAAAGGAAAACAAATTTTATGCATGTTAGCAGGTTATATGGATATTTTACAAACGTGATTCCGCCAGGAAACAAAAGTCAGAATGGGTCGTTGTGTTGTGTGATGGTCCCAACTTTCGACTTCCGACTTCCAAAGTCGGGATCAAAATGTCGGGATGGATTGTTGTGTTTGATTACATTTTTGACTTCTAACTTTCGACTCCTAATGTTAGGATCAAAATGTCGAGATTGAACCTTTATAAATGGTCATGTTATGTTTTGTGTTTTCGACTTCCGATGTCAGGATCAAAACACCAGAATTAGAACTTCAGGAATGGTTGTGCTTTTGTTTGACATTTTTTACTTCCGACTTCTGATGTCGAGATCATAACGTTGAAATTGTTATGTTTTAGTTTGACATTTTCTACTTCTGACTTTCGATGTCGAGATCAGAACATCAAAAGTGTTGAGATTTTTAGACAATTCTGACTTTCAACTTTCAATGTCAGGATCATAATGTCGGAATTGTTCATTGGTGTTTTTCCCGTGTTGACTCCCATCTACCAGTTTTGGAAATCAACCTGCTAAAGTTGGCATCAACGCAGTGATATCGAGATTGAAATTTTAGGTCTTATTGAGCAGATTAAACCATTGGGTTTGTTTGATGAGTTGTTTAACATTATTAATTGTGGATTAATGTGCTTTAATTTAAATGTTGTTTATCATGTGTATTATTGCATTAGTGATATTTTAATCTGTTTTTAAGGCCCCATTAGGTTAATCGAGTTGTGTTTTTTTATCTTACGCTTATACATGTATATGATTTGATTGAGTTTAGTTGTTGATTGTTTAACTAGTCGAATTCATTTAAATAAATTTATGCCTTCGTTGTATTGAGTGAGTTTTGTTTATTTGCATTTGATTTTAATTCTTTGTGAAATTTTGGAGTCGTTTGAGAGCTCTGTGGCGTTGTTGGCCGTTGATGGTTCTCATGTACTCGTGTAGCGCCTAGGGGCATTACAATTTACTTAAAGTTTTTATTAATTATGCGTGGAGTTCTTGTGATAAGTTGAGAATCATGTGCATCATTCTAGGTTTTTAGCAAGATAGAGCACGAAAGTGTCAAACCAAGCTACAACACTTGCCATGAAGAGCTTACATGATGATCACTACTTGGGAATTACATATCCAAGCTATATTGGGTTGTAATTTATGTTTAACGAATGAAGTCGATTTTGTTTTGACTATGTTCTCTAGTATTTCTTGTGAGTCTTTTATCTGTAGATGTGAAATATTTTGGTTTCAGTATCCAACACGATCCCTTTTGTGCTTATTTTTAGTCTGGTATTTTGTGATAGAGTAAGATATGTCCATGAGAACTCCATCATACAATCCTATTGCTAGGTGTAATTTTTGTTACCTGGGTGAATAATTCTCTATATTTTGTTTACAAAAGACCTCTCTTGATTCTCTTCCTTCCCCATATGATATGAACCCATTCACAAGGATCAATGAAGTTGGGTCATTACATATGCATGCATAGCTCCTATGATTTAGGTCGCAGTATAATAATGTTTGGGTGCTCTAGTTCGATCAATGCCAACTCTCCTCCATATCGATCATGCATGAAGGAAGGGGTTAATAATGATAGAATTATATCTCTAGTTATCTCTAGCATCATTCTTTGAGTGTTGCAAATGGGAAAGAGAGAATAAAGGGCGTCGTCTATCTGCAACTTCAGCATCCATCTACCTTATCCATACCATATAGGACAAGAGAATTAACACACAACATAGATGAGGAAGTGTGATGAATTGAGATGAATTAGGTGTGGAGTAATCATTCCTTCCTAGTCATTCCCACCTACACATATTGGTTGGTGAGAATGAATGACATTTTCCATCTTGTTCTTTCGACTATTACTAGATAAACACATAAACACAAAGATACAAATCTAAAGAGAGGAAAGGCACCTAGTGGACAAGGCACGTGGAGGAGAACATGGTTTCACCACCTGATTTTCAACACAACACTAGACACCTTGTTATAGATGAAAATGACACATCTCTTCCTGTGACCACTTTCCCATGATTATATTGCATGTCGGCACTTCCATGACGACACTTCATGAAAGTCACTAAAAAAACACCTATATTGGAAGACCCATATTTGTAGTTTTGTAACTATGTTTGACCTCTTATATACATCATTGGAAAGGTATTTGAGTCAATTAAAACTTTTCAGAAGACACCAAAGTCTCAAAATGCCCACAAGTACCCTTAAAATGAGCACATTTTACCTATACGCGACTTGTCATACATGCTACCCGTGTATTGTACGCGACTTGTTCTACATGGTACCCACGTATCCCTTTGTGTACATGACTATTGACATTAAAACTCATGTATCCCTTTGTATACGCGACTGTTTTCACTGCAACCTGCATATATACACTATTTTTGTCACTGTAGCCCGCGTAATTTTCTTGTACACGTCAAAAATGGATGTTTCTCAAATTTTAGGTAGTCAGGATGGTTATGCAACTGAATCCTTTGGTTGTAACTAATTTTTATTCGACCCTATCTCTTATGAAACATATAAATATAGGTAGAGAGGTCCATGAGAAGGGACTTGAACCTTTCCATTGTTATGCTGGAGGAACTGGGACTCTCTTTCCCCCCACCTTTGCCCTAGAAGTTATCTCCTTGTGTTGTAGAGCTTGCAGGCTGAGTTCCTTGGAGAAGAGAAGCAACAGAACTAGATCAAGGTTTCATGAGGTTCCCAACTTGAAGAGAAGGTATATTTGTACTTCATTTCATGATTAATAAAGATGTGATGTCCTTCTTCTTCCCAAATCATTGTTCAATGTGTGATTGAATCCTTATTTATGATCAGATGTTTATGTTAATTAGATTAGGATTTCATATTACTTTGATTATCATTGTTTTACATGTGGTCAGATTGGTTTGAGGAAGGTATAATTCATTTTGCAGGTCTCTTGGAGCAAGAGGAACAAGAGGAAGATTGAAGGGATGCTTAGATCAACCTTCGTTTGGTTAAGGTATGAACCATTCCAATCTCTGAACTTGTTTATATATACTTGCAGAACCATTTGAGTCTCTCTTTCAACCCCAGTACGCTGATGGCCTCTTAAACCCTAGACATAGGAAAATTTCCTTTACAACACACCTCGTTATGAATCGATCCTTAATTTGGATACGTCTTGGTTCCTATACATTTTATCCCATGGATTAATTATTTCCTTGGCACTAAGGAATGGGCGATCCTAGATCCTACAATCAATTAAAATGAACCCATAGTGTAGTTTTATCATCACATCTGAAGATTCTTTTACTATTGAATCTAGCTATTTTCTACAAAAAACTACAGGTAGAACTTGCTCATTTTAAATACATGTAGAGAGGTGAGGGAATTCCTTGCATCCCATTTACTTGGGTTAAATATGTTAAGGAGTCTGTTGCATATAAAAGCCATCCATGAAGACAAATACCGACACAGATCCATCTTAAAAAGGGATCTACCAAGCGCCAAGAGGGATCAAATATCTTGAGGTGAAAACCCCTTTTTAGAGTGAAAATGTTGATGAATCATTTTAATTTATCTAATTTGTGTAGTTTTATATATGTCGTCCTAAATGTTTTAAATATAATTTGAGACGAAATGCTATTTTTTAATAATATTTTATTATTTTTATAATATCTTATTATTTTTTAAAAAGGACACATGTCATCTCTAAGATAGGCACGGAAGGAGTTACACATCTCCCCCTACTAAGTTGTAGAATGCCCCTATTCAACGCAATGAGGATAATAAAATGTGATCTAGAGGTTGGAGCCTATGAGCCTCTACAAGACACCAACTGAATAGGTAGCATCTAATTAATTGATCATTCTTTACATTCTCTCCTCTTTGGTGGGGAAAGGTAGCAGGGAAATAGAGGTGGCATGCCCCCCATATATCTTTCCTCTTTGGGGAACTCTAATATGGGTAGCTATAGTTTGATTATCTTTATTGAGAATCTAATATAGACTTAGAATGGCGTGAGTCCCTTTCTCTTAACTTGGATTGAATGGAGAATAACTAGTTATGATATCCTTGCCTTTACAATTTTGACACCATTTAGGAATATTTTGCCAAGATAGTCTTGTTTGTCTTGAAACACAAGTCAGAGAAATCAAATAGAGATACATACGAATTAAGTCAGAGAAGTTATCTGAGCATCATGCCAATTGGTATAGCTCTTGCAGGATGGTCAACATATCAAGACCCCTTTGTCTTTGCATGTATAGTAATATACAATGCATGTTATGATACTTTATAATTGAAGTTAGCCAATATTTACATTGCTTGTGATTTTGAATAAATAGGTAATGTTGCTTTTGCAACACTTGTTGGTGCTTTTAAGTTTCCTATGGTTCCTACGCTTGAGCTACTCTTGTTATTTTTCTTGGTGATCTTGACAACTACTCTTTTTTTTCTTGGTGATCTTGACAAAATGGCACCAAAATGGGAATATTTCATAGGTGATATGTATTTGGATTTTACGCTACAATGGAAATTGATCATATTTGAAAGAATATTCAAGAACTTGATTAAGGAAGGAATTTGGAATTGGTAGCATAAATAAAATTATGCAAGCGAGTGTTGGATGGAGGAGTAGATGGAGGTGCTTCACCTTAATCAATAAGAGGGTGAAATGACAATTGAGGGATATAGGGATTTCTCAGACCTTTTAGTATCCTAGATAGAGCTAGCTCTTATCCAACCATTGGTAAGAGCTCTACTTGTAATTTACCCCTCATGTTTGCTTGTAAGTTACCTTCTGGTTATTATTGCTTGCGTGTAAGACCTTTTTTTGCTTCTAGGCTTGATTCTAAGTCACTTAGAAGCTTAGGTTCCTCCTTAGTGAACTTATAATGACCTATTGAGCGATTGGATATGATGTGAAATGTATGTGTGAAATACCCTGTAAATTTCTATGTTACATAGAACATAATAAACTACTGGGCTTTGAATTGAAATCAGCGCCTTACATTTTCAATTGATGCGGGTTTGCTTTGTGATTCCCAAAGAGCTTCATGTGTCTTAGAGTTGGGTTTGTTTTTGTATGCCTAAAGAGTTTTGCATGTCGTCGAGTCCAACGATTTCTTGGGATCCTCTTGTTCTTATAATTCAAGTGAATTCTCATGCTTTCCTAATCTTCTTTCATTTTTACTCTTGACTTGATCTTGCGTCTATGTAGATCTAGACACAAAATATTTATGTGCATAGGGTTGTTATCTAATTGTTGATAGAGATATTTCCAGTAGCAATTTATGGTGTGGACAAGAATAACAAATGGGTGAATTCTCCAGTTGATTTTGAGATAACAATGAGACATTTGTGGTGAGAGTGGTTTTCAAAATAAGTGGCAATTTCATTCCATATGTGTGCACCAACATAGTACCTATAAGGAATTGTGCTTACACATAGTACCTACAAGGCGGTGTATCAAGAGTATACCAAAAGTGCTATATGCAAGAAGAATATACCAAAAGTACTACATGTGAGAAGTAACATTGTTGTAAGGAGATTGCATAATAGTTCATGTTAGAAGTAATATTAGACATGGTCTAGCATTACTTTGTTTCATAAAAATGCCCTGAAAAATATCTACTTTAACCTAATATTTTAGGAACAATACCTTGCCTCGATATGAGGCCAAATAAGAAGAAAAACTTGATGATTGGTTGAGGAAATGGTATTCGTATATTACTTTTTCCATAAAAAAACGTTATTCGTACATTGCAATGGAAACTTAAGATAAATTATTAAAAGTTGTTTTTGGTTCTTGTGTAAATAAATTCAAATTGTGACAAGCTGATTCATAAAGTCCATGCTACATAAAATGCACAGACTAAAATATTGCATTTAGAAACATGTCCCTTGATATTTCATTGCATGATATAAACTTGCCAAGGATGAGGACATATGTATATATTTTCGAAATTTGCTTGGGATCGAACACCTTTTTAATAAAATGCCATTTAACAAATGCAAATAACAATTAAAATGAGCTTTGGTAGAGCACTTAATTAAGCACAATTTAACCTTAATAGCGAACCAAATCTCGACTTAAACCATGCAAATGTTTAATCATATCAAATCAAAGGAATTTATATACACTTGGTTCCTATTTTTTGTATGCGTTATTTTTTTAATTTAAATTTTATTGCATGGCTTAAAGAATGTGAAGATTTTAAATGCGGTCAGATTTTGGGTCGTAAGAATATGCTTTTTAAGGGTAGAGTTTGTCTAAACATAAATAATTTAAATGAAGTTTTCCCAAATGTCAAGGTTTATTTGCCATAAAAAATGGAAGAATAACACATTTAGTCACTCAATACTTTAGTGACGAATCCTAGGGATAGCTCCGAAAAAATGGATGTAAAGACATCAAACACTATTGTATTGGTAAATATTTGTATCTCATTATTTGAGTGGTGTGGTGTTGATACCAGCATAGATCCATCTTAAAGGTGGTTCTAGCAAGCACCGAGAGGGATCAAATATTTCAAGGTGCAAACCCTTTCTCTTATATCGAATTCAACACTTACCCATTTTGTCGTTAAAATCACGTCTTCAACATAATATGTGTAGTTGAAAGGCATGTTTCCATGGATTATCATGCTACGGGGTATCCCTACACATTATTGCACGCTGCCATGGATGATACGCGAAGGGGTATCACTTCATATATTTGATTGTGCAGGTAATATTTGTGGTAATCAATATCATATTGTTATGGCACTCTATTAATACTCTTATTATCTATGCAAATCAATTTGTTACTTGCGTAAATTAGTTCCATATCCCCACAAATTAATTGTTGCAGTGATGGAGCATGTATTTATGCATATTCTCGTAGTCTATGGAAGCATCGGAAATGATGATATTGTTACAGTGAATTGGTAGGTAATATTTGCATCATATCATTAATTATCAATTAGTTGGATAGCTCAAGTATTATTTGCATTACATTGATATATTTTGTTTGCATTACAATGATATCTAGATAGCACAGGTATTATTTGCATTACATAGTTGGTTAATATATTTTTCATTGCAACAAATGGAGAACTGATATATTATTTGCAGGTTTTTTTTTGCACGTGTGTGCAAATGGAGAATATGTTTAAACCGTTTTAAACAACACTAACTCCAGTTTCAACATGATAGTAATGTTTGAATATGGTTATAATATTTGAATGTTTTAATATTTATGGTTTTAAAATGAAAGGTTAAGCGTATTGAGGAAATGTAAACCTTTTTTTTAACAGAAACTGTAAAGTATTTATATAATTAAAAAGGGTTGTGCATAACCATCCAATACAATGCAAGTGAAAAGATGAAAGTAGGAAGCTGAGATAGGGTATCAACAAAAACTACTATCTGATATGAAAACCATATAAAGTCGACATGATATTTCCTAATATGCACTATTACTGAAGTAGAGTACATGCGTATGAACTATTGGTTCAAGATAATACAAAAAAAACATAAACAAAGTTCAGGGAACTATTTTGGTTTTCCTAGGAACCCCATAGGCTGGGTGACTGAAAATTCTTCCATTGGTTGAGTTTCTTCTCCATGGTGTTCTTGGAAATCGCTGCATTTATTCATCAGGGCGAGCTTCTGAAGGTATTCCTTGATGAAAGAAACCATTCTCATCATTTCTTTAAGGTCTATGTCATGATCATCTATGCGGGTTCGTGGAAGCTGATTTGGTAGGACACCTGCCTCATGTTAGAAACCAGATGTTTAACGTTTGAAGCCATCTCCCTGTTATCTACAATACCCACTACAACATAATATGAGAGCCTGCAAATGTGTAACTTGAGGTCTTCCTGGCCTGAATTAAGGTTTGAGTACTCCGAACCCGAGAATTTACTTGCCATTGAATTTCTTGGGAGTTGTGGAGAAACCTGACCAACAAAAGCACGACTAAATGACAGAGCTGGAGAGGAAGGCGCAACACTATCTGTAGCAAGAGATACAACACAATGCAAAATGTTGTATTCAACTTCGATCGTGATCGGGGACAAGGTTACAGCATGCCTTTCCAATTCCAATGCTGAGTGATCTATGGAAGAACATGCGCAGGAGATCTCCACGCCTTCGACAGAAGGATTCAGATGCAAAAATGGGAGAGGTGAAGCGTGCAACCGAAGGCAGGAAAAACCAAAAGGGAGGAGGCAAAGGATCCAGATGTGGAGAGGGAAGGGGAGAGGCGTTCAAATGAAGTTGGGAGTCCATGGCGCATGTGTGAAAGTTGGCTTGCATTGAGGGGAAGAATGGAGAGAAGGAAGGACAAGAGGCCACATGTTGTAGAGAAGGCCATTGATCCGAGCAAGGAGGGGCACGCTGATTAAAGCAAAAAGACTTAAAGAGGGGAGGGTCGAGTGCATGAGAGGGGGAGTTTCAGGGGATAAACTTATGGGTGACCCCTTGGTCATTGAAAAACAAAGAACCTAGGGGTAGGGAGGACCATCTATTGGCCACACTGTTCGCAAGGGCATTGTTCAATCTGAGAATGTGGAAAAAGGTAGTGCGAGAGGGGAGGGTTAGATGAGAAATTTTTTCGTAGTGCTTTCTGCAATTAATGGATCCTACAGAGTAACCTGAGTGTATATTTAGGATGACGTGACAGGAGTCCCCAAAGACAAGGATATTTGAGATAGATCCCCGATCTATCATTTCAAGGCCTTGTAGGAGCGTCATCCATTATGCCTCATTGTTTGTCTTGTGTCCAAGGCCCCATGCAAAGGTCTTCACTATTTTTCCTCCATGGTAAAAGATGACCCCTCCCGCACCTGCCTCCCCGGAGGAAATATGAACCTCAACATGCTTCATATATGAATTTATAATTGGCTCTATTTTTATTATGTTTTGATATTTATTTTATTTTTTTCAATTCGACCAATTTTTTGGTATATTTAAATTATTTTCTTTTAATTTTTATTTATATTTGACCCGATTATAAGCACGAAAGGAGTTACACATCCCCTATGGGATGTAGAATGTGCCTCTCGATACAATCATACAATCACAGTAACAAAGTAGCCTCTTTCATCACTTTTTAATTGCCCCTTACAGTGAAGAGGGCCAATCAAATAGTTCAAAGTAGACGCGGGAACCAATTCCTTTTATTAAGTCAATTTATGTAACGCAATTAACATTAGTAGAGAATCTATCAATCTCAAAAATAAACTTATGCAATGCAATTAACATTAGTAAAGACTCCATCAATTCCAAGTCAATCAACTTAGTATATAAAATTCTAGGAGAAAAAAATGGAAAAAGGAATAGCCCATATAGATTCAAAATACTTAGCAAGGATTTTTTTGAAGAATAATGCATTTCTTTGAAAATTTCAACACAACAAAATTGATATTTAAACTTTGGTATATGAAATTTGTACCTAATCTTTCGAATTCAAAGAAAATATTAAATATTAAATAACTTACCTTTATATTGAGCCCTTAAATATTTAACACTCAAATAATTAAATTAAGTTTAAGTCCTTAAATATTTAATCCCAAATCACAACTTAAATTAAAAAGGAATCATTGGATTAGAATGAAGATGGGAGCTGATTATGGAACTAACACTTTAGCGGAGTTTCTTTCTCTCTGGGGCCTATTGTGGTTTGCAAAGAAAAGAGATTTTTTTGAGTTCCATGTGATGGGTGACTCAAAATTTGTTATTGATTGGATAAATGGTTTGAACTCTATGCATCCGTTGTGCTTTTACAATTGGACGAGGAAAATAAGGGCTCTTATATAGCATCTCCATGTCATCTATTTCCAGGACATCTATCGTATCTTCAATGAGGATGCATATTCTTTATCAAAAGAATCAATGGGGGATCACTTGGATGGCGTGCTTCACTTTTCTAAATTTGTGGATGGGGTCTTAGTTGATAGTGGGCAATACTCTTTCTTTTGATAGTTTGAAAGATTATTTTGGCTTGTCTCAACTAATAGTTTTTTGTGTTAAGCAGTCAGTTAAAAAAGTTATCTTTTGTAAGTCATGAAATGGCCTGAACAAAGAGAGTCTAAGAGGTTGATAGAGAGTTTTAAAAAAATTTGTGACATTCCATCAGTTTGTAGTTTGGATGAAAATGGATATACAATTATAGTATGAAGTAATGATGAAGGACGGTCTATATGTAACTTTGATTTCTTTTTGGAATAGCGAGACACGTGCTTTTTTTCTCTGAAAGAAAAAAACAATATAATTAATTTACTTGTAAAAAATTGTGATATTATAACATACATAAGTTTGCATTTTTTTTAAAACAAACCACCCCATTTTGTTTGAAGTGAAATTGAGGCTTCCAAAAAAACATATTGCCTCAAGGGAGTGTTGAAATTTGGTAGGCACCTTTTCTCTTCAATAGATTTTTCTCTGATGGTTTAACGTGAGAACTACTTATCACCATTTCATTGTAAAGCATGAACAAAATAAGATGAGAATAGAATCACACATTGATTTGAGAGGCATTTGTACCATGTCTGAGTGGATGTGGGTCCTACCCTTATTCACACCACCTATGAGAATTAGTAAGCATCCATTCACCATTTCATCATTAGGATATCAAATTATTTTCTAAAGAGTATAAGTAAATTTGATGCTTTGAAGAACTTCCATTGAGCCAAAAAAAGTGTGAAATTTTTTGATGTTTTGAAGAATTTCCATTAAGCTTAAAAATGTGAACTTTTAGCATCAAATACTCTTGAAATCCAGAATAATGTGTAATGAGATGCTAAATTTCACTAAACAAAGTTAGGGTCGTAATATTTTGATTTACAAACCAAGCAACATATCCTTATTTCAACCAAAACATCCTTATTTTAATTTCAGTGATGTAGAGTTCTCTTAAAAAAAGAATGTTAATATGGAACAAATTTCAACACAAAAATATACCTTTATATACATTTTACCAAAATAATATATAACATCATATAAATAACAGTCAAAATTTAAAATTTATCTATTAACAATTTTTCTTTAGATATAATTAAAACGTTATAAACTATCTTTTACCATGTCTCTATTACTTTTCACCACATTAATCTAAACATAAACACACACACACACATATTAGCAATTGCACCGAAAGGTGAGATGAAACACTGAAAGGAGAAATAAAATAAAAGGCGAGTAAGTAAACATGATGAAGTAAAAAGCTTTGAAATGCATTTATTTGTTGTTAGTTTGTGTCCTGTATAGTTTTATGATCATAATCAAGCACACTAAGTGTCTCTCTAGGTGGGATCATATTCTTCTTTTTAAATGCCAAATTGAGTTCCACATATTTGCAGATGGGGCATGAAGGAAAAGCCTTCTAAAACATCACAAACATGTGACAATGCGCAGAGGCCACTGCAATCATTTCTGCTCTATTTTCATCAAAGACATCAGACAAGTTCTTCCTTCCAAATGCAAGTTCTTCCTTTTGTTGTTGCTTCTATATGTGACCATTTTCTGGAAGATTCATTTGGAGGTCCAACTGCATATGATGACAACTAGAAACTGGACTTGAGTTTTCAATGAACTATAGTTCATAATGAATTAAAAAGTAGCATCACTTGCACATAAACCTAAGATATAAATTACAAAATAATTGCACAACCACAAATACAGGTTACAAAATAATTGTAAACTTAAATATGAATATTAATTATAAAGCATTAGTTATGATAAAAATACACTTGAAACTTATTAAAAACCTTGTAAATTCTCCATCCGGAATCCTACTCCCTGTATGTTTCAAAGCATTTACATAACTTCCCCAGCTCTGGAAGACTCTTCTGGTAGAAATTTTCCCCTGCAAATTCTGCACCCACTTCTTTTCGCCATGTTTCCCAGCCTCAACTAATGGAAACCCTATTCAATACTTATTATATAGATCCAGAGGCATCCCTCAATACCAAAGAAATAGGGGTTCTTGTGAAGGTAAACAAAGAATGTATACAAGTTCATTATATCAGATTCTCGAAGGCGTATGGAGGTTAAACCAACTACATCAATACCCAATCTGATCATATATACATAATGTGCATTAATATTTATGCATGGTATTTGGATTTCACACCAAGATGAAGACTCTGCCAATTGGCTAACATACAACATGCAAGAGCAAGATGGGTTTCTCTAATGTATAAACAATGTGTATATAACTTTATTAAATGAAACCCTACATGGAAGACAAATATTATAAGAAACTATGAGAACTGGAAGTCATTTACCCAATAAACAAGACCAAAACGGGCTCCTGCAGAATAAATAGTCTGTCAATCATTTAAAACAATTGCAAGCCATATTCTACCTAGACACTATCTACATTAAGATTCTATATAGACCAAAACTCAATTTCCTGACACACAAGACTAAGGTGGCTACCTGTCAATATACATACAAAGTATATACAATTTCAATACACCGGATAAGGTTATGCATAGAACCCAACTATGAAGACAAATCATTTATCTTTAGAGTCATCACTCATGGTATTAGAACAAGATGGATTCCTTTAAAATCATACATTGTCCATAAAATATTACACAGTATTTATATTACAGAGTATTTACAATGTGTGAAAATATATAGATTGTTAATTAAATTAACATACAATCATCTTAAACCTATATGTTATGGCGATATCAACTTCAAGTTGCCAATCTCATTGTCATAGAGATGCAAAACATTGAGATTGGCAATGTAAATATTGGTGTTGGTACCTGTATTAATATTTAGATGCCAAACTCTATGTTTTCACATTTGTTGTAGGTATAGTGAAAAAATCATAACATTGGAGATTGATACCTCAAGGTTGAGAGTGACACTGACAATTTTTTTTATATTCAGTGCAATAAATATGGATGTGTGTTATATTTTAAAAACACAGTAATCCTAAATAACAAATAATAGACCTACGTATATTTCCAATCCCAAATTGGCTGGTGAGAAACTCTTAAGCCACTGTCAGAATCTGTGTGCCAGTAAGCATGGAGTTGGGGACTAACCAACTAAGAATATATCACGATGAATAATATGATATTATTCAGAGCGAATCACCCATGAGGAACCCAATTGATGACAAAACATCAACCCCTATGTACCTATAAGGAATACACTTGATCTATTTACAATATATCATGTTAAGGTGAAATTTGATCAAAGAGATTGGATGAAGACAAACTTCAATATAAGGGTTGATAAAGGAATGCAATTTATTTAGCAAGAGGTGATTAGATCATAATTTCTATATTTGTGTGGCATTGCAAGAGAAACTTGCTTATAAACTGTTATAGGAAATACAAGAAAATAAACATAGAAACTTGTAAGAATTAAATAAAAGAAGGTGGACCTAATTTAAATATTTAGAAGCTATGAACACCATGGCCACTATTTAATATCAGAATGCACAAGAAAAAACTTTTAAACAAAATATGCAACAAATATTCCTACGCCCAAGGATGACATATTTGTGCTATAAAGAAATGGCATTTGTTATGCAATCCTCTAATATTTGGGGCTTTAAACAATTGCAAGCTAGTGTGTAGTACTTTTGGGGGGCATTTGAGAAGTTTTCAAACTGATTTAGACATTTGATAAGTTTACCCTTTCCCTGGTGGTAGCCTTGTCATGTAGCTTGTTACGAATGCAAGCTCAAAGCAGATGTATCTTTCTCAATTATAAGATGCCAAAGTCAATGTCCATAGATAGAATTTTCACTAGTCTCTTGATAAATTTAGGGAATGGTGTTATTTGTGGGAAAGGGGCCCAAATAACTATGTTAGGCTTCTAAATCTAAAATTTCTTTTAATCCTATCGACTTAAAAAGGGACATTTAAACTTGAATTTTTTGGTGACTTAATATTAGTCATAAATCAGATAGAAGGGGGAATTTGAAATGCGAAGTTTGTTCTCAACTCTTTTGAGGAGGTAAATCAAATGAAATTAGTTTAATTACATCTCCTCTTCTCATGTCTAGAGAGATCTTAATGGTATTGTTGATAGCTTTTCCAAATAACATTTACAGCTTGAGGTTGGAGTCTGGTCAGTGTTGGAATCAAAGGATGGATAAGTATTTGAACACATCAAACCAGATTATTGATTATGCATCGTTTCAGCTGAAAGTGCAGATCTTTCCAAAGGTCTTGAGCCTCTCAAGTCTTGTTTCCAACCTATTTTTGGAATTTATGTAGTGTTGAAAACATTATATGAGGGACTGTTTTCTTGAACAATGTTTATGTAAACTTTTGAGACAATTATATGGTTGTAAAAGACTATTTGATGTAGTTGAATGAGATTTTAGAGACGGGCAAAGTTTAGCTAAGAGATCATTTCTTGTCTTTTGGAGATTTAGTTTGAAGAGACAATATTTTTGGATGGTCTTGGAATGGGAATGTATGTGCAGTACAATTAGGTTGGTTGGTTAGATCCTTGGCCAATAATAGCTAAGAGGAAGAGTTGAAACCATGGGAGTAGAGGAAGGAAGAGAGATGCAAGAATTAAGTGGGAAGATAGCGAGACATGGATTTAGAGGTGTACTTGAAGCTAAAGGGAAGAAATGCAACACATAAATTTTAAATAGCTAAAGATTTGAAACTGATATCATTGTGAGAGAATCCTAACATTGTTCCATAAAGAATAAAGCACAATCAATTTTTCTAGATTTGGGTTTCTTTTTTTCCAGCAGCAAGCTTGATCAACCTGTTTATGCTTTCTCATGGATTCTTATTATTTGTTGGTCTATTTCCTATTTACAGTGTGGAGTCTTTATTTGGTTGCATTAGCATTGTTGGATGAGTAATTAAAAATACAATGCACCATTTAATGTTATGTCAAGAAAATCTATTGTAAATATGTCAAAAGGATTGTATCTACAATAGCGTTGATTCTTTGGTTATTAAGGATAATAACATGGTGAACAACTTCTATATGTATTCCCCAACTGTTGTAGTGCTAGGAATATCTATCATACCAATGGTAGTGGAGGAAACCATGAATGGAGAGTGTTGGTAGCAGGACAAATGCTTAGTTTTTTTAAAATAACATGACAACCAAAGGTTTTTTCATGAGATTGAAGGATCTTGTGCAAGAAAGGGTTGCCTATTTTCTCATAGTGACTGCTGTAAGGTTGTTTGAATGAGCACAACGGAGGTCTATGTTAACAGAAACAGGGAACATGAATGGAACAAAACACAGAACTAGAGGAGTTTAGAGGATAAGAAACTTGAACCCACTTTGTCTTCCCAACATATATTATGCAAATTGATTAGTAATGTGCTAATACAATGTCAAACGAGGCATGGTAATGAGAATGGGGGAACAAAACAAGAAACTGATTTCATGATAAGGTTTCTGGTAATGTGTGACAAAGGTAAGTGATAATTATTCTTTCACAAATCTAAGGTGAGTGGCCCTTGATAGAGCTTGTGCAGTTAAGCTTCCTTATCTTCACATGGTAAGTGTCCTAAGGTACTTGTCTGATACTGTAGAGGGAATATTCTAAGCTTACTCGAGCATAGGAAGGTATGGAATCTTGATAACTTGGCCTCCCTAAAATCAAATAGCAAACTTCAGATCTTTGTAAATAACATTTATATGACTGATAGAAAAGGCGACCATACAACTATGTAACACTAGACTGAACAACAAATTATAAGATGTTCAAAGAAAAAGAAGAGGGAAGGTTCCATAAAACATCACCAGATAAAAACATATATGAAACATTAGCAGATAAAAAATATATTAAAACTTAAAATTAAGTGTATGTCAATTTTAGTTAAAAACTTTGATAATATGTAAAAGAGACATACCGCTGAAATTGTAGGTGAATCTGCATGTACTGGAGAACCATGTGAGACATCCATATAAATAATAATTGTTAGTTTTGTGAACATCTTAGATATCCTATTCGCAAATCTCATTTCCAACAAAGAGTCAAGGCCAACAACCTAAAGGGAAAAACAACAATTCCAAGAAACACATAAATATATTTAAGCAAGGGGATTGCTTGAAAAGGAAAAGGTATACCCAGTACACTTCAGATGCAAGAGCATACCTTAGCATTTATTTTCAAAGGCAGGTTTCCATTGGACGTACATTTGTTAGAAATGTCAAATTCAATATGGTATGTTGAGTAGATAGTGAAAGAAAAGGAGTGTAAGGAGTGACTTGTATGAATTGAAAAAAAATAAGGCTCAGATGTTTGATCTTTGAGTGTAAGGCAATTTTGGGGAATTGCAATTGTTGTTTCTTTTGCGAAAATCAAGTTCTATCAAAGGATGCCACAACAAAACAATGAACATATTTATTAAAGTATTAAATTTAAACAAGTCCCTTACCCTGGGTCACATGAGAGAGTTAAGAGAGTACGACTTGCAAGTTGTAACAAGTCTCCAAAAGCATATTTTCATTCCATCCCTCAGACATAAACTCAAATGTTTAACAATGAGTCTATGTTGAACTTTCTATTTTTGGGAAATGCCCCCACGACCAAACAAACATTGCTTTGATTCATAATTGAGGACAACTACACTTGTTTCCAAGCAATCAAGAATTCCATCTCTGTGACAATCTGATATTGGTTTTGTTTTTTTATTTTATGTTCTTAGCATTTTCCCAAAGAGGGTGTGATTTGTTTAAAAAGTGTTTTAAGCAGATAAGTAAAAATTTGTATTTTACAAGACTAATACTGAAAACAAAATAGTACAGTAGAGAAGTTTAGATCCGATAAAGTAAAAGATAATTTTCATATTTTTCAACTTTAACACTTTCAAATATGTCTGAGGTAAAGTTGAAGCACACATTAAACAAATGCAAACATATAAGCACAGTAGCAACAATAGTAAGAGTAATTAGACAAAACTGTAGTAGCAGTAACATATCTAACGTACAACACAAAAAAGAACAAGTATGATAGCTTACTTGGTGAATTGGAACCTTCCTTATACTCTAGAAATTTAGCTTTTAGAACAATATATGCCTCTTATAGGAATGTAAGCAAATCAAACAAAAGTGACCCTTACATGAGGGTCTATACATAGTTGAGAGAGAGAGAAAGATAGAAAATGTTGCATGATAGGTTTAGACAGGAAGAGGAATAGGTACACCAAGAAAGATCAACGTCTGAACTTTAACCAAGACAATAAAAGGGTGAAAGACACCTCACAGTATTTGTATTTAAACAAGGGTAGCCTCAAAACACAATTCAAATAGAAGTGGCCGCCATAACAACCCTTAAACAATGCAGTGGTGGTCACCTTCAGGTAATAACAAATGTCAAGTGAACAACAACATACCTGTAATCTTCTCTATAAGGTCTTGGTGGTCACTTACATGCCATATTAGAACTTAGACCAATAGTGGCAAGGCTCACCCAACAACCACCTATTCATCATTAACAACAACAAACACAAAAGAAACATTTTCCCTTGAAGAACAATTAAACAATGAACATAAGGGTTCACAAAAGTCTTGGATTCCCTCAAGATAGTAAATCTAGGCAATGGCAGTACCAAGATGGAAGATGAAACCCTCAAAATAATGCTCATAGCCACCTAACAACATTACACAATAGATGGCCATTATACAAACTATTCCATTTGCACTATGCATAGGAAGGCCCAAAATTGAAGTGTCTGAAGCGATTTTGATCAGCACTAACAGAGCATTCTTGGACTTCAAACAATTCATATTATAGAGAGACACTTATCCTCATAATTGGAACTTGCAGGTGTAAAAATAAATTCTAGGTGGAGATGAAATGGTGGCAACGCCAGTGGAGAAGGCTTTGGGTCAACTGACACAATGAACAAAGACCCTGAACATGCCAGGAATAAACGCCAACAAAACCCCCGAACACACCAAGAAGAAAGGAAGAAACACACATCGACTTGGTGACATTCTATTTGAAGGAGATTGATATATGCAAGTTTCTTTGTTAACAGACAAAGATCACCGTCGTAGGTTTCTTTGTTAGCAAAAAAGGGTCTTTCACGGGGGTTTCCAACAATCACTGTGAAGCAGCGTGGGATG
Source organism: Pseudotsuga menziesii (assembly GCA_001517045.1). Classification (NCBI taxonomy): domain Eukaryota; kingdom Viridiplantae; phylum Streptophyta; class Pinopsida; order Pinales; family Pinaceae; genus Pseudotsuga; species Pseudotsuga menziesii. Next base: position 181,096 of record LPNX010652172.1, read on the forward strand.
GACATGAGACTGCACGAGCATAACCACACCACGTCTCTGTAAAAGACAGAGATGAAACATCTGAAACTTAACAATCTCTCTACAGATTGGGCATATCCATTTCCATGTTTATTTTCATTATTTGAAGACTTATCTTACTGATGGAAGCTTTCAAAGAGTCAACATGGGTAGCAGGTTCTCTTCACAATCCAATAATATTCCACATGTTACACATTTTGGAAGAGGAGTATGAATCAACTTTCAAGAGGGACGGGTAGGAAGAGTAGATCATAGAAGAAGAGAGTGCGGTAGGGTGAAGACAAAGGGGTAGGGTTACATCCTTAAGGTAGGTGTTAGCACATAGTACCAACAAGCAAGGGTCAACACAAGACAAAGCCTAAACACCATAAATCAAGGATGGATAAACACCTATCAAAGCACAAGATGAAGGATGTAATAACAAGGTGGAGATAAAACCCATTTCATCTCTCTCTTAAATGTACAAGTGTTTAATACACTAAATGAAACTTCTATCATCACCATATAAGGAGGGTCCAAATTAAATGATAGGTTGATAGTATGAGTTTCACAATGATGATATGGTAGAATTTTTTTTGCGAACAACATATAAATGGATTTGCTTTGATAAAAAAATGGTCAATAGACCTATTTGCTAAGTTTTGAAATTTCTTTAAATGAGTAAAAACATGTGTGAACACCACACCTTTTCTAACACAAAATTTTTTATTGAGCTGAAGAGATAATTCAGGAGACATGATTATAAAATTTATACAAGGAACTGAGACAAATCATTTATAGTCATGAACCATCATACACATTTCATTATTGCAAAGGCAAATAAACAATTGAAGATAGGAAGAGAAGTTCGAACACATTTTTATACAAGCACATGAGAGAAAGTATTTATAGATATGAACAACTATACACATTTGATTATTGCAAAGGGAAATAAACAACAGAACATGGAAATATTTTTTTTGGCAAAATGTAGGCATACGTGAATTTTGTCCAACAACAACATTCATAACAAATGATGTTGTAGACAAGTAAAAAAGGAAAAGAGATAAAGAGAAATTCAATCCCATGGATAATGTGCGGGTATAATCCATGAGATTTTCAACATTAAAAAAAATGTTCCAATGCTATGAAATGAGATTATGATGCAAAACATGAAGTCAATAGTTGTTTATCTTCTGACTTCTTGACAATTTTATTTGGTAAATAGAACTTCATAAAAACATCTAATTGTAAAGGTGAGACAATAAATACATGTCTATATATATTATAGATATGAAGATATATAATAGTCTGTCAATTTCAATACCACGAAGATACATACCAAGATATCACCATAGATCTTACATTCAAATTTTCTTTCATAGTGATTTATAATTAGTTCAACAAAAGATGCAAGTTAATATGCCTTGCAAAAAGACTTTTTTTGCATATATCATCCCTTGCATCAAAGTTATGGTCAAGAAAGTGAAGAAACTTACCTTTTTGGAAGTGGCATTGAAATCATGCGACCATTGTATATCTTTATTCAACACCTCTTTGAATGGCCACGCATTGACAATAAATTATAGTATATTAAAAAAATTTGCATTATATTATTTAGAATCATCCTAGTAAAGTGCATCAATGGAAAGAAAGGAAAAACAAGAAAGACATGTCTATATATATTATAGATATGAATATAGACAACGGTGGTTAGATTTTAATTCCACAAGTACAAAGGAAAGTTTATACATAGCAGGAAATAACTACAATCATATATGCAAATATATTATTGCATTGTGATGTACAATGCAGTTCAACAAAAGATGTAATTTATTATGCCTTGAAAAAGCATTATTTTTTGCAAGCTAACCCTTGCATCAAAGTAATTATGCTCAAGAAAATGAAGACTTTCTTCCAGGAACCTTTTTTTTTTTTGGTTGTGGCATTGAAACCCAACAATCATTGTATATCTTGATGTCTATAATATATAGACATACTAACCCATTGCATCAAAGTTATGGTTAGAAAAGATAAGGCTTTATTTCAAACTTTATATAGCTTCTACATGCAAGAAGTGAAGAATGTTTAGTTTTTTTTCCAGAAGAGTTCAATGAGATATATATGTTCAAACATGACCATTTTCATTTGATGGTAAAGGAAAGGGGAGGTGTAACAACTTTAGTGTTTTCTCAGCTTATTGTTGTTGATGTGAATTGTGGCATAGACCCATATAGAGATTGTTGTAGATTATGCTTAAACATGATGGTTATATATTGGGGCCAGGGAAGACTACATTGTCAAACCAACAACCCATGGGTTGCTCGAACTCATGGAGAATAGGAAAAAATGCATATATTTAAGACGTGTTATATTAGTAATGCTTCTCACCTAAAGAATTGTCACTACTATATTGCATTATAAAAATATGGAACCTATTCCAAAGTCATGAGGAGAATATGCTTAGATTGAATGGTGGGACAGGTCCATTAGCTAAACCACCTTATTCCTAAGGGGTTATGTTAAGCAACTTGTTATATCTAAGGAAAGCAACATAAGGAAATTATAAGAGGAGCTTGAACAAGTAATCCAACGACTTTAATTCAACCCCTTGAATGAAGAGCTTCATAGCAAAGCAACGACACTTTGGAACCATATAAAAGTAGTCAAAATCCAAAGTATGAAGGGGATTTAATTGCAAATCAAATGTTAAATGTTACATTTTAAGAGAATAAACTTAGTTGCTTTGTTTTCTGATATAATATTGTTTTCAAGAGAAAAAAAAGTCAAACAGTATTTAGCGGAGGCCAGTAATAGTTAAGGCAGTGTACAAAGAAAAACTGCTCAAGCAAACAAGCTCAAAGAATATGACATGTATAGGGATCCATAGCATGTTTTCTTTTCTCAAAATCTAGTGATGCAAGAAAGCAGTTCCTAGTTTTTATCTCCATACAAGTTTCTTAAAAAAATCAAGCAAGGCAACCTGAATCTTCCTTCCCAAGCTTAGACACATAATGTTTTCGTCTTTTCCCTAAAATGTAAGTAAGGGTGACATTAGTTGGTGAACACTAAATAGCCCTTTGAAAAATGGGACAACTTGATTCCTGGAATATATAAAATACTAGGAGTACAGAAATAGTGAAAGTTGTATATAAGTATGTAACTGAGCAGTGAGCACCCTATAGAAGGAATATAATCACCATCCATTGATAACCCAATGGAGAACCTATATAATTGGGCCATTGAAACCTTGAATTTTGTTGAAATTGGTAATAGTTCAAGTCCTGCACAATGCAATGACAATCAAAAGAAATAGACCACCACCTTCCCTTCACAAATGCTGATGGAAAAGCATGTCAAGGACTAGAAAAAAATTGAAAAATATTCTTAGATGGTTCCTATGCAGGAAATAGGGATAAAAATACCTCTAGTTAGTTCATGGGACATTTGTACATAGCTAAGAGAGCTTGAAGGGCTTGGCTAATTGGTATATGAACTAAAGGGGCTTGGCAATTAGACATTTGAACCTAATCAAGTTGCTAGGGCTATTAGTGGGAGAACATCTTGGTATATTCTTATTTGTCACCACATAAAAAACGTTGTGTGATATAAAAGGTCCTTTTGGGGCCTATGATATTGTAGGCATAACCAACACTTCCTATGTCTCGAGAGCAAGGGTACTCAAAAGGATTTCGACAATCTTTCCCATTGAAGTCTAGAGCTTTATAATGACTATGCACCATTATTGAGGAAAAGGAGGTATCGGACTGACTAATTCCATGCCTAAGGGGCAATATTGTGTGATAAGTGGAATGTGTTAGGGAAATGAAAGATAAGGAACCATGGAAAATTCTCATAAAGCATAGGTTGACAATTGCCTTAAATTTTAATGGAATCAAAGAGCCATTTAGACCCCATGACATTATTGCGGGTGTAGTTTCCTTTAAGGCTAGTTGTTCACGACATTTAGAAAAAAATGGAAAACATGGCAAGTAGTTTTGGAAGAATGTAATTCAGAATCACACAGGCCACAGAATGGCTGGGATATGGAAACCAAATCAATCTAGACATTTCGTACACCACAAGGTATGGATTGGTAGTTGTACAAGAAGAAGAGTCTACGAAGGTTTTCATGTGTGTGGTGATATATAGAAAGGGGGATTTCAAGGATACATAGGTCAGATGCCTCTTGGGCATGGAATTAATCAATTTGATACCTCTTTTTTCTTACTAACGGTGCAAAGTCCCTGTAACACTCTGGACATTAGTTGGAAAGTGGATTATGTTAAGGGGATGAAAGATAAGGAACCATGGAAAATTCTCATAAGGAATAGACTAAAAAATGCCCTGAATGTTAATGGAATCAAGGATCCATTTAGAACCCATGACGTTAAAGCAGGTGCAGTTTCCTTTAACGTTAGTGGTTCACAACATTTTGAAAAAAAATGGAAACCTGGTAAGTACTTTTGCAAGAACTTAATCTATAATCGCATAGGCCATGGAATGGTTGGGATATGGAAACCAAATCAATCTAGACATTTCATACACTGCAAGGTCTGGATTGATAGTTTTACAAGAAGAAGAGTCTACGAAAGGTTTTCATGTGTGCGGTGATATATAGGAAGTGGGATTTCATGGTTTAAAAAGTGCCAAGTTATATGGAAAACAACAACTTCCTTAAAGGAATGGGTCTCAAGCCAGATGGTGTTCTATCAAAGCCTAGCAATTAGTGTTAGATATCATGACTCAAAGCTAACTAATGGTATTTTTGTAATATCCCAAAAGAAGGAAACAATCAAACAAGTATTTTGGGGTTGTAAAGTGGCTTATGATTTGTGGAGATTATGTCATGAGATATATTAAAGATGCCTTTTTTTGGTTAGGCCTCTCAGGTCGGAGGGAGTGATTTTAGGGAATTTAACGATAATCAAACAATATCATGAAGATATACAGAATACTATCAGGTCGACACTAACAGGGATCACTTTTGCTAGAGATGAAGATGCAAGGCAATATTTAATGAGCAATATGTCAAACTTCATCTGGAAGAGTTTATTTAAAGGTTACTTAGGTGATAAATTTCAAATAGAACGGGAATGCATAGGAGAGATATAGATACTATTGAGTTTGGCGCTAACTTTATAAGGCAGTCATGTTGTCCTTATTTACATATGTAAGAAAGGGTACCAACTTAGTTGCTTTGTTTTATGATATAATATTGTTTTCAAGATAATAAAAAAAATCAAAAATTATTTAGCGGAGGACAATAATGGTTAAGACAATGTACAAGTAGAACTGCTCAAGAAAACAAGCTCAAAGAATATGACATGTATAGGAATCTATAACATGTTCACTTTTATCAAAATCAAGTGATGCAAGAAAGCAATTCCTGGTTTTTATCTTCATACAAGTTTCTCAAAAAAATCAAGCAAGGCAACTTGAATCTTCCTGCCCAAGATCAGATACATAATGATTTCATATTTTCCATGAAATGGAAGGGTGACATTAGTTCGTGAACACTAAATATCCCTTTGAAATTTGGTCCAACTTGATTCTTGTAATATAGAAAATGTTAGGAGTACATAAAATACTAGAAGTTGTATATAAGTTTGTAACTGAGTAGTGAGCACCTTATGGAAGGAATGTAATCACCATTTGTAGATAACCCCATGGAGGACCTATATAATTGAGCCACTGAAACCTTGAATTTTGTTGAAATTGCCAATAGTTCAAGTCCAACACAATGCAGTGATGTCAAAAGAAATAGAACGCCACCTCCCCTTCATAAATGTTGAGGGCAAATCATGCCAAGGACCAGAAATAAAATACCAAGGGGATAATTTCTTTAATGCAACAAATAATATCATTTGATCAACCCAACATGGCCTTTGTTCGTTGGTAAGGTCAATGGAGTATTGTCCACCAGAGGTCCCTCGATGGTATGCCTTGCCTAAATGGCATGTCAAGAAGAGAGCAGGTCAAGTGCAAGTCACAACCGATTTTTGTGGAATAGATACCCTTGAGAACTACTTGCTAAGCCTAAGGAATTCCATGTTATGCAGTGTAGCTCACAACCTAAAGTCATGTTTCTCAAGTCAACCTCCCGGAGAAAGAAATCATTTGGTCGTAAGCGAACCTAGGATTGGAGCAGGTTAGGTCAAAAGTTTGTATGCCTCTACTGGTTTGATCTAGCCACACCAAATTATGAATCAAGCATATTTATGTAGTATGCAAATTACAAACCGATCGTGTATGATGTAGAATGCATAACCATCAAGGGAATCATCGAAAGGAAACCCAAAGGCCTATCGTTGGTTATTGGATTTATTGAAGCCGATGTTATTTAGAAGGGGACATTGTGACAGATTTGATTCAACTCTGGAGCAACATAAATGTCTTTACCCATCTCTAAACATTTCAAGGAATGGTTCTTCATCATGGTAAAAGTGATAGATGCACAGTATAAGAAAAACATAATAACATAAAAACGCTTGTTGATGTCGTAAAATAGGGGCAGTGTTGCTAGAATGAAAAATAGACATATGCATTAAATGAAAGAAGTGATTCAAATTACCACATGGATACATATCATTTTCCAATTAGAAATTTTGAAAGAACTCGACGTCCCCCCATCCCCTTAATTTTCCTAAATTTGGGGGTAGTCTCCACACTTCCCCAATGTGAGTTTCCCCTCTCCCCCGTCCTGGAAACTTGGTGGACCACTGTATAATTCTTGTTTTTTTGTTTCGTTCCTAGCCTACTTTGCATTTATGTGTATCATTTAAGGGGCTGGAAATTTTCTGTTGTTATCTACATTATTGTTGATTTAAAACTATATTTAAAGAACAACACACAATATACAAATCTAATCTGGAATCCAAGGGCTAAAACTAAAACTAAAACACTTAGATAAAAACCGTATTTCAGCCTTGCATTTATCATAAACCAGATCTGAATTGTATATAATCAATCAACTTAGTTTGAAGTGTCTATGTTCTAAGTCCTCTTTCCTTAGGTTGTCCTTATGAACCTTGGTTGATCTTAGGAAATGCCCCCCAAGTGTTGAATTTTCTTCCAAACAATAAAGTGAGAGAAGTTGTTGTTGAGGCGACATTGACAACAATTTTAGAGTTTCCCTAAGCTAAGCCCTAGTGAAACATTGCACTATTATGGTTGCTAGATTGTGTGGTAACATGAAACATTAATAAATTCTCAAACAAACTTCACATGGAAATGACAATGAGTTCTCACTTGAATTCTTGCAACAACAACACCACAACAATGAATTTTCATGGTGGAATTTCCTATTATTTGTGTGATGCATAGACTAACTTAGGGTATAGGTGAAATAATACACATTTCATTTTTTAAGATTAATTTTATTATAAAAAACACACATCGGACAATTTCAACAAATTGGTCCATTCAATTTGATTCAATTTTATTTGTAACAAATAAATCCATCAAATTTGGTGAGTTTAATGGTTAGTCTTTAGAGTCTTTGAAATTTGAGGAATGCCATTTTTTTCAAAAAAAAACTGCCAAATGTGGTGACTAAGGTGATACGCTATTAAAAAAAAAAATCCCCTCTATTAAACCTAGAAACTCTGCTTTGTTGTTAGAGGTATTTTTTAATCATATGTTGTACACTAGTATCACCAATTCTCTCCATTGATACCCCACTTCTTCGACAATTTGCTCATAGGCTCTTCTTGAATAACCTATCAAATATAAGTATATGGCAATATGTTTGTGATACCTCTGCTTCCTTTAGAAGCTCCTGATATCTGGACACATTCTTTCAAGACCAACTCCTCAAATAAGCTATATTTAGCGTATAGAAAGACAATTTCCTCTGCAAAATTTCGTCCAATTTGCTTGCCTTCCATGAAAACTATATATAGCGTATGGAACAACAATTTCTTAAAAATGTGCCCTTTCCACACAATAAATTCATTTTTGTCATATTATTCTCAAATATCCGCTCGAACCAACAAATTTATCCGGTTCGAAACTTCTTAGAACTCCTCTAACGACACAAAACATATAAATCATCTATATTGGTAGCGGTAACTCACATTACACCGGTAGAACAACACATTTTTAAAAATGCCAACCCTTTCTACACAGTAAACTCAACTTCTGTCAAAACAATCACAAATATCCTTGTTAAACAAGAAATTCCCCTAGTTCCAAACTCCTCCGATGACATTAACATAAAATAATCTATATAGCGATGACCAACATTATAACGATAGAACAACAATTTCTTAAGTATGTAAAAATATCTCGAGCAATAAACACAATTGCTGTCATAATAATCTCAAATATTATCTCTAATGGAATAAAATTGCTCTGGTTCGAAACTTCTCGAATGACATAAACGCAGAATCATCTAAATCTAAAGCAGAGGACATTATTATGACCAACATTATAACGGTAGAACAACAATTTCTTAAGTATGTAAAATTATCCCAAGCAATAAACACAGTTGTTGTGATAATAATCTCAAATATTATCTCTAATGGAATAAAGTTCCTCCGGTTCAAAACTTCTCAAATGACATAAACATAGAATCATCTAAATCTAAAGCAAAGGACATTATTAAACCCGTAAAGCAGTAATTTCTGAAATATGTAAGCTTTTACAGCTCAATAAATGCAATTGTTACAATAAAATTCTAAACTACCCTCCTCTCTAAACAATAAATTGCTAAGTGCGGGACTTCTTGGAGGAAAAAAAAAACAATGTCCATTATACCCAAATAATAAAATTTATATTAAAAAAGGGTACTTGGGTTTTTAAGGATGAAATTCCCAAGAAAAAAAACCTGAGAAGAAGAAATGCAGAGATCCTTTACACGAGGAAAACACTCCCGTCTGCAAGCCTCGATGCGAAACCCCGAATCTTCGAGAGAAAATCTCGGGTCTGGTCCCTCACAGGTCGACTCAGGCGGAGGATCCAACCAGAAGCCCCTAGGCAAAGAAAGAGGATTACTGAGGTTGGATATATATATATATATAGAGAGAGAGAGATATATAGATATTCTAAGAGGAAGATAGAGATTCGAAGGGTTTGAGGGGAAGTGTCACGTCCCCAAGCCTCCGACCGGCAAAGAGGACGCGACTCTTAGCTTATCAGACCGGGCTAACAGCCCGGTAAACATATGCAGGAATAAAATTTCATAAACAGAATGCTCATTTCTATTTAATTAACAGTGATTATAGAATTGCAGAGGTAAAATGCACAAGATTACTTATCTTATGAAAGCTTTGCTCCACAACCAGCTACGCCGCTGCAAAGTTCCACCCAACCATAGGCCAGCGTGCTCATCAATCTCTCAGCAACGATGCCACCCCCGAGCTGGGCATGATTCTCCAAGGAATAAGGGAACTAGCAGGCTTACACATAGCCAGGATACACAAAACACATAGCCAAGCCAACCAAGTTGGGTTTATCAGGCCATTAAGGAGCTGAAGAAGGCAATTGCTAAGCTGGTGAGCTCCTTACAAAGCCAAGAACACCCACACCAAAACTAGCCTGACCTCTAAGACACCCATCCACACCCAACACAAGGAATCAGTCCCTTCTCTGCTACGCAGTCCCTCAGGCCCTGCATTCCCTTCCAGTGCTATTCAGGGGTGATGGAGAAGAAGGCCAGCCCTCTAGTTCTGTCTGTGTGGTTTCTAACACTAGGTTTATCAAGCAACCAAGCCAAAATCCTCACTCCTCACACAGTCCAAAGACCAACCATTGCACTCAGGCAACCAATTTAGCTAACACAGCTTGAACAGTAAAAAAGAATTACACAGCCCCATACATAACAGCAAAAACGGCTCACAACATGGGGGGGAAAACGCGCAGTCCTGAAGCTTATCAGGGAAACCAACTCACAGCAGGGAAAAGCGTCCCAAATAGCCAGTGCGTGAGACCCAAAAGTCAGTGAGACAGCCAAAAACATGAATGGCTCTTCACAGCCATGGTAAAAAACACATGAAATCACAAAAACGTGAAAGGAAAATGCACCAGCAGCTCCAAAAACGTGAGGAAGACAACCCAGGCCCTGGCATTACAAAAACGACCTCCAATCCATGGGAAAAATGAAGCCAACAACCAAAACGTGGGATCCAAACACACAGGAAAAACTCCAGCTGCTCCCAAAACGTGAGAAAACTGAAAAACGTGAATGCATAGCAGAATGGCATACGTTTTTGGGCATTTTTCTTGCCAAGGAAGTCAGAACACGTTTTTCAAAAATGGGTCTCTGCCCAATTCGAATTTTGGTTGCCCATACTCTTCCCATTCCATGCAATAACTAACTCACCCACATTCTGGCAGAAATAAATGATTGGGGAAAAAGACAAGAAAGGTAGTTGACAGTTGATGGGTTTTCTTATAGACATTTGGCTTTTCCCCATTGGCCCATAGGTTAAATATTTCACCCCCCTTATCCTTGGAATATCATGCCCCATTCAATTTAGTTGCTGCGACCGTAGCTGGTTGTGTCTATTAATTAATTATGATGCATATTTACATGGTGGCCAACATAATATATGCCGGATGCCCCGATATACTATCGGTGACAAATTTAAATCCAAAACACAGCGTTACCGATCCTTGGTGGGGCCTTGGCCTTTAGCTCCACACCGGGATCATTTACAATTTATACATCATATACTTCTAATGTAACGGGGTCAAAACCGGGACATTACAGGAAGAAATAAAATTCTTCGCTTTAGGCCCTTTCATTCAATAAAGGTGGTTACTGTGTGTATGAAGGGCTTACCTTAGAAGTGAAGTATGGTGCTCTTGATTCTTCTTCACAATATGTTCATAGCTAAGGCATTCAAATACTTATTTTAAACATGTTATATATCCCTTATAGATAAAGGGACAACCTACAACCGTCTTTAGTAAGTATTAAGTAATTTAAAGCAAACTGTTATTCCTACAAAGCTTGGATGAGCATTGCCATGATGCTTAAACTAACATAGAGGTGAACAAGAAACTATCCAAAGTGAAATATTTTAACACAAGGTTTCGTACCTTAAATTTGTTTGGAGAGTGACATAAAAAATTCGAGAAGAAGAAATGTAGAGATCCTTCACACGAGGAAAACACTGTCATCTACAACCCCCGATGTGAAACCCCTAATCTTCGAGAGAAAATCACGGGTCTCGTCACTCACAAGTCCGCTCCAGTGGAGGATCCAATGAGAAGCCCCTGGAAAAAGAAGGAGGATTATTGAGGATGTATAACAATGAGCAAATCGTGGGTCTGGTCCTTCACAGCTTGGTTCCAGCGGAGGATCCAACGAGAAGCCCCTAGGAAGAGGAGGATTAATAAGGATATATAATAATGGGGGCACCGATATCCATAGAACGGAAATAGGTACCAATGCACTCTCGGTGACCTCAAACTCCTCCTGGGAAACCTTGTCATATTCACGCAGAGCCGTTGCCTTGGCATTTACCGGGTGTTTGGACAGAAGAAGGACCGCACCTACGAGCGCTCTAAACACTCAAACCCTCGGCGTAAACCCTTCGGCAAGATAAATCTTCAAACATGGCAATGGGTATGCCTAATCTTCTTTGTTCATAATGCCATAGCTTAAACCTATGACCACCAATCCACCAAATAAAGAAGACTCCGCCATAGCTTGAACCTGTGACCACCAATTTGCGCAATGAATTAAGCCGCCAAATAGGAAGAAAACATGTTAATAGATTAAGTCTAGATAAAAAGGTGAAAACCCTATGACCCGTAGAGATAAATAATACAAGCAACACAAGTTGTCTTGTTCAACGTAACAACAAAGACGCTGAAAGCTGTCTTCGAGAAAGTTTAAGGTGCAGTCAAAGTATTAACGACAGTTGGAGAAGCGGGCAAGATGGATAGCATTAGAGCAGTGGGCTCCAACCGATGACCAAATCAGAGGAAAATAATAGACAAACGGTCAAACAAGAGGAAAACGCATTAATTTTTGCCAAAATAAATGAAAACATGAGTCAGGTTTCTATTTACGAGACCCCGAAAAATCTTAAGACTTGATCTCCATTATTTAACGCCTTTAACATAATAATATAATATACACACATTATAATACACACACTATATACATTATCCTAAAAACTATAGATAAATAAATAATAACCATTAAGGAAAAAAAACATCCGAAACAAACATTACGCACCAAAAAAAGTCATTCGAAACCCTCTAAGGAAAAAACATGCGAAAACAAACATTAAGCACCATTTATGCTTACATATACACGTTTTGCATGGAGTATACTGCCATAAATGCTCTGCCCGATGCGTATTGCTTGCGACTCGCGAGTAGTTGCGACGTGCGAACGGAGGTGAATTAGATACTACTGCTCTCAAGTGTATCGTATGAACTTTTCTTTTTTTGACTTCAACGTGTTTTTCTCTTATTGGGAAACGTGGAACGGGAAATCAGGATGGATAATTCTCAATTTGAAAATTGGCTAAAAGAAAGGAAAATTTTTAAACTCTTCTTTGATGGGGCTTCCAAAGGGAACCTAGGGAAGGCCGGGGGAGGTGGAGTCATTATCAATCCTGATGGGGTAGTCGAGGTGGAATACTGCTGGAACATTGTTTATGAAACTAATAATATGGCTGAGGCCTATGGGCTTTGGCAAGAACTAAAGAAACTGCTAGTTAAAGGAGTGGAGGAGGTCATGATTTCCAGGTATTCCAGGGTTATCATTCAGGCTATGAATGGCGGAAGGAAATGCGATAATGTCAGGACAGCAAGACTGATAAGGAGAATTAGGTCCAAGACTAAACTGCTCAGAAAAGTTTGTTTTTTTCATATTCTTAGGGGCCTAAATGTCTTGGCGGACACTGTAGCCAATAAATCCATAGCTACGGGGCTACATGATCTCTCTGTTAACTTGGTTATAAGTAATGACATCTCTCCTTAGCTCCTCGGATGGTCATCGATTGAAAGAAGTGGTGACTAGGATGCTAGCAGTCATGTATTTTTTCTTCAGTGCTCTTTTTGCTGAGTTTCAATAATACCATAGCCGTTCATGTTAAAAAAAAAGGTTTCTTTGTTAATAGACACAGATCATCGTCGTAGGTTTCTTTGTTAGTAGAAAAGGGTCTTTCACGTAGGTTTCCAATAGTCACCGTGAAGCAGCATGGGATGGACATGAGACTGCACGAGCATAACCACACCACGTCTCTACAAAAAGCAGAGATGGAACATCTGAAACTTAACAATCTCTCTGCAAATTGGGCATATCCATTTCCATGTTTATTTTCATTATTTGAAGATTTATCTTACTGACGGAAGCTCTCAAACAGTGAACATGGGTAGCAGGTTCTCTTCACAATCCAATAATATTCCACATGTTACACGTTTTGGAAGAGGAATATGAATCAACTTTCAAGAGGGACGGGTAGGAAGAGTAGATCATAGAAGGAGTGCGGTAGGGTGAAGACAAAGGGGTAGGGTTACATCCTTAAGGTAGGTGTTAGCACATAGTACCAACAAGCAAGGGTCAACACAAGACAAAGCCTAAACACCATAAATCAAGGATGGATAAACACCTATCAAAGCACAAGATGAAGGATGTAATAACAAGGTGGAGATAAAACCCATTTTATCTCTCTCTTAAATGTACAAGTGTTTAATACACTAAATGAAACTTCTATCATCACCATATACGGAGGGTCCAAATTAAATGATAGGTTGATAGTATGAGTTTCACAATGATGATATGGTAGAATTTTTTTTGCGAACAACATATAAATGGATTTGCTTTGATAAAAAAAATGGCCAATAGACCTATTTGCTAAGTTTTGAAATTTCTTTAAATGAGTAAAAACATGTGTGAACACCACAACTTTTCTAACACAACAAAAATTATTGAGTTGAAGAGATAATTCAGGAGACATGATTATAAAATTTATACAAGGAACTGAGATAAATCATTTATAGTCATGAACCATCATACACATTTCATTATTGCAAAGGCAAATAAACAATTGAAGATAGGAAGAGAAGTCCGAACACATTTTTATACAAGCACATAAGAGAAAGTATTTATAGATATGAACAACTATACACATTTGATTATTGCAAAGGGAAATAAACAACCGAACATGGAAAGATAACTGAGCATTATTTTTTTTGGCAAAATGTAGGCATACTTGAATTTTGTCCAACAACAACATTCATAACAAAGGATGTTGTAGACAACTAAAAAAGGAAAAGATATAAAGAGAAATTCAATCCCATGGATAATGTGTAGGTATAATCCATGAGATTTTCAACATTAAAAAAATGTTCCAATGCTATGAAATGAGATTATGATGCAAAACATGAAGTCAATAGTTGTTTATCTTCTGACTTCTTGACAATTTTATTTGGTAAATAGAACTTCATAAAAACCTCTAACTGTAAAGGTGAGGCAATAAAGACATGTCTATATATATTATAGATATGAAGATATATAATAGTCTGTCAATTTCAAGGCCACAATCAAAAAATAAAGTAGATACATACCAAGATATCACCATAGATCTTACATTCAAATTTTCTTTCATAGTGATTTATAATTAGTTTAACAAAAGATGCAAGTTAATATGCCTTGCAAAAAGACTTTTTTTGCATATATCATCCCTTGCATCAAATTTATGGTCAAGAAAGTGAAGACTTTATTTCAGAAACTTGCCTTTCTGGAAGTGGCATTGAAATCATGCTACCATTGTATATCTTTATATGTAAAATATAGATGTAGAATATTCAACACGTCTTTGAATGGCCACGCATTGACAATAAATTATAGTATATTAAAAAAATTTGCATTATATTATTTGGAATCATCCTAGTAAAGTGCATCAATGGAAAGAAGGCAAAACAAGAAAGACATGTCTATATATATTATAGATATGAATATAGACAACGGTGGTTAGATTTTAATTCCACAAGTACAAAGGAAAGTTTATACATAGTAGGAAATAACTACAAATCATATATGCAAATATATTATTGCATTGTGATGTACAATGCAGTTCAACAAAAGATGTAATTTATTATGCCTTGAAGCATTATTTTTTGCAAGCTAACCCTTGCATCAAAGTAATTATGGTCAAGAAAATGAAGACTTTCTTCCAGGAACTTTTTTTTTGGTTGTGGCATTGAAACCCAACAATCATTGTATATCTTGAGTAAAAAATGCATATATTTAAGACGTGTTATATTAGTAATGCTTCTCACCTAAAGAATTGTCACTACTATATTGCATTATAAAAATATGGAACCTATTCCAAAGTCACGAGGAGAATATGCTTAGATTGAATGGTGGGACAGGTCCATTAGCTAAACCACCTTATTCCTAAGGGGTTATGTTAAGCAGCTTGTTATATCTAAGGAAAGCAGCATAAGGAAATCATAAGAGGAGCTTGAACAAGTAATCCAACAACTTTAATTCAACCCCTTGAATGAAGAGCTTCATAGCAAAGCAACGACACTTTGGAACCATCTAAAAGTAGTGAAAATCCAAAGTACAAAGGGGATTTAATTGCAAATCGAATGTTAAATGTTACATTTTAAGAGAATAAACTTAGTTGCTTTGTTTTCTGATATAATATTGTTTTCAAGAGAAAAAAAAGTCAAACAGTATTTAGCAGAGGCCAATAATAGTTAAGGCAGTGTACAAAGAAAAACTGCTCAAGCAAACAAGCTCAAAGAATATGACATGTATAGGGATCCATACCATGTTCTCTTTTCTCAAAATCAAGTGATGCAAGAAAGTAGCTCCTAGTTTTTATCTCCATACAAGTTTCTTAAAAAAATCAAGCAGGGCAACCTGGATCTTCCTTCCCAAGCTTAGACACATAATGTTTTTGTCTTTTCCCTAAAATGTAAGTAAGGGTGACATTAGTTGGTGAACACTAAATAGCCCTTTGAAAAGTGGGACAACTTGATTCTTGGAATATAAAAAATATTAGGAGTACAGAAAATACTGAAAGTTGTATATAAGTATGTAATTGAGCAGTGAGCACATTATAAAAGGAATATAATCACCATCCATAGATAACCCCATGGAGGACCTATATAATTGGGCCATTGAAACCTTGAATTTTGTTGAAATTGGCAATAGTTCAAGTCCTGCACAATGCAATGACAATCAAAAGAAATAGACCACCACCTTCCCTTCATAAATGCTGACGGAAAAGCATGTCAAGGACTAGAAATAAATTGAAAAATATTCTTAGATGGTTCCTATGCGGGAAATAGGGATAAAAATACCTCTAGTTAGTTCATGGGACATTTGTACATAGCTAAGAGAGCTTGAAGGGCTTGGCTAATTGGTATATGAACTAAAGGGGCTTGGCTATTAGACATTTGAACCTAATTGGGTTGTTAGGGCTATTAGTGGGAGAACATCTTGGTATATTCTTATTTGTCACCACATAAAAAACGTTGTGTGATATAAAAGGTCCTTTTGGGGTCTATGATATTGTAGTCATAACCAACACTTCCGATATATCGAGAGCAAGGGTACTCAAAAGGATTTCGACAATATTTCCCATTAATGTCTAGAGTTTTATAATGACTATGCACCATTATTGAGGAAAAGGAGGTATCAGACTGACTAATTCCATGACTAAGGGGCAATATTGTATGCTAAGTGGAATGTGTTAGGGAAATGAAAGATAAGGAACCATGGAAAATTCTCATAAAGCATAGGTTGACAATTGCCTTAAATGTTAATGGAATCAAAGAGCCATTTAGACCCCATGACATTATTGCGGGTGTAGTTTCCTTTAAGGCTAGTTGTTCACGACATTTAGAAAAAAATGGAAAACATGGCAAGTAGTTTTGGAAGAACGTAATTCAGAATCGCACAGGCCACAGAATGGCTGGGATATGGAAACCAAATCAATCTAGACATTTTGTACACCACAAGGTATGGATTGCTAGTTGTACAAGAATAAGACTCTATGAAGGTTTTCATGTGTGTGGTGATATATAGAAAGGGGGATTTCAAGGATACATAGGTCAGATGCCTCTTGGGCATGGAATTAGTCAATTTGATACCTCCTTTTTCTTACCAACGGTGTAGAGTCCCTGTAACACTCTGGACATTAGTTGGAAAGTGGATTATGTTAGGGGGATGAAAGATAAGGAACCATGGCAAATTCTCATAAGGAATAGACTGAAAAATGCCCTGAATGTTAATGGAATCAAGGATCCATTTAGAACCCATGAAATTAACGCAGGTGCAGTTTCCTTTAAGGTTAGTGGTTCACAACATTTTGAAAAAAAATGGAAACCTGGTAAGTAGTTTTGCAATAACTTAATCTATAATCGCACAGGCCATGGAATGGTCAGGATATGGAAACCAAATCAATCTAGACATTTCATACACTGCAAGGTCTGGATTGATAGTTTTACAAGAAGAAGAGTCTATGAAAGGTTTTCATGTGTGGGGTGATATATAGGAAGTGGGATTTCATGGTTTAAAAAGTGCCAAGTTATATGGAAAATGACAACTTCCTTAAAGGAATGGGTCTCAAGCCAGATGGTGTTTTATCAAAGCCTAGCAATTAGAGCTAGATATCATGACTCAAAGCTAACTAATGGTATTTTTGTAATATCCCAAAAGAAGGAAACAATCAAACAAGTATTTTGGGGTTGTAAAGTGGCTTAGGATTTGTGGAGATTATGTCATGAGATATATTAAAGATGCATTTTTTTGGTTAGGCCTCTCAGCTAGGAGGGAGTGATTTTAGGGCATTTAAGGATAATCAAACAATATCACGAAGATATACTGAATACTATCAGGTCAACATTAACAGGGATCACTTTTGCTAGAGATGAAGATGCAAGGCAATATTTAATGAGGAATATGTCAAATTTCATCTGGAGGAGTTTATTTAAAGGTTACTTAGATGATCAATTTCAAATAGAAGGGGAATGCATAGGAGAGATATAGATGCTATTGAGTTTGGTGCTAACTTTCTAAGGCGGTCATGTTGGCCTTATTTACATATGTAAGAAATGGTACCAACTTAGTTGCTTTGTTTTATGATATAATATTGTTTTCAAGATAAAAAAAAAGGTCAAAAATTATTTAGCGGAGGATAATAATGGTTAAGACAATGTACAAGTAGAACTGCTCAAGAAAACAAGCTCAAAGAATATGACGTGTATAGGAATCTATAACATGTTCACTTTTATCAAAATCAAGTGATGCAAGAAAGTAGTTCCTGGTTTTTATCTTCATACAAGTTTCTTAAAAAAATCAAGCAAGGCAACCTAAATCTTCCTGCCCAAGATCAAACACATAATGATTTCGTATTTTCCATGAAATGGAAGGGTGACATTAGTTGGTGAACACTGAATAGCCCTTTGAAAGTTGGTCCAACTTGATTCTTGGAATATAGAAAATGTTAGGAGTACAAAAAATACTGGAAGTTGTATATAAGTTTGTAACTGAGCAGTGAGCACCTTATGGAAGGAATGTAATCACCATTTGTAGATAACCCCATGGAGGACCTATATAATTGAGCCACTGAAACCTTGCATTTTGTTGAAATTACCAATAGTTCAAGTCCAACACAATGCAGTGATAGTCAAAAGAAACAGAACGCCACCTCCCCTTCATAAATGTTGAGGGCAAATCATGCCAATGACCAGAAATAAAATACCAAGGGGATAATTTCTTTAATGCAACAGATAAGATCATTTGATCAACCCAACATGGCCTTTGTTCGTTGGTAAGGTCAATGGAGTATTGTCCACCAGAGGTCTCTCTGTGGTATGCCCTGCCTGAATGGCATGTCAAGAAGAGAACAGGTCAAGTGCAAGTCACAACCGATTTTTGTGGAATAGATACCCTTCAGAATTGGTTGCTAAGCCTAAGGAATTCCATGTTATGCAGTGTAGCTCACAACCTAAAGTCGTGTTTCTCAAATCAATCTCCCGGAGAAAGAAATCATTTGGTCATTGTTACCACCTAAGTTGTACTTAGTGGTTTTTTATCAAGTGAGCCTGGTGAACCGGACAGGGTTATCTTGTTCGAACTTCAGAAGACCTTTGGAAGTACTTCTGGGAAGTGCTTGTTGTACTATATCACATGTTCATACCCCATGGGGGAGTTGTAATAAATGTTCTAGCATGATAGTGTCTGTAAAAGATTCGGTCTCTAAGACTTCATTTGTCAATCCGATCGGCCCAAGGTGTTTTTTCCCTTGGTGATTGTTGGTTGTTGAATAAACGACTGATAATTTCTGAGTTTTTCACTCCATTCCTCCAAAGTTGGGGTGGTCGGCTTGGCATTTAGGCCTATTGAGGTTATTAGAGTCTATGTGTCAATGTATAAGCATGCTAGACATCATGATTGAGTCATATGAACATGTCTATGTTCCCCTAGGTGTTTTTCAATTTTTCAAATTTTTAGTTTTTTCAGTGTTTTTTATTAAAAATTTAATTTTTCCAAAACTTAGGCTATTTTTTAATAGTTTAATTGGAAAAATTGGTTTTGTAATAAAAGTGGGCCAAATAATCGGTTTCAGTCATATAGGTGCTCATTTTCAAGCTAAGAGCACCATGTAAACCCATGGACCCACTATATCCTAAGTTTTGAGTGATCTTTCATCACTCGGGTCAGAAAGCCCCAAAAATCAATTATTGATTATTTTTGATTAATAAATTGATGAATAATGGAGCAAATCCAAAATCAATAAATTAGTGGATTCTCAACCGATTTGATTGAAATCAATCAAATCTGGAGCAGATTGACTGGATCTGACAAATCCTTTACTGAAGGAGGTGATCAAATCAGATCCAGAGTTGATCTTCAGTTGTCTTCATGGGGAATTGCGCCCTCTCTCTCTCCTCCACACGTGTGGACTCTCCTGGATGCTCTGTGGACCGATGTGTCGGTGTATGGGTTGATGTGTCAGCTCAATCAAGCCCTCGGTTGACAAGTAGGCTCAGTTCAGCTTCAGTTCTGCATTGATGAACCTCCATCAGTTGATTTCACTTGATTCCATGAGGAATTGCGCCCCCCCTGGGTTGGATGGCCTGTGTTTTGTATATATCCAGGCACAGCCTCCTCTTCCAAGCGAGTTAGAGCTGGACTGAAGGGCTTGCCATTGTAATACTGTTGTAATCTTTCGATTGTTGAAATAAAGAAGCTTTGGAGGCCAAATGGTGTAATGCTCTCATATGTGTGGATTAAGCATTGTCTTACGGCTATTGATGTTGCTGGCTTTTCTCTCAATTTTTGCATCTAAACCCTGTCTGGCTTGAACGATTCAGCTGAATCAATAGGAGTATAGTTGGGCAAGTAAGGTTACTTGTTTTTCTTATATCTCATAGAATATATGTTAGAAGATCTTGATTATACATGTTTAATAAGTTTATTTGCATGTAATTCTTGTTTCTTTTTCATATATATATCCAGATCTCATGAGGTTTCGTGTAGGATTGTGTGTTTAGCTTTTAGGTAGCAAGGATTGGACGAGCTGTGGATATAGTTTGAATCCACTACACATCCAAAGTTTTGTGAAGACATTGCCCCTTTGCATTCCACTAACAAGTTTCCTCTGCAGATCTGCTTCAACAACAAGCACCTTTCTTCCCCTTTCTCTCCTTTAAAATCTAAAATTTTCCTCAAATTGGTTACTTAAAAGGTTTCTTATTACTCTGATCTATCTCATTAAGAAAAACACATGTAGATCTAGTTAGTAAGATCCCCTCCTAAGTCTAGATCTTAGTTTTGTTTTGCACATAAAGTTCAATTTTAAGAGATCTAGCTAAAAGTACCTTATTTTCGCAAGCAATTTAGTGAAAATTTGTAGCTTGTTGTTAAGGTAGTTTCATTTGCTGTACAATAAAATTTAATATTTTGCAGTATCAGTGCATATTTCATTGGCTACACAAATAGCAAGCCAAGATCCCAAGGAAAACTTGCTTTCCTTGGTTCCTTTTTCGCCTGTTTAGCTAGTTTTAACTTCATTTTTTTTTAGATAAGGTAGGTTGATCCAAAGGTAATCTTAAAGTGCTTTTGGGCGTATGTTATTCTAACATGCTCACTGTCTTTTAGCAGGTTTGACAGAAAATAAAGGAAGCTACTGTCCGAAGTGGCCTCGGGAGCGTTTAAATCCCCCCAGGGGTCTCCCTTTTCACTAAAATCTTAAATTTTTTGCAAAGTTGTAAGATCTTGGTTTCAGCCTGTATAAGGACCAAGAAGTATTTGATATATCAGTTATTTGATATTGTAACCGCTGTTAATAAAATTATTTTTTGAATAGGCTCTTTCGAGCCCATTCCCCATTCCCCATGGGGGATTTGCGTAAGTGTCATTTTTGTCGCTTTCTGCTTATTTCTTTTTTAAACTAGCATTGATATAATTTGCAGGGTAGTATACTTGATTTTATTATTAATTTCATATTCCACTTTTTGTTTTTTCAAAGTAATCATGATACTTACCCCACGATTTTTCGATTGACCCGAAAGGGGAAAGAGATTCGTGGTATGACTAATTAGAAAACTAGAATTGTGGGTCTATTTCATTTTTCATCATTTATTTATCAACAATTATAAAATTAAACCCTCCTCGATTCCCCGATTGAGATCCACTTAGATCGAAAGAGGTTCCTGGAGGGTTTTCTTTTAAACAAGAACACCTAGTTTAAAACTTACTAAACTTGACAAGACTCCAGTGTATATGCTTTGCACTTGGCTGCGGTTCGTCCGATCAGTCAAGCTGTATCAAAAGCACTTAGGTGACTAGTATAATTAGGACTCACTCTCCTCAACTGACAAACCATCAGGGGAAAATCCAACGCCTAGATCAAACCTTTACGGTGGCAAAATACCCAAAGGAAGCGGGAACTTCTGAAAAGTGACCTCGGGGCGTCGATCTCTGTCACACCCTAATGGGTGCATTACGAACAATAGCCTCGAAGACTCCATTTCAGCCCACATATTCCTTGCGGGTAGCCGTGAAGGTTTAGTTTTGGACATACTCCAAGCACTCTCGGGTATATCTGGAGTCCCCCTTTAGCCTAATTTTAATCAACTCACACTTCAAATTTAACTTAAAACGTACCAAGAGGCAATCGCAAAACATTCACTCAAAGCACATGCAAGTATATTGTTTCTATTTTTGACTCCATTCTAAGACACTGGTTATTTTCTTGCTTTACATATATATTGTGTCTCAGCATTGTGTTTTCGTGTGTTCATCTTTTATATCTTGCCATCTTTGATTATCTATAATTAAATTCCAAACTCCTAAGTAACTCAGTCAGTTTAACATCACAACACTAAGTAATCATCCTTAGTAACTTAATAGGGTCTACCCCTCCTTGGCTTCGTTAGGAGTTGAGCTGAAACGAAGGAGTCAAGAACAAGGTGATAGCCTTGACTCGAGACTTGCCCCCAAGGACACACCGAGTGGCTTGAAGATTTTTGCCACGTGACTCAGGTGTGTGAAAGGCGGCAACACTCGTAAGCGAAACAAGGATTGGAGTAGGTTAGGTCAAAAGTTTGTATGCCTCTACTGGTTTGATCTAGCCACACCAAATTATGAATCAAACATATTTATGTAGTATGCAAAATACAAACCGATCGTGTTTCATTAGAGAGAATTGAGGTAAAAAATGGGCCTCCTAAGAGATGAACTACAAAAATATAAGCTATATTAAAATATTATGAGTTAGGGGTTTTATGGGGTAGGTATATATGACAACTCACCTCCTACACTATTTTTTATGCACAATATAAATAACCATGGTTGAGTTACTTTTATAAATTGACTATAAATAAAATTAATAAAATAACTTTACAATGATATAACTAAGATTCATTGTAAATTCCCAAAAAATGATTGTCCTTTAACATTTATTTGTCTTGAACTTGTAAATGAAATTAAACTAAAAAATTATTTTTAAGTGTTATTTTTTTTAATTTATGTTGACTTTTTATCTTTAGTACATTCCTCATCAATTTAATTTTAATGTGATTTAATTGAGATTTATCTACATGTAAAATTTTAACAATATTATTATAATATTTATATTATTAGAATAATTTTATTTTATTTTAATTTTTTTTTCTACTGGGGGAATCGGTAACCTAGCTGTTCTGGTACTCACGTGACACGGGGTCCATTCCCGTCGGCTGCCACTATAACCCCAGGCGCGTCTACACAGCCCGCAAGCATGGGGCACGGATAAGTCGGGGTGAGATTTGAACTTTAGACCTCCTTTACAACATTCCTTCATTTACACGGCACTTGCCAGTTATTCTACACCTGTGCGGGCGCATTATTAGAATAAATTAATATTAAAACCATAATTTGTTTTTATATATTCATTTTATTGTAAATGAATTTATAGTTAAATCTCTTATAGAAAATAATATAAGACTTCATTTATTCTTAAATAAATTATTAAAAAAATATTTATACATTATGAAAATATGTCAAATTAGTATGTAAGATTTTAATTGTTTTTAGCAATAAAAATGTTATGTGTATTGTTTTTTATAAAAAAAATTACGAGTAAATAATATATCGTATTAATTGAATAAGTCAACACTGGTGTATAAATTCCTTTAGTTTATTAGTTGATTTTAATGTATATTAATTTTTAGCAACAAAAAAGTTGTGAATAAATGATATATCATATTAACTTAATAAGTGAATGGTAATGCATAAATTCTTTTAATTTATTAGTTGAAGCATAAATTACAAATAAATTATTAAAAAAATATTTATACATTTTGAAAATATTTTTATAATATAAATACTTATCTAAGAAAATTATTTCCACTCCTTGCAACTAAAAAATTATAAATACAAAATATATATGTAAAAAAATTCAATGTAACTAATTTGTTAAAAAATGAGTCATAATACAATTTTACACATTATGTTATAATTTCAAATTAAATATAAATGGCTTAATTAATTTTATTAATCATTAAAATTTTAAAATATTTTTATTATTAAAACTAACATGATAACATTTATTATAATTATTATCATAATGACATTATTATTAATTAATATTTAACAAGTTATAACAACATAATTTGCATATTACTCTATAAAATTAACTATTAAAAAATTATAATAATTTTTTTTGTCAAAAAAATTATAATAAAGTTATAATTATATAAACATTTATCATATCAACATGTTGTTTTATACATTCAAACCTGATATAAATGTATGTGTATGATAATATATATATAACCCATCCATAATTAACATACATTTTTCATATTAATATTATTCATGAATTTAATTTATATGCATAACTAACATATTTTTTTCATATAAATATTATTTATGAATTTAATTTATTTTAAAAGTACAAGATTATATATATATTAGTTTGACATTATGATATTAAATAAAATTGAATGAAGATATAATTTAAAATTAAAAAACATGAAAATGACTATATTATTTTATAAAAAAATGTGAAAACACATTTTTAGGAATTATGAGTACTAAATGACAATAATATTATTTTTTGAGAAAGTGAATTGTGAGTACTTTACTTGAAAATAACAATAATATTATTTTATGAGAAAGTGTGAAATGACTTTTACTATGAGTACTTTACTTTATAACTTAAAAGTACTTGTACCACTACCTTGGTTAACTATGGGTTTCAATCCACCATAGAAAATGTGACAAATAAGCATTCTTAACTCATGCAATGCCACCTCAATCATGGGGGATGATGTCATATACTAGAATGTAATTGGTTGATTTTTATAGTACATTTTGGTCCTATTGAGGCCCATTTTTTACCTCAAATTCTCTCTAATGATGTAGAATGTATAACCACCAAGGGAATCATTGAAAGGAAACCCAAACGCCTATCGTTGGTTATTGGATTTATTGAAGCCGATGTTATTTAGAAGGGGACATTGTGATAGAGTTGATTCAACTCTAGAGCAACATAAATGTCTTTACTCATCTCTGAACATTTCAAGGAATGGTGCTTCATCATGGTAAAAGTGATAGATGCACAGTATAAGAAAAACATAATAACATAAAAACGCTTGCTGATGTCATAAAATAGGGGCAGAGTCGCTGGAATGAAAAATAGACATATGCATTAAATGAAAGAAGTGATTCAAATTCTCACATGGATACATATCATTTTCCAATTAGAAATTTTGAAAGAACTCGACGTCCTCCCATCCCCTTAATTTTCCTAAATTTGGGGGTGGTCTCCACACGTCCCTAATGTGAGTTTCCCCTCTCCCCCGTCCTGGAAACTTGGTGGACCACTGTATAATTCTTGTTTTTTGTTTCGTTCCTAGCCTACTTTGCACTTATTTGTATCATTTAAGGGGCTGGAAATTTTCTGTTGTTATCTACATTATTGTTGATCTAAAACTATATTTAAATAACAACACACAATATACAAATCTAATTTGGAATCCAAGGGCTAAAACTAAAACTGAAACACTTAGATAAAAACCGTATTTCAACCTTGCATTTATCATAAACTAGCTCTAAATTGTATATAATCAATCAACTTAGATTGAAGTGTCTATGTTTTGAGTCCTCTTTCCTTAGGTTGTCCTTATGAACCTTGGTTGATTTTAGGAAATGCCCCCCAAGTGTTGAATTTTCTTCCAAACAATAAAGTGAGAGAAGTTGTTGTTGAGGCGACATTGATAACAATTTTAGAGTTTCCCTAAGCTAAGCCCTAGTGAAACATTGCACTATTATGGGTGCTAGATTGTGTGGTAACATGCAACATTAATAAATTCTCAAACAAACTTCACATGGAAACGACAATGAGTTCTCACTTGAATTTCCTGCAACAACAACACCACAACAATGAATTTTCATGGTGGAATTTCCTATTATTTGTGTGATGCATATACTAACTTAGGGCATAGGTGAAATAATACACATTTCATTTTTTTAAGATTAATTTTATTATAAAAAACACACATCGAACAATTTCAACAAATTGGTCCATTTAATTCAATTCAATTTTATTTGTAACAAATAAATCCATCAAATCTGGTGAGTTTAATGGTTAGTCTTTAGAGTCTTTGAAATTTGAGGAATGCCATTTTTTTCAGAAAAAAACTGGCAAATGTGGTGACTAAGGTGATACGTTATTAAAAAAAACAAATCCCCTCTATTAAACCTAGAAACTCTGCTTTGTTGTTAGAGGTATTTTTTAATCATGTGTTGTACACCAGTATCACCAATTCTCTCCATTGATACCCCACTTCTTCGACAATTTGCTCATAGGCTCTTCTTGAATAACCTATCAAATACAAGGATATGGCAATCCGTTTGTGATACCTCTGCTTCCTTTAGAAGCTCATGATATCTGGACACATTCCTTCAAGACCAACTCCTCAAAGAAGCTATATTTAGCGTATATAAAGACAATTTCCTCTGCAGATTTCGTCCAATTTGCTTACCTTCCATGAAAACTATATATAGAGTATGGAACAACAATTTCTTAAAAATGTGCCCTTTCCACACAATAAATTCATTTTTGTCGTATTATTCTCAAATATCCGCTCGAACCAACAAATTTATCCGGTTCAAAACTTCTTAAAACTCCTCTAAAGACACAAAACATATAAATCATCTATATTGGTAGCGGTAACTCACATTACACCAGTAGAACAACACATTCTTAAATATGCCAACCCTTTCTGCACAGTAAACTCAACTTCTGTCAAAACAATCACAAATATCCTTGTCAAACAAGAAATTCCCCTGGTTCCAAACTCCTCCGATGACATTAACATAAAATAATCTATATAGCGATGACCAACATTATAACGATAGAACAACAATTTCTTAAGTATGTAAAAATATCTCGAGCAATAAACACAATTGCTGTCATAATAATCTCAAATATTATCTCTAATGGAATAAAATTGCTTTGGTTCGAAACTACTCGAATGACATAAACGCAGAATCATCTAAATCTAAAGCAGAGGACATTATTATGACCAACATTATAACGGTAGAACAACAGTTTCTTAAGTATGTAAAACTATCCCAAGCAATAAACATAGTTGTTATGATAATAATCTCAAATATTATCTCTAATGGAATAAAATTCCTCTGGTTCAAAACTTCTCGAATGACATAAACATAGAATCATCTAAATCTAAAGCAAAGGACATTATTAAACCCATAAAGCAGTAATTTCTGAAATATGTAAGCTTTTACAGCTCAATAAATGCAACTGTTACAATAAAATTCTAAACTACCCTCCTCTCTAAACAATAAATTGCCTAGTGCAGGACTTCTTGGAGGAAAAAAACAAAAAAAAACAATGTCCATTATACCCAGATAATAAAATTTATATTAAAAAAGGGTACTTGGGTTTTTAAGGATGAAATTCCCAAGAAAAAAAACCTGAGAAGAAGAAATGCAAAGATCCTTTACAGAAGGAAAACACTCCCGTCTATAAGCCCCGATGCGAAACCCCGAATCTTCGAGAGAAAATCCCTGGTCTGGTCCCTCACAGGTCGACTCAAGCGGAGGATCCAACCAAAAGCCCCTAGGCAGGGAAAGAGGATCACTGAGGTTGGAGATATATATATATATATATATATATTCTAAGAGGAAGATAGAGATAGAGATAGAGATTCGAAGATCCTTTACAGAAGGAAAACACTCCCGTCTATAAGCCCCGATGCGAAACCCCGAATCTTCGAGAGAAAATCCCTGGTCTGGTCCCTCACAGGTCGACTCAAGCGGAGGATCCAACCAAAAGCCCCTAGGCAGGGAAAGAGGATCACTGAGGTTGGAGATATATATATATATATATATATATTCTAAGAGGAAGATAGAGATAGAGATAGAGATTCGAAGATCCTTTACAGAAGGAAAACACTCCCGTCTATAAGCCCCGATGCGAAACCCCGAATCTTCGAGAGAAAATCCCTGGTCTGGTCCCTCACAGGTCGACTCAAGCGGAGGATCCAACCAAAAGCCCCTAGGCAGGGAAAGAGGATCACTGAGGTTGGAGATATATATATATATATATATATATTCTAAGAGGAAGATAGAGATAGAGATAGAGATTCGAAGATCCTTTACAGAAGGAAAACACTCCCGTCTATAAGCCCCGATGCGAAACCCCGAATCTTCGAGAGAAAATCCCTGGTCTGGTCCCTCACAGGTCGACTCAAGCGGAGGATCCAACCAAAAGCCCCTAGGCAGGGAAAGAGGATTACTGAGGTTGGAGATATATATATATTCTAAGAGGAAGATAGAGATAGAGATAGAGATTCGAAGGGTTTGAGGGGAAGAAATAAAAGTCTTCGCTTTAGGCCCTTTCATTCAATAAAGGTGGTTACTGTGTGTATGAAGGGCTTACCTTAGAAGTGAAGTATGGTGCTCTTGATTCTTCTTCACAATACGTTCATAGCTAAGGGATTCAAATACTTATTTTAAACATGTTATATATCCCTTATAGATAAAGGGACAACCAACAACTCTCTTTAGTAAGTAATAAGTAATTTAAGGCAAACTGTTATTCCTACAAAGCTTGAATGAGCATTGCCATGATGCTTAAACTAACATAGAGGTGAACAAGAAACAATCCAAAGTGAAATATTTTAACACATGGTTTCATACCTTACATTTGTTCTGAGAGTGACATAAAAAATCCGAGAAGAAGAAATGTAGAGATCCTTCACACGAGGAAAACACTGCCGTCTGCAACCCCCGATGCGAAAACCCCGAATCTTCGAGAGAAAATCACGGGTCTGGTCACTCACAAGTCCACTCCAGTGGAGGATCCAACGAGAAGCCCTTGGAAAAAGAAGGAGGATTATTGAGGATGTATAACAATGAGCAAATCGCGGGTCTGGTCCTTCACAGCTTGGCTCTAGAGGAGGATCCAACGAGAAGCCCCTAGGAAGAGGAGGATTAATAAGGATGTATAATAATGGCGGCACCGATATCCATAGAACGAAAAGAGGTACCACTGCACTCTCGGTGACCTCAGACTCCTCCTGGGAAACCTTGTCATATTCACGCAAGCCGTTGCCTTGGCATTTACCGCGTCCTTGGACAGAAGAAGGACCGCACCTACGAGCGCTCTGAACACACAAACCCTCAGCGTAAACCCTTCGGCAAGATAAATCTTCAAACATGGCAATGGGTATGCCTAATCTTCTTTGTTCATAATGCCATAGCCTGAACCTATGACCACCAATCCACCAAATAAAGAAGACTCCGCCATAGCTTGAACTTGTGACCACCAATTCGCGCGATGAAGTAAGCCGCCAAATAGGAGGAAAACATGTTAATAGATTAAGTCTAGATAAAAAGGCGAAAACCCCATGACCCGTAGAGATAAATAATACAAGCAACATAAGTTGTCTCATTCAACATAACAGCAAAGACGCTGAAATTTGTCTTCGAGAAAGTTTAAGGTGCAGTCAAAGTAATAACGGCAGTTGGAGTAGCAGCCAAGATGGATAGCATTAGAGCAGTGGGCTCCAACCGACGACCAAATCAGAGGAAAATAATAGACAAACGGTCAAACAAGAGGAAAACGCATTAAATTTTGCCAAAACAGATGAAAACATGAATCAGGTTTCTATTTACGAGACCCCGAAAATCTTAAGACTTGATCACCATTATTTAACGTCTTTAACATAATAATATAATATACACACATTATATACATTATCCTAAAATATATAAATAAATAAATAATAACCATCAAGGAAAAAAAACATTCGAAACAAACATTACGCACCAAAAAAATTCATTCGAAACCCTTTAAGTAAAAAACATGCGAAAACAAACATTAAGCACCATTTATGCTTACATATACACGTTTTGCATGGAGTATACTGCCATAAATGCTCTGCCCGATGCGTATTGCTTGCGACTCGCGAGTAGTTGCGACGTGTGAACGGAGGTGAATTGGATACTCCTGCTCTCAAGTGTATCGTATGAACTTTTCTTTTTTTGACTTCAACGTGTTTTTCTCTTATTGGGCAACGTGGAACGGTAAAATTCTTGAATATATTAATTTCACAATCCTCGTGAAAGGTATCCATTCTTTCGAATCGGTTTTTCGCAAATCGCGAGGCAGAAGTTTAAAGAAGCTTTGTCATTTTCCACATCTGTTACAGTTAACGGCGTGACATACTGCGTTTGGATCTCTGGGACAACAATGGCAATGGATTCTTTTTCCGGCTTCAAATAATGCGATATGGTTTCCTTTGCTTCGAAATGCAACGTCTTTATACCTATTTTAAGCTTTTGAATGCTGTTTTTGAGTCTTTGCTGACTTTAAGGGAAATTTCGAGAATTTCGGTTACACTCGTGAAGAACTTCTGTCTTTGAACTCAAATATATTTGAATATCCCTGTATTTTGAGGTTTAAACCTCTTCAGCGCTAAATTTTGCGAAATCTTACTCTAGTTTGAAGAATTCCGGGCTTGAAACTGAAATATTCTTGAATGCCCCTGTACTTTGCCATCATAATCTTCTCAAGTCTAAATTTTGGCGAAATCTTACTCTATTTTGAAGAATTCCGGTCTTGAAACTGATATATTATTGAATATCCCTGTTCTTTGCCATTTTATTCCACTCAGCTCTAAAATTTGCGAAATTTTACTCTATTTTGAATAATTCAGTCTTAACTTAGATTTTCTTGGATATCCCTGCATTTTGCCATTTTAACACCTTTAGCTCTGAAAATTTTGAAATCTTACACTACTGAATGAATTTGCGAGAAAATTTCAGTACATTAATGGCCAGTTCGAGTCTGTTCGGTTCCGGACTATCTTTGGTAGTCCAGTTTTGATCCAGAGTTCGGTCTACTTTAGCCCGTACGATCTTTTTAAATGTCTATGTTTGGCGTACTCTTCTATAAAGAAATGCCAGAAATCTTGGTCATTACGGTGCAAATTTGAGGTTTTCTATCATAGCTTGTCCTTTATGACGTCATATACTTGTGCGTTTCATTCTAATTGTGCTGAAGATACTGAAAGCTTCGTTTAGTACTCTATATAAAGTTTTGAACTATTTTTTTGAATTTTGTCCGTCTGTAATCAGTGTTAATGGAAAATTTTGAGTCTTTGACTTTAAAGCAGCCGTCTGTATATTTTTGGGAAACTTTCTACTTACCAGGGCAGGATTTTGAAACTTTTTTGGTTTTGACAAAGTTATTGAAATGCCGTTGAGGAATTTAGAGCGCAGGTAGAATTTTGGTGTTTTCATTGCTGTTTTGTTTTGTCAACTTTCCGGAGAACTGTTTTTGTGTATTCCATACGAAGCTTTGGTGCATTATTTCCCTTCAATTGGAGGGGCCGACAACCAAGATCAGTTCGTTGTACTCTGCAATTGGTAATTTGGGTGGGAAAGAGTTACATTAAAGAAGATGAGTCAGGTTCCCGAAGAAGAGGTGACCTGCAGACCTAAACTGATTTTGCAACCTCGTCGATCTTCAACTGATTCAATAGCTTCTCCAGCTTCCAAGTCAGCAAGGGTGAGTAACTATTAAGATCAATTTTTAACGCGTTTTCATACATCTTTCGGGCTGATTTGGTTAGATATCAACAGGTCTTTCTTAAATGGAATCTGCAAAGTAGGTTACGTCCATTTCTAATTAGCAGATACATCAATGTAAATTGAGTTAATTTTAACCATATATTTTTCTTAATTGGATTTTGCTAAGTAGGTTACAGTCCACTTCCATTGGCAGATAATCAAGGTGAACTAAGTTATTTGACTGGCTTATTTTAGGAATTGGGCTGCATTTTATGAAGTAACCGGGATAACCTCAACCATTGACTGGCAATGGAAGTTTTTGGTGTTTCTCCTAGTTAATTTTGGCCCATTTATTTTTAGCTTTCTATAGGTTTTTCTGAAGTGATTTTGATATGGGCAATCTTGACTAATATTCTATGTAGCACGGAACCGTTCCAGGCTTTTAGGAAACTCGTTCCCGAAGTTTTGACGTTCCAGGGAACTTGGGAACTTGTAGGAAACTTTCCAAATCTAGCAGCAACCGTTCCAGATGGTTGGAAACTTATTGGGAACTTTTACCCTCTGAATTGGGAACTTGGGAGCTTTTTCTTGCATGTTTACTTCCCCGAGAGCTTTCTACACATTCATGATCACCACATGGGTTGTTAACGACATTCCTATTTCTTTGTGACCATACAAATACATGGTTGACTCAAAAAAAATTCTCTAGAAAACTAAGTTGCAGTAAAAGTCTATTTCGTGCTACCTTGTCGAGTTAGTGCAGTGATCTTCACTGCCCATGCTATAGTATTCACTTGTCCCTATGCTGAATTGCAGTTATCGCTAATCAACAACATATGTAAATCTATTTTGACTTTTTATATATTAAATAAAAGAAAGTAAATTTATATATTTTACTATCTACTTTATGAATAAAAAATCTTTTACTAATAATTTTAAATCCTACCATTCAGTCTTCACAAGGGCTTTTTAGATCAAGGAGCAACTAGACGTCATTGAAAAAAATGTTGAAGGAGAGATCGTGATGACCACCTTGAATGGACTTCCAAGGTCATGGCACTCATTCATCAAGGGATATGCGCTAGAAAGAAACTAATCAAGTTCAGCAGACCGTGGGAGGAATGCACTCAAGAAGAAGCTTGATTAGTATCAAGAGAAGAGAAGATGGGAGCAAGTGATGATCAAGCTCTAACAACTTAGGCAAAGAAGAATGAATGCAAGAGGGAGGATCACTCTCACAAAAGACTTAAGAAATTCCAAAAGAATCATAGATAAAGAAGGGACTACACAAATTGTTAGTTTTTATAACTGAGTTGGTCCTTCCCCATGATTTTGATGTCAGATGGGGGGACATAAGTTGTATTTTCCTAGGCAACTTTTTTAATGTAAAGTGACTTCATGTTTTAAAAGTGAGTTTGTATTTTATCATTAAAGTGAGATTTAAGTTGTGGGGCTCAAATATTTAATGTGCACTTTATTAATAAAAGTGAGTTTATTTTGTGCAATTAATGAGAATCCTAGGATCTAATCAATCTCATCCTTTGATTAGATAGTTATGGTAGTTAGGATTAGGGTTTCAATAAGATAAAGTATAAAAGAATGTCTAGGGAAAATAGAGAGACATCAAGAGAGTAGAAGACAAGTGAGAGAGAGAAATTAAATCTTGAAGGAGATTTCTGATTTGTGAGAGACTGATCATCAAGACAAATTGAAGGCACGATTCCCAAGAAATTCATGAAGCATTCATTGGATCGTGCAGGCATCATTGCAGACCGTACAAGCACATAAAACGAGGCAGATTGCAGGCATAGTTTGCGAGATAGTTGAGTTCAAGTTTGGCACAAATTTTGAGGTTGTTTTTTGCATTTAATACTAGGAAGAATCTGTATAGTCCGTACTTGGCACAAACCCCAAGAAAGCTGTTGTGTACAATTCGCACGTGTGGGTTGTCTAAGAGTATATTTGGCACATTTTCCAATGCGGATTTACAGATGAGTGGGGTTTCTGAAATTGTTTTGGTGCTGTAGAAGAAATTCTGAGTTGTTGAATTTATGATTTTATCTCTCATAAAATTTTTTTGGGTTTTCCTCTGGTGAGGGTTTGCCCTGGGCTTGGCCCTAAATTTCTGTATTGTCGTACTTATCTTCAATTAATTTTGAGTGCATTGGTGTTTATGCTTAAACTATCAACTAAATTCATTTTATGAATTCTTGGTTCAACAAAAACTTCTTATTGGACTTTTATCAAACACTTTGCCTGCAAATCTTATTTATGGCTTTCTAAACTAAGAAGTCATAAAATGAATTTATTGTAAATCTGCATTGGAAAATGTGCTAAATATACTCACATTCAACACACACGTGCGAACTATACACATCAGTTTTCTCGGGATTGTGCCAAGTACATTAAATGCAGGAAACAACCTCGAAATTCATGCCAAACTTGACCTCAATTGTCTTGAAAATTGTGCCTACAACATGCCTTGGTTCCCATGCTTATACGGTCTGCAATGATGGTTGCACAGTCTGGTTCTACGGTCCAATGAATGTTACATGAATTTCTTGGGAATCGTGCCTTCAATTTGTTTTGATGATCAGTTTCTCACAAATCAAAAATCTCCTTCAAGATTTAATTTCTCTCTCTCACTTTTCTTCTACTCTCTTGATGTCTCTCTCTTTTCCCTAGACATTTTTTTATACTTTATCTTATTGAAACTGTAATCCTAACTACCATAACTATCTAATTAAAGGTTGAGATTGATTAGATCCTAGGATTCTCATTAATTGCACAATATAAAATCACTTTTATTAATAAAGTGCACATTAAATATTTGGGCCCCACAACTTAAATCTCACTTTAATGATAAAGTACAAACTTACTTTTGAAACATAAAGTCGCTTTACATTAATAAAGTTGCTTAGGAAAATACAACTTATGTTCCCCCCATGTGACGCCAAAATCATGGGGAAGGACCAACTGAGTTATAAAACTAACACTCCCTCTTAATGAGGGAGGTCCTTCCGATAATGCCTATACCTCCACTACCTAGGTCTCTGTCCTCTGAAGCAACTCCCTCTTGCTCTGGAATGTGACCTAAAGATCCATGTTGAAAACCAACTCTAAATTGAGAATTGTGAGGGGAATCCTCTCTAAACCCCTGCATCTACTCACAACCTTCATACTGGCTGAGTCTCCTGCCAGTATACCTCTCCTCATCTGAAGGTATCATCTGTGCACCTGCTTCATCTTTAGATTCAGTCTCAGATAACCATCCACCTGAACCTGGAAATATCACCTCTCCTTGCAGAAAATAAAGTCTATCTCTTCTATTCCCAAGTAAAACCGTGGTACTAACTGAGTTCTCTACCTGATAGAGAAACATTTGTCATGTCTTGATAAAGAATCGATACCCGTAATCCTTCAATGATGACATGGAAAATCTGCTAACTTTCATACCTGGAACAAACAATACCTTGTTTACTTCAAGAATTTCTCCCAAATCTAGTTGGAATTTCACAGTTCCAACTCCTCTTATCTCTACATGAAGATTCCCAATATATGTTTTAACAAAGTGTCCTGGAGCAAACTATTTTATCTTCTGAAAAACTCTATACTTCCCAGTCATATGGCTAGTTGACCCACTGTCAACTATCCATGTGTCATGGTAATCTATTGAACTACCCATACTAGTCTATATTGATGTCAAGGAAAATTCCTTTTCAAATTGTGCAGCATATTCTTGTACTTTCGCTGATGTTGCTCCCTCTTTGTCTTCATCTTTCTTCTTAGGACATTGACTAGCATGGTGTCCGAATTTGTTGCCGTTAAAACACTGAACCTTACTAAGGTCTCTCTCCCTTTTCTCCCCCTCTTTACCTTTTCCTTTGGTAAGAAGGGCTATATTGTCTTCACTGCTTCGAGTGCTATTCTTGAATGTCCCCTCCCGAGACTCTTCTTGAACAAAGTCATCCCATAACCTTGTCCAATCTGGAAGTTCTCTCTAGTAGCTAGTCCTTGCACAAATGTGTTCCATTTTGCAGTGAACCCATTAAGAGCATATCTAACAAGCTCTTCATTCTCTACTTTCTCACCAGGAACACCTAGTTCATCTCTAACTTGAGAAATTTTGGTGAGATAAGTGGTTACTGTATCAACATCGGTCATCTTGGTGTTCCTTAGTTTTTCTCTGAGAGCCATCTTTTTGTTCCGGTTCTTACTTTTATAAAGAGTACGTAAAGCTTTCCAAATATCAAAAGCATGTGACTAACCTGTGATGTGAGGTATCACATGATCTTTTATGGAGTCCAAAAAGATTCTTTGTGCCTTGATATCTTTCTTTTCAAAGGCAGTCTTTAGAGCAGCATCTGTGGGAATTGTGAAGGATTGCGATTTGAAGACAGGCTGGATGGGGCTGATAATTTCAGCCCTTGGAAAGAGCGCATAACTGTATTTTTCAAAGATTTGGAGCTATGGGATATTGTTGGTGCTTCTGACACCATCACAGTTCCCACAGATGCTGCTTTGAAGACTGCCTTTGAAAAGAAAGATATCAAGGCACAAAGAATCTTTTTGGACTCCATAAAAGATCATGTGATACCTCACATAACAGGTAAGTCACATGCTTTTGATATTTGGAAAGCTTTATGTACTCTATATCAAAGTAAGAACCAGAACAGAAAGATGGTTCTCAGAGAAAAACTGAGGAACACCAAGATGACCGATGTTGGTACAGTAACCACTTATCTCACCAAAATTTCTCAAGTTAGAGAATGAACTAGGTGTTGCTGGTGAGAAAGTGGAGGATGACGAGCTTGTTAGATATGCCCTTAATGGGTTCACTGCAAAATGGCACACATTTGTGCAAGGAGTAGTTGCTAGAGAGAAACTTCTAGATTGGACAAGGTTATGGGACGACTTTGTTTAAGAAGAGTCTCGAGAGGGGACATTCTAGAATAGCACTCAGAGGAGTGAAGACAATGTATACCTTCTTACCAAAGGAAGAGGTAAAGGGGGGAAGAAAAGGGAGAGAGACCTTAGTAAGGTTCGGTGTTTTAACTGCAACAAATTCAGACACTATGCTAGTCAATGTCCTAAGAAGAAAGATGAAGGCAAAGAAGGAGCAACATTAGCGGAAGTACAAGAATATGCTTCCCAATTTGAAAAGGAATTTTCCTTGGGATCAATACAAACTAGTATAGGTAGTTCAGTAGATTACCATGACACATGGATAGTTGATAGTGGGTCAACTAGCCATATGATCGAGAAGTATGGAGTTTTTCAGAGGATAGAAGAGATTCCTCCAAGACACTTTGTTGAAATAGATATTGGAAATCCTCAGGCAGAGTTAAGAGGAGTTGGAACCGTGAAATTCCAACTAAATCTGGGAGAAATTCTTGAAGTAATCAGGTTACTGTTTGTTCCAGGTTTGAAAGTTAGCAGATTTTCTATGTCATCATTGGAGGATGACGGGTATGGATTCTTTGTCAAGGAAGGACAAATGTTTCTCTATCAGGTAAAGAACCCAGTCGGTACCATGGTTTTACTTGGGAATAAAAGAGACAATTTTTTTTTTTTGCAGGGAGAGGTGATATTTTCGGGTTCAGGTGGATAGTTATTTGAAACTGAATATGAAGATGAGGCAGGTGCACAGACGATACCTTCATATGAGGAGAGCCATATTGGTAGGAGACTCAGCAAGTATGAAGGATGTGAGCAGATGCAGGGATTTAGAGAGGATTCCCCTCACAATTCTCAGTTTAGAGTTGTTTTTCGACATGGATCTCTAGGTCACATTCCAGAGCGAGAGGGAGCTGCTTCAGAGGACAGAGACCCAGGTGGTGGAGGTACATGCATTGTCGAAAGGACCACCCTCGTTAAGAGGAAGTGTTAGTTTTTATAATTCAGTTGGTCCTTCCCCATGATTTTGATGTCACATGGAGGGGGCATAAGTTGTATTTTCCTAGTAAACGTTTTTAATGTAAAGTGAATTTATGTTTTAAAAGTGAGTTTGTAATTTATCATTAAAGTGAGATTTAAGTTGTGGGGCCCAAATATTTAATGTGCACTTTATTAATAAAAGTGAGTTTATATTGTGCAATTAATGAGAATCCTAAGATCTAATCAATCTCATCATTTGATTAGATAGTTATGGTAGTTAGGATTACGGTTTCAATAAGATAAAGTATAAAAGAATGTTTAGGGAAAAGAGGGAGACATCAAGAGAGTAGAAGACAATAATGAATATGGTTGTTTATGATTGTCATTGATGACAACATTAATGACAAAGGTCAAATTGATAATGGCAAGAAATAACAAAGCACAAGGACTGTGGATGTGGGCATTAGGACACCTAATGAGTCAAATGTCCCATACTGTGGTCATTTGTTGAAGGCATTGTGCGTTGATGCTCTTGTTGATGATGGCATGCTTCTTGGAACCTTTTAATGATGCCCTTGGTTGTGGAGTCAATTGCACTTGAAGAAACATTTGTTGAAGCATATTTTGATGGAGTCCATGACACTTATGATGAATGTGAAGCTCTTTTGCATAGTCCATGAAACCCCTACATGTGGTGGTGACCTTCCAACGTGGCACTCTTGAATCAACAAACTTGTGGTATGGTCTTAGTACCCTTATGCTTGGGGTTTGTGACTTCCTTGGTGTAAGTCTTCTTGTGTGATCGAGTTGGTGAGGTTTCTCAATGAATGGTGGCTTAAAGTCCATTGCACTTGGTGGTTATCTTTCATTGGAAGCCTTGATCTTGGAACCCACACATATGTGCCAGTGAAGCCCTTAACATTGGTGTCCTTGAAGATCATACTTATATGGCTGTATTTGATCAAATGATCCATAATGTGATCATTTGTTATGTGAAAAACAAGGCTGCAAATATAATAAAAATTGTTTCTAGCATCCTACAAAGTCGGCCCAGCAATTTAATTACTAATTTAAAATAAATAAAAATTCAAATGACATTTTGGCTCAGTAATTTTTTTTTTATGAAAAATGAGTATAAATAACCCAGCCAACGACTTAATTGTTTGTGAGTAGAATTCGGTGGTTCTAGCTCTGATATTTTCGGGTGGATACTGTAGAAGCCGCAGAGATGCAAGGTCTGATTTTTGGGTGTGTATTTTCTGAGGAAATTCGGGACTGATGTACAGCAGCAGAAGTTTGAAGTTAAAGTTTACTTTCTCTCTAAAATTCGTGTATGGACTAAGGTAGCTTTAGAAGAGAAGGAAGTAATGTTGTGCTAGTTACTTGGTTGACTTTACTCTCTGATTTTGTGAGTCTGTAGCAGCCAAAGAAAAACAGACCTATCCTTCAACGATTATCTTGATAGTTGTACATAATGATTACCACATGTTAATATGACAATGATAGTGAAATGACAGCTTGACTTCACTCCATTAGCAGATGTTCAACTATGTTTATTGAAGCTAGTTGTGAACAGTGATCATGCCCAGATTATGATAGTGGATATTCTTGGGAACGACAGAGATCAAAGGTTTATGGTAGAAGAAGCTTCCATTGACTTGGCAAGTTGATTGAGTTAAGTA
The DNA here is from genome assembly GCA_001517045.1 of Pseudotsuga menziesii. NCBI lineage: Eukaryota > Viridiplantae > Streptophyta > Pinopsida > Pinales > Pinaceae > Pseudotsuga > Pseudotsuga menziesii. The sequence continues at coordinate 220,174 of LPNX010652172.1, forward strand.
AAGCTTATTGACAACGCTGAATTGACATTGGAAGAGTGTGATTTGACAGTAACCTACCTTGACATTGATAGCATAATGAAAGCTACAACAAATTGAGTTGACAGTGACAGTGGATGGACTTGACAGAGACAGATGACTTGACTTGACTGTGACAGCCTGGACATGAAGTGACAACCATTGATGATACAAGGTCAGCTGATGGCATTAACTTGACAAAGATTAGATTAACTTGAACAACAGATGGAAATCACAATGACATAAGTGTGACAAAGATATCTTGGACAAGGAGTGCATGTGACAAATATATATGGTCAAGCAGAAACTTGTATACGAAAGAGCGAGCCTTGAAGACCTATTAAAGATCAGTGATATGATGACAAGTTACAACTTGGTTTGACAGTTCAACATAACGATGATAATGACTTCTTTGATATGATAGTGGGACATGGAAGTGACAGGTTGATGACAGTGATGAGGTGGCAGTGATATCTTCAGCAGAAGACATGATGAAGTGTGATAGTAAGGGAAGATTGATGAAATGTGATGTGACAAGAATTAGTGTGTATTAATTGCAAGCTGGGACTTGTAACTATTTTCTTAGTAGGATCTAAGAAAAGACCAAGCAGAGTCTTGGATTGAAGTAGGTGCTTCTGTATCAGTAGGTGTTGATTTACCTCACGGTCGCAGCTGTTGAATTACAAAAATATTACAAACATTATATTTTGTGTCTCTTGTGCAATGTGTTGATGATTATGCTTTTTATTTGATGAATGAATTGATTATTGGTGCATAGTCTATTGATGAATATGATGTTGAATTGAATGTGAAATGATGGCTTAAGTTTTAGAGCTTGAAGAAGTTAAAATTGAAGTGAGTCCAAGCTCACTGATTCACCCCCCCTCTCGGTGAACCATTGTGTCTAACAGACAAATGAGAGAGAGAAATTAAATCTTGAAGGAGATTTCTGATTTGTGAGAGATTGATCATTAAGGAAAATTGAAGGCACGATTCCCAAGAAATTCTTGTAGCATTAATTGGACCGCATAGTTAGACTATACAACCATCATTGCAGATCGTACAAGCACAAAAACCGAGGCAGATTGTAGGCAGATTTTGTGAGACAGTTAAGGTCATGTTTGGCATGAATTTTGAGGCTGTTTTCTACATTTAATGTTGGGTAGAATCCGTAGTCTGTACAGTCCATACCTGGCACAAATCTCGAGAAAACTGCTGTGTATAGTTTGCACGTGTGGGTTGACTGTGAGTATATTTGACACATTTTCCATTGCAGATTTACAGATGAGTGGGGTTTCTGAAAATGTTTTGGTGCTGTAGAAGAAATTCTTAGTTATTGAATTTCTGATTTATCTCTCATAAATAAAATTCTTTCTCTGGGTTTTCCTCTGGTGAGGGTTTGCCCTAGGCTTGGCCCTAAATTTTTGTATTGTCATACTTATCTTCAATTAATTTTGAGTGCATTGGTGTTTATGCTTAAACTATCAGATAAATTCATTTTATGAATTCTTAGTTCAGTAAAGTTATAAATCAGATTTGCAGTCAAAGTGTTTGATAAAAGTCCAATAAGAAGTTTTTTGTGATTTTTATCAAATTTCTTCACAAATCTTAGATGCTACACATGTGATGAGAAAGGCCACTGCTCAAGAGATTGTCCCAGAAACAAAGGATCCTCCAAGGCAAACAAAAAGAAAAGGCATCATGCTCACACTGCGGAAGACGATGAACCATCCAAGAAGAGAACAAGGGAGGATTCCTCAATTTATGAGGAATATGTACTTTGATCCAGAAGGATTCAACCCATAATGACGAAGAACTTCTTATCCATCTCAGCATTGGATAAGAAGGGGATGCAGTTGTGATTGATGAAGAAGAAGGAACACCCAGATCTACGGTATAGAAGACTTGCTCAGCACTGTCGATCATGAGCAGGACAAAGATAGGTCCTCAAAATCAGATGATGAAGAAAAGCACACTGTCAGAGACTCCAGATATTCTTGCAAGGAGACAAGGATCAAGAGGGAGTCCACCCACCAAACAAACAAAGATAAGTGCTTAAATCGTCATTTCCTATATATCTAGTTACTTAAATGATATTGTTTAGTTGTGTACATATTTATGTTCAGTTGATGTATTATGCATGTTTGAGTGTCTGCATTTATGAACAATATACTACTAACTTGCATGTGATGGGTAAGTAGTCTATGGTGTTGTACAACATTCCATTGCTACTTATCTAAAATAAAACCTCTTTGTTGACATATTGGGAGTAGTGCACACTCTTAATAATGTTCTGGTAGAGATGGAAGGCATCTAGAAAGTTATCCTATGTATACGGGATATGGATAAATGTTCCATTGGCTAAGATAGTTACATGATTGTGTGACATATGTCTTTGTGCATAAGAACTTGCCATTATTAATATGTTTTGAAAAATATGAAATGTTTCTAATCATACAACTAAATTTGACTTGTAGGACGGATCGTATGCACTCACTTATAAGAGAAGAATGATGAGATTTGTTTCGAAGAACAAGTGATGATGGCTCAACCATAACACTCAAAGAAGATTCACTACAACAAAGTACATGAAGAGAAACCTGATATGATCAGGCCACAAAGACTTGTAGATCCACCTCAAGAGGCGAACACCCACAAGAGAAGACCAACTTGAGCACAAGAGATCATCCAAGATGAAGAAAAGTATGGTGCTCTAGACGAGACTTCCAGAGAAAGTAAGAGGTCTCGGGCACACTCCAATTATGTGGCACTATTGTGTGACATCATTGATACAGATCCTTCCAGCTATGAAGAAGTAGCCGAGAAGAAAGAATGGAAGGAGGCTATGATCGAAGAGTACTAGTTGATCATGGAGAATGATGTCCAGGATGCGGTTTCAAGGCCTAAAGGGAAGTCCATAGTGTCTTCCATGTGGATCTACAAGATCAAGCATGAAACAAATGGAGACATCAAGATATACAAAGCAAGGTTCGTGAGTTCTCTCAGAAAGAGGGAGTAGATTATGGTGAGATGTGCTCCATTGACTAGACACACTTCTCTAGTAAAGTAGAAGTGCATATCGAGCAGAGAACCACATGTGCATAGAAGGATTTGTACAGGATCAGAAGGTACCCATGGGAGAACACATACAGTTGCTTGAAGATCAGTTAGAGTGATGGAGATCTCAACTTTTGATACAAGGTTGAAGATGGAAGCCTACAGAGGACGACAAGCTCATAGATGGGTGCAAGAGGAACTTTCAACTAAGTTCGAGATGAAGGATCTATGTATCTAGTGACCTTGAGGGATGACATAGATGGATACATAAAAGATCAGTAGCAGAGGCAGCTACTTGTCACTCCAGTGCAGAGTGACCTAATGCAAAAAGTACAAGATGCAGAGGGAGGATGGTGCTTTGCTTCAGAGGGAGTGATTACAAAAGATATTAGAGTTCAAGAATCTTGACATGATTCTTGGGTGTAGCAAAATCCAGAGGAGATTTTCCTTAGCTAAAGAAAATATGTGGTCGAGATGTTGGATTGCAAGGCTACACCGATGGCATCGAACTTGAAGTTGTTGTGTGATCCTACTTTAGAGATAGTTGATGCCATAGTCTACAGGTAGATGATTGGTTTGTTGATGTACCTGATGAGCATGAGGTCGGATATATGCTTTGCGATGAATACTTGGAGCTAGTACATGGTGGAGTCAAGACGTGTTCACATGGTTGCGGCAAAGCACGTGCTGAGGTACCTGGAGGGTACGAATGAGTATGGCCTTAGATATTGTAATGTCCCCCTCTAATTAAGCACCCCAAAACACCCGCTAACCTACTTAATTCCCATAGGTTCGAGCGGGTACTGCATGAGAGGGAATTGACTGAGGACATTTGATACTTAGAGTAGAACATGACCATCATTTAGTGTTAAAGTCACCAGTTGGATAAAAGAAGCCTTATTTCTTTAGGCTTAAACTCAACAGCAAATTAGAATTGCATGCATGCAAATGCGAAGCATAAACCCTAAAAGTGACATGCAAACCCTAAAAGCGCATGAGGTTCTATTTAAGAGGATTATTGGACTAAAGAGGGTATTTATTATTATTGTTGATTGATTTGGAGTTTTTGAGCAACAGCACAGCGTGCAACTGCAACAGTTGGGGTTGAAGACAGTGTCTTCAGCTAACGAGGTTTCGACAGTGAGATATCTGCCCTAGTCTCCTTTGGGATAGATAATCCAGGTTTATCCACAACATTCATCATACCCATTAGTATCCAGAGATCCAACACACTCAAAAGACTTATTGGCAGATCCATGTTTTGCAGTTGGAAAATAGTTGGGAACCTCAGAAGGATTCGCTGGGACCACATTACCCAGTTTTTGCTCTGCAAGTCAACTTCCTTCAGTATGGAGGGTGTTCACTGGTGCAACTGGGCGTCAACAACAGGAAGGTAGCACTGATACTTCATCTATCCGACACTTTATGCATGCAGCCTATCTCAGGAGGGTTATCAGCCGAGTTATCAGTGGTAAGTGTGAAATTCCTTTATGCAAACCCTCACTCTAATTCAGCTATATTTTAGGCAGTTTTGCATGCACAATTATTCCGTAATTTTGCATAAGATTCTGTGTGAGTCAGTATTATACTCCGTATCAGTAGAATATTCGCATTTGGGATATTACATATATGTGAGAGATTAGAGGATTTGCCTGCAGGATATGTTGACTTCGATTGGGCTGGTAGTGCTACAAATAGGAAGAGCACTTCAAGGTGTTACTTGAGCTTGAGGTCTGGCTTGATTTCTTGGTGTAGCAAGAAGCAGACGAGCGTAGCATTGACTACAGCCAAGGTAGAGTATATTGCAACTTGTTCAGTAAGTTGTGAGTTAGTGTGGCTTCAGAACCTACTTGCAGGACCGTTCGTGTAGACACTGAGAGGGGGGTGAATCAGTGTGAATCCAGTTTTAAAACTTTTCTCAGCTTATCAAAATCAACTATCAATTCATCATACAATTATTCTGCTAATCTCTTAATCATTCCATAAGCATCTTTCACTTCATCATTCACAAATCAAAAGCATTTAAATCATCAAGAGCCATAACACAGAAGAACACCACATCATATAAATTTGTAATCTTTTTATATTAGTTTTGGTTCGGCTACAACCGTTAGGCAAAATCAGCACCTACTGATACATAGAGCACCTACTCTGCATCCAGGACACTGCCTGGTTTTCTTAGACCCTGCTAAGAAGGGTTTGAGGTATCATAATCTCAAAAGCAAGTCAAGCTTGCATTTACATTAAGGCTTACTGTCACATCATCTCATCAATCACTTGTCTCTGTAATCTGTTCTACTGCTGGTCAATACTACTGATCATCTGCTCAACATTCTAGTCTGCTCTTATGCTGCTTAAGCATCATCATCAATGCTGCTCATCACTATCTGGTCAATCTGCTCATCACTGCTGTTCAAGATGTCACATGTCAACATGTCTTTTGCTAAGAGTACATTCCATACTACTGTAGCTGTATTACTGCCATATCATCATCATTATGTCACTAGGATGTTTCTTCAAGTCACTCTTCATTATACTTACACTGTGTATTGGCTGAGTGGAAGAGCCCAACACAAGTCCTAACTTGATCTGTCAACACAAGAGCTGTGATACACTCACCAAGTAAGGGCTGTCATCTTATTAAGCTGTGCATCAACCTTGCTCTGTGTGTCACTCTCACTGTGTATCATCCTTCATCAATAGCTTCCAGGGCTGTCATCATGGACTGTCATCTTCATGCTTAAGCCTCATCATTAGCATGTCAACTTCTAGGGCTGTCATCATGGACTGTCATCTTCATGCTTAAGCCTCATCATCAGCATGTCAACTTCTAGTGATGCACCACTGTTCATACTTGTCTACTCATAAACACATCATAGTTTCTGCTTCACTGTATGTACAGTGTCATCCACGTGTTGACTGAGATGTCCAGGTTTACTGTACCAGCTTCCAATGATTGACGTACACTCTCATTAATATTCTCAAACTTGCAATAATACAACCAATACAAGCAAACCCCAACCAATGTCCAAGAAGACTGTGTACAATGTGAAGAAGACCCCAAACTCAATCACCTTGGACTGTACACCTTCTCGGATTGTTTGCTTGCTAGCATATCAAGCCAAGCTCTCATTCCTTCATGTATACAAGTGTCAAAAACAAACTTCAATCAAGCATTAGATTTGACTGTGCATATTTCATACCTTGGCTTGAGCATCATCATCAACATACTGCTGCTGCTATGTAGAAACGATTCGTGTCTGCTTAGGTCTTCACGATCTTTGACTGGGCATCAACCATCATTAGTGAACACAGATCTTGTCATTCACTGTTTTTGCTGTTCATATGTTGTCACTAGTCAAGCAGTGCTTGTCAAGTCAAAGTCAACTTCAACCTACTACCTGCATATCCTGCTCAATTTACTCATCTGCTGTTATGCCCAGAAGTATGCCAAATCTATCACTCTGCTGCTCATGCTAAGTTCTGCTAGAACACAGGACTTCATGCCAAAATCACCAAAGGAGAGTCTGTTATGCTCACATACATCATATCTATGTCAGTGCTGCTCATATCAAGTCAATAAGGCGCTGTTATGCTGTCAATCATTTATAACACGTCACATCAAAAGGCTGTTCAAGCTATCATGTGTCCCATCAGAGTTCAAGGACTGTCAGTTCAAGTCATTAAATACTTGTTATTATGAATCTATGTCATGTCCCAGATGGCCTCAATGAGGATTGTCACCTCAAGTCAATCTACCTTTTCTTGCACAATTTATTCTTCTACATGAATTATTACTGTGGTTGATAATAGATATATCAAAACCTTTTATTATCAAGCCCAGTCAATAAAACTTCAGTCTGCTCCAAAATCCAGATGCCTCCAACCCTTATACATTCATTAGCACTGAGATTTAGCAATTTAATGACAATATTGGATGTTAAAAGGTATACTTACTTGAGCCCGAGCTTATGAAAGATGCTACTCAATCATCTTGCCAAATCAATGGAAGCTTACTGTTACAAGAGTGTACCATCTCAAACTGAGCAGGATCATTTCTGAGATATATCTTCTGTAGGCAGCTATATTGTAGATGATCAGATGCTTCCTTCAAATTAGATTTGAGATCTTCAACTGCCAAACTCGAGATTAGGTCTTCATTTCCTGCTTGACCGAGGTTCAGAGATCAACTTCTGTGGCTGTCTCAGTCTGCGTTTTTATGCTGAAGATAACCTCGGGTTTGTCATAGTGCCACAGACTGCTGCTTATCTCCTGCTATAACCTCAGTCCTCCACCGAAAATTTCCACAGTCTGCTGCTGCTACACATTTAGGGCTGTACTATGGAGGAGCCCTAGGTAAAAAGGTGTTGCTGCTGCAAAACGATTTAACCCTTTCAAGCCCTAAATTTTTCTTTGAAAATGAATTGCTTCTTCTCCTAAAATGACAGTCACTTGGCTGTTGCAAATAAACCCAAAGTTACTCCTGCTGTAACCCTCGTTTCCAAAATTAGGGCGACAAAAAATTGTGGCTTTGTGGAAGAATTCAAGGATGTTTTAAAGTGTTGAGAAAGGCCCCAAGCAAGACAACTAGGTCTGCAAAAAGAGGAAGAAATAGACTGCTGTTTATTCCAAAAAAAAATCTTCAAAAGTTCATCTCCTTGCTGCTACATCAGTCCCAAATTTCCTCAGTAAAGCTGCCTCCCGAAATTCACAGACACAAAAAAAAACATTTCACTGAAATTTCACTTCAAATTTATGGCTGCTACAGTATACCTGAAAATCAGAGAGAGGAAAAAAATTTGTCTGCTCCTGCGATTTTCAACAGTCTGCCATCCGAAATTCAGAGCACCACCGAAATTCCACATGTAAAATGAGGACGTTGAAAGGGTATTTATACCCATTTTTCACAAATTTTGGGGCCGACTTGAATTTAATATAATTTTTTTAATGGGACCGACTTCACATTTATTTCTAGGCCGACATTTTTATTTCTGGGCTGACTTACCACATAACAATTTGATTTTTAATTAAATGGAGCCAACCTTACAGAATAGTGTTTCCATGTCATTTTGCACATTGATTAATTGTTTGAGTGAAGGCTGTTCACTAGCCATGTCCATAGTAAAAGCTGGGCTTGAGGATACTTTTATGCAAGACCCTAGCTTAGCCATCATAATCAAGGACAGGGGCTCCATGGCCTTCATGGGCATCATCTACAGCATACCAAGGGCTCCACACAAGCTTGTCCACTACAAAGGGCAATAGTGGCTCCACGGCCTTCATGGGCATCAATGATAACTGAAAGAGCCAAGCCACATGTTGGCATCAATGACAACTTTATCAACAATCTCCCCCTTTGTCATTGATGACAACAACTCATGCTCCCCCTATGAGCATGCTCCCCTTTTGTCTTCATCTCTCCCTTTGTCTACATTTCTCCCCCTTTGGCATCAATGGCAAAGGGTGTCCACATACCTGTGTCTGAAATCTCTGATCACTGGTGACTGCTCCCCCTGTCAATATGCACGATCCTAGGACCTGTCTCTATGCCTGGAGTTCATCTTTTCTCCTTTGAGTTCATTCTCTAGCCTCATGAACTCAAGGTGTGTTAAGGTCTTTGAGAGACCTTACACTTGGCTTGCCATATGGCAACCATCCTCCCTGCTCTGATCAGCTTCTCCTATCTGCAACTGCTCGGTCTTCCTCATCCATACTTGCTTCTTGGCATCTGTCCTTTGAGCATCTGTTCCTTCATTTGTACTGGCTTTCCTTGATGAGCTGTATAGGAAGTTTCTCAAGGGTTGTTTCCGAGTAATCCAACAATCTTTGAGCTTTGTGCCCAAGGCCACTGCAGCTATAACACCTCATGTTACGACAATGTGCAGCAATGTGACCAATATTGTTGCATGACCAACATCTGATTGAGCTGTTGGAACTTCTAACACTTCTTTGATCAACTTCATTTCTCCATGCTTGAGAGTGTTTTTGACTGTAGACATTTGTCTTTTGATCTTCAAATCTTCTTGCTGATGTGTATGGAGTACTCCTTCTTGCTTGACTTCTTTGACTGGCACATTCATGGGCTTTGTGACCAAACCCACTGCAGGTGTAGCATCTCAATGTGTGACATGTGGCAGCAACATGTCCGACATGATTGCATGTCCAACATCTAACTGAGTCATTGGGGCTTCTAGCCCTTCTTCTTCCATAGAATCTACAATCCATAGCCTTATGACCAAAGTTAGAACAAAAATAACAATAACCATTGAAGCCACTTTCATACCTGGGTCTTGTAGTTGTTTCCTTGATGAAGTTGCTTTGATGAACATGCCTAACTCCTTGTTTCATCTTTGAACTTCCAAACTCCTTGTTGTCATGCGCAGGTGCCTTGGGAGCAGCTTTGGACATTGATGGACCTGCTTCTGGAGTCTTTAGAGACCAAGTGTCATCTTCAGATTTTTCTTTGTTCTTATTGTAACCAAGGCCAGTTTTGTCGAGTGGAGATCTTTGGCAATCTAAGATCTTATCTAGGACAATTGAACTTTCCTGGAGTTTGACCAAGGCTTCATTCTCTTTATCTTTCTTCCTGAGACCAACTACCTCCAATTCCAGCTTCTGGACTGTCTCCTCCTTTTCTTCTAGCTGTCTTTTCAAGATTTCTTCTGTCCTCTTGGCTTCCTCCAGCTGAGTCTTCAGATCATGATTGACCTCTCTAGTTTCTTCAAGCTCTTGAGCAGGCTTTTCTAATTCTTCCTTTTGACCGATCAATTCAGTCTTTAACTGTTCAACTTCAGCATCCTTGTCTTTCATTTGATCTCACAACTCTTTGTCCTTGTCTTTAAGCTTTTGAAGCAACACTTTCATTGACATGGTCTTCTGCTGATATTCATTCAAGGAGTCCAAGATTTCCTTTTTGAACTTCTTGAAATCACTATGGTTCAGATTTACTATGTTTAGGAACCAATTGGCTCTCAGATCAATATTTAACAACGTGAGATGTATTTGATGTGCAGTCTTTGGTAGCCTTTCATCATCTTCTGCAAGAACCTTCTCAATTTCATCACACAAGCTATCATTATAATCACAAGAGTCCATACCTTTACTAGAGTCCTCTTCTTGTTTATCTTCTTGATTTAGCTCTTCTGGGGGCTTGTCTTTTGATTTTTGATCTGTCTTTACGGGTTCTGGTCTTGCCTTCTGATACTCACTCTCCAGCTTGAACCATAGGTCTTTTGCCGAAGTGTACTCTCCTACACTTTCCTTCACTGAGCTGGGAAGTCCATCCATGAGGAACTTCAAGGCTGTAGTGTTGTCCTTCTTCGCTTCCTTCTGTGCAGCTGATTTTCCTTTCTTGTTTGATGGAGCGGGTGGATTGACGACAATTTCCCAAACACCAAACTTCTTCAGATAAGCCTTCATTTTGCTCCTCCAACTGAAATAATCTGCAATATCCAGTACAGGCACGTCATTGCTTGATGACTCTTTCTTTTCCTCCATTGTGTCTAAGGATCTCCTTCAAGCTTGCTAGGCTCATGACGAAGGCCTGCTCTGATACCAATTGTAGACACTGAGAGGGGGGTGAATCAGTGTGAAGCCAGTTTTAAAACTTTTCTCAGCTTATCAAAATCAACTATCAATTCATCATACAATTATTCTGCTAATCTCTTAATCATTCCATAAGCATCTTTCACTTCATTATTCACAAATCAAAAGCATTTAACTCATCAAGAGCCATAACACACAAGAACACCACATCATATAAATTTGTAATCTTTTTATATTAGTTTTGGTTCGGCTACAACCGTTAGGAAAAATCAGCACCTACTGATACATAGAGCACCTACTCTGCATCCAGGACCCTGCCTGGTTTTCTTAGACCCTGCTAAGAAGGGTTTGAGGTATCCTAACCTCAAAAGCAAGTCAAGCTTGCATTTACATTAAGTCTTACTGTCACATCATCTCATCAATCACTTGTCTCTGTAATCTGTTCTACTGCTGGTCAATACTGCTGATAATCTGCTCAACATTCTAGTCTGCTCTTATGCTGCTTAAGCATCATCATCAATGCTGCTCATCAATATCTGGTCAATCTGCTCATCACTATCTGGTCAATCTGCTCATCACTGCTGTTCAAGATGTCACATGTCAACATGTCTTTTGCTGAGAGTACATTCCATACTGCTGTAGCTGTATTATTGCCATATCATCATCATTATGTCACTAGGATGTTTCTTCAAGTCACTCTTCATTATACTTAGACTGTGTATTGGCTGAGTGGAAGAGCCCAACACAAGTCCTAACTTGATCTGTCAACACAAGAGCTGTGATACACTCACCAAGTAAGGGCTGTCATCTTATTAAGCTGTGCATCAACCTTGCTCTGTGTGTCACTCTCACAGTGTATCATCCTTGTACTTCATCAATAGCTTCCAGGGCTGTCATCTTCATGCTTAAGCCTCATCATCAGCATGTCAACTTCTAGGGATGCACCACTGTTCATACTTGTCTACTCATAAACCCATCATAGTTTTTGCTTCACTGTATGTACAGTGTCATCCACATGTTGGCTGAGATGTCTAGGTTTACTGTACCAGCTTCCAATGATTGAAGTACACTCTCATTAATATTCTCAAACTTGCAATAATACAACCAATACAAGCAAACCCCAACCAATGTCCAAGAAGACTGTGCACACTGTGAACAAGACCCCAAACCTAGTCACCTTGGACTGTACACCTTCTTGAATTGTTTGCTTGCTAGCATATCAAGCCAAGCTCTCGTTCCTTCATGTATACAAGTGTCAAAAACAGACTTCAATCAAGCATTAGATTTGACTGTGCATATTTCATACCTTGGCTTGAGCATCATCATCAACATACTGCTGCTGCTGTGTAGAAACGATTCGTGTTTGCTTAGGTCTTCACGATCTTTGACTGGGCATCAACCATCATTAGTGAACACAGATCTTGTCATTCACTGTTTTTGCTGTTAATATGTTGTCACTAGTTAAGCAGTGCTTGTCAAGTCAAAGTTAACTTCAACCTACTACCTGCATATCCTGCTCAATTTACTCATCTGCTGTTATGCCCAGAAGTATGCCAAATTTGTCACTCTGCTGCTCATGCTAAGTTCTACTAGAACACAGGACTTCATGCCAAAATCACCAAAGGAGAGTCTGTTATGCTCACATACATCATATCTATGTCAGTGCTGCTCATAACAAGTCAATAAGGCGCTGTTATGCTGTCAATCATTTATAACACGTCACATCAAAAGGCTGTTCAAGCTATCATGTGTCCCATCAGAGTTCAAGGACTGTCAGTTCAAGTCATTAAATACTTGTTATTATGAATCTATGTCATGTCCCAGATGGCCTCAATGAGGACTGTCACCTCGAGTCAATCTACCTTTTCTTGCACAATTTATTCTTCTACATGAATTATTACTGTGGTTGATAATAGATATATCAAAACCTTTTATTATCAAGCCCAGTCAATAAAACTTCAGTCTGCTCCAAAATCCAGATGCCTCCAACCCTTATACATTCATTAGCACTGAGATTTAGCAATTTAATAACAATATTGGATGTTAAAAGGTATACTTACTTGAGCCCAAGCTTATGAAAGATGCTACTCAATCATCTTGCCAAATCAATGGAAGCTTACTGTTACAAGAGTGTACCATCTCAAATTGAGCAGGATCATTTCTGAGATATATCTCCTGTAGGCAGCTATATTGTAGATGATCAGATGCTTCCTTCAAATTAGATTTGAGATCTTCAACTTCCAAACTCGAGATTAGGTCTTCATTTCCTGCTTGACTGAGGTTCAGAGATCAACTTCTGTGGCTGTCTCAGTCTGTGTTTTTATGCTGAAGATAACCTCGGGTCTGTCATAGTGCCACAAATTGCTGCTTATCTCCTGCTATAACCTCAGTCCTCCACCGAAAATTTCCACAGTCTGCTGCTGCTACACATTTAGGGCTGTACTATGGAGGAGCCCTAGGTAAAAAGGTGTTGCTGCTGCAAAACGATTTAATCCTTTCAAGCCCTAAATTTTTCTTTGAAAATGAATTGCTTCTTCTCCTAAAATGACAATCACTTGGCTGTTGCAAATAAACCCAAAGTTACTCCTGCTGTAACCCTCGTTTCCAAAATTAGGGCAACAAAAAATTGTGGCTTTGTGGAAGAATTCAAGGATGTTTTAAAGTGCTGAGAAAGGCCCCAAGCAAGACAACTAGGTCTGCAAAAAGAGGAAGAAATAGACTGCTGTTTATTCCAAAAAAAAATCTTCAAAAGTTCATCTCCTTGCTGCTACATCAGTCCCAAATTTCCTCAGTAAAGCTGCCTCCCGAAATTCACAGACACAAAAAAAAACATTTCACTGAAATTTCACTTCAAATTTATGGCTGCTACAGTATACCTGAAAATCAGAGAGAGGAAAAAAATTTGTCTACTCCTGTGATTTTCAACAGTCTGCCATCCGAAATTCAGAGCACCACTGAAATTCCACATGTAAAATGAGGACGTTGAAAGGGTATTTATATCCATTTTTCACAAATTTTGGGGCCGACTTGAATTTAATATAATTTTTTTAATGGGGCTGACTTCACATTTATTTCTGGGCCGACTTACCACATAACAATTTGATTTTTAATTAAATGGAGCCGACCTTACAGAATAGTGTTTCCACGTCATTTTGCACATTTATTAATTGTTTGAGTGAAGGCTGTTCACTAGCCATGTCCATAGTAAAAGCTGGGTTTGAGGATACTTCTATGCAAGACCCTGGCTTAGCCATCATAATCAAGGACAGGGGCTCCATGGCCTTCATGGGCATCATCTACAGCATACCAAGGGCCCCACACAAGCTTGTCCACTACAAAGGGCAATAGTGGCTCCACGGCCTTCATGGGCATCAATGATAACTGAAAGAGCCAAGCCACATGTTGGCATCAATGACAACTTTATCAACAGTTCGATGTTGAGTTAGAGATGACTTGTGTGTCGTAGCACATCGAGATCCGATATCATCCGGGATATGGTGCAAAGAGGAGTAGTGAAGTGTTGGACACAATGGCCACACTGAGAGGGGGGGTGAATTAGTGTGTGATCAATTTGAAACTTTTTGCCTTCTTTTAGTCAATCAGAGCATATCAATCATTATGTCATAAATTGCATATTCAAATTCATCATGAGTCATAAGCACAACATCACACCAAAAGGGACACAAGAATATATGGAATTTTGATCTTTATTTATTGTACATGGAAAACAACAATCTGCTCGATTACAATCAGCACCAACTAATGAAAAGAGCACCAACTCTCATAACAGGACCCATCCTAGTTTTCTTAGCTCCAACTAAGAAGGGTTCGAGGAGTCCAATCCTCAAGTGCAAGATTCTTCTTGAAAGCAATCATATGGCTCTGCTGCACAACCAACCTCTGCTCTGCACATCAATCTCTGCTCATCACTCTGCTGGTCAACACTGCTCATCAATCTCTGGTCAATCTGCTCATCATTGCTGCTCAACAGTGCTGCTCATCACTGCTGCTCATCACTACTACTCATCAATCTCTGGTCAATCTTCTCATCACGGTTTCTCATCACTGCTGCTCATCACAGCTCCTCATCACTGCTGCTGTAGTATCCCTGCACTTCAACTTTGCTCATCACTGTTGGTCATTCTTTTCTGTTCATTAATACTGTTGGTCAAGCTGGTCAATCTGCTCATGTACACATCTTTGTACATCTCATCATACATAATTACTGAACAAGTAATTCTGCTTTGTTTTCACTGAACATAAGGCACGCATCGTCATGCATTATCATCATAGGTATGCATCATCGTCATAGGGTATGAATCCTCATCATCAAATATACATCATCATCATCTCAGTGTGCACCGCTTATGCATCATCATCATCAAGTATACATCATAGTGCATAGGAGAGCATCATCACACTACGGTATGCATGTACATCATATTGTATAGGAGTGCATCAACATCATAGAGTGTACATCACTATCACATGCATTATCATCATAAAGTGTATCATATCATAGCATAAAAGTATGCAACATCATCATCATAAAGTGTATCATATCATAGCATAAAAGTATGCAACATCATCATCATAAAGTGTATCATATCATAGCATAAAAGTATGCAACATCATCATCATAGCCTCC
The DNA here is from genome assembly GCA_001517045.1 of Pseudotsuga menziesii. Classification (NCBI taxonomy): domain Eukaryota; kingdom Viridiplantae; phylum Streptophyta; class Pinopsida; order Pinales; family Pinaceae; genus Pseudotsuga; species Pseudotsuga menziesii. The sequence goes on from LPNX010652172.1 coordinate 235,439, forward strand.
ATAATGACTCCAAATATATATACCAATATAGAGGCTCACATACTAAGATCAAAGATGAGCTCCATCCATGAGAGACATGCCATCGCAAGAGAAACCCAGAAGCATGAACCATACCTTTTCGAAGATCACAAGATGAAGAAAAAGTGTAAAAACCAAAAGAAACTCTAGATCATGTCGTCACATAGCCCTTGTAACAAGATTTCTAACGAGCCAAGAATTTTGTAATTCTGATTTCGTATGAGAAAGTTATGCCAATTTTAGTGAAGAAGCCCAAAAATTTCTTTGTAAAAATGAATCGCTCCTCTGCTGCTGCGAAAAAACCTCAGACCAATCTCTACGAATTCACTTCTCTACATCCATCATTGACTATTTTTGGATGTGTTTATATACACATTAAAGTGGACATGTTTCATGTTAGCCAACTTGTCTTCAAAGGTAAGAGTGGTAAGAATTTTAATTTGACTGTCACACAAACTTCTTACCACTTCAATGGTCAAACCTTACCCAAGAATTGCATGTATTTTCTTTGTCATATAATAGGGTGTCCACCACATAAGTCATATGTATGACCAAGGACCTCAAACTTCTTACCACTTCAATGATCAAACCTTACCAAAGAATTACATGTATTTTATTTGCCATATAATAGGGTGTCCACCACATAAGCCATATGTATGACCAAGGATTTCAAACTTCTTACCACTTCAATGGTCAACCTTATGTGTTTTTATTATTTTTCTTACCACCTCAATGGTTAAACTTATGTATTTTTATTATTTTTCTTTTAAAACATCCTTCAAATTCAACCACATCATTTAAAATTCATGGGAGTGTGTTCTCCACATCTTCATAGGGTTGTATCAAGCCACTAGGGCTTTTAATGGCATGCCATGTGCAAGGTGCCATTATGGGCTTAAATCTTGTCACTAAATGGACCATCATCAATCCAATATGTGTTTGGGTTCCTTAACCACATCAAGTGCAAGCAATGGGCATCAAGGTCTTCACAAGGATCCATAACTTCATTAAGGCACCAAAGACCGCATCATCATGCCATCTAACCATGTAAAGTGCAAGTAGTGGGCTCCATGACCTTTGCAAGGTCATCAGGGTCTTCATTAGGGGTTCCAAGTCTTCATGGGCTTCTTCATCATACCAAGGACATGTTCATGGGTTTCATAGCCTATCAAGGACCATACAAGAGCTCCATAACCCCAATAAGGGTTGCAAGGTCATCAAACCACTAAGTGTGGGTCCAAGGACTTTATCAGGGATTCTTCAACAAGCAAGAAGCTTCATAGGCTTCTTCAACCACATCAACCACAGTAGGAGACCCTCAAGGGTCAAGATCCATCATGACATCATATGTGGGGTAGTTGGGTCTTCTCATGGGGTACGATGATACCATTAGAGCATGATTGACCACATAATGGGTCATTAATGTTTCTCCAACCCATCTAGGTGTTCTCCATCGTCCATAAAGGCTTCAGGACCATCTCCAGGGTCTTCAACACCATCAGCAGGATGTTTAACATCTTCAACAAGGTGGTGGCTCCAATATCCATCCTTGTGGGTACAAGGACCTTGTCAACTGGGTACAAGGTGCTTCAAGGCACAACCCCACTTTGTAAGCGATCCAAGGCTCAAACCCACTTTGTAAGGGATCCAAGGCACCGCAAGTGGGACTTGGTGGCATCAATGACAACCTGTGGTGCCACTACAAGTCCATGTTGGCACCAATGCCGATTTCATCAACATGAAGCTCCAGTATGTTGCGACGGACAAGCAGATAGTCGATGTCTTGACCAAGCCTCTAGTGAGAGTGAAGTTGGAATACTTCAGGGATAAGCTTGGAGTTGTGCAGACTGGTGTCCATCGCAAGAAGAAAGTCTTAGATGGTGCTAGGCCTGCATTCAGTATTAAATAGAATTGACCCTGTAGAGATCCGAATTCAGTATGAAATAGGACTGACCCTGCAAAGACATCCAGTATGAAATAGGAGTGGCTCTGTGAAGTCCTAGATGGTGTTAGGCCAGCATTCAATATGAAATAGGACTGACACAGAAGAGATCCACATTCAGTATGAAACAAGACTGGCCTTGCGAAGACATCCAGTTTGAAACAGGACTTGCTTTGTGAAGTTCTAGATGGTGCTAGGCCTGCATTCGATATGAAACACGACTGACCCTGCAGAGATTCGCATTTAATATGAAACTAGACTGACCCTGCGAAGACATTCAGTATGAAATAGGACTGACCCTGCGAAGACATCTAGTATGAAAAAGGACTAGCTTTGTGAAGTCTTAGATAGTGCTAGGCCTGCATTCAGTATGAAGAAACATGACTGACCTTGCAGAGATTTGCATTCAGTATGAAACAAGACTGACCTTGCGAAGACATCTAGTATGAAATAAGATTGGCTCTATGAAGTCCTAGATAGTGCTAGGCCTGCATTCAGTATGAAAAAGGACCGACCCTACAGAGATCCGCATTCAGTATGAAACATGACTGACCCTGTGAAGGCATCCAGTATGAAAAAGGACTGGCACTGCAGAGATCTGCATTCAGTATGAAACAGGATTGACCTTGCGAAGGCATCCAGTATGAAACAGGACTGGCACTGCAAGGTACATCCAGTATGAAACAAGACTGGCATTGTACGAGGTACATCCAACATGAAAAATGGTTGGCATTGTATGGATATGTTGATGAAGCCCTATATGGGATCTAGGCCTACATCCAACATGAAAAAGGGATGTCTTTGTAGTTCTTCTAAGGACGTATAGATTCGAGAGATGTCACTAGTCAATGGTCGACGAGATGAGAGTTGTTGCATCCGTGATGATGATGATCCAGAGTGATGATGATTCAAAGATGATGATGTCTAAAGATTGTGTCTAGTTGTGGTGATGACCGTGTTAGTAGAATACCTTCCTTGTTAAGAGGGAGTGTTGTTGAAAATGCAACTTTGGAAAATATTCTTCATTGTATTATTATTATTGTATTATTATTATATTTTTATTGTACCTCCTTTCAGGGATGTTCTCCCTCCGATCGGGGATGTCATTATTGTAATTGGTCATGTAAAGAGTCGCGGTAAAACCTCCATTATAAGTCGGGCAATAGTCCCCAAGGAAATAATGTAAAATGTATTTTTGGTCTCCCACAAGGACAAGTCGTCCCAGTCAGGTCCAGAAGTCGGCCTTGTTGGACCAAAAGGTCACACACATGATCAATATGTTGAATTTTAGCATTAGCATGAATACTTAAAAAAATTTGCAGACTAACTTTAAACAAATGACAAGTGCAGTAGAATAACATCAATCACATCAACACAATGGACAGAAGAATTTTCATTGGGGAAACCTTTAAAGGACAAAACCCCAAAAAGCATTAGTAACTCATCTTGTAAATGAGATGACTGAAATTCTTCAAAAGTTTCACAAACCCCAATAGGGTTAGCAACAATACCAGAAGATCAATTTTTCCAATTATGAACAAGATTGCCCAATTAGGGCTTTTTCAGAAATTAGGGCTTGTAGCCCTTTTTCTCTCTCCTGCCCAATAATTTCAGGCTTCCCAAAATTCCTTTTAACCTGCCCGGATCTGATCTTTGTCTTGCCCTATCAGCCTGCCCGGCCGTACACCTGCTCGGACTTCTGTCTTTGCTTCACTGCCCTTTTTCTACTACCCGACCTGCCCGATTTGGGTTCTGTTGCCCGGATACCTTACTTGGCTGCCATGTTTGGTAGCCCTGCTGTTGCCCGAGGGCTAGCAGCCTTTGCCCAAGGCCTTACGGGCTGGCCCCATTCTCCTAAGAGAATGGCTCTCGATGCTGGTCAGAAAAATCAACATAGTATAAATAGGGAGGTTCCCTCCCTCATTTGGATACACTGAAAACTCAAGGAAGTTCGCTCCAAGGAAGAGAAAGACAAGTTCATTGGTGAAGAAGAAGAAGAAGTAGCAGAAGACATCTTATCTTTGGGTTTTCTATCTCCGTTTGACATTGTACTAAGTGACGGATCTATACAAAAGAAGTTGCTGGGTTTTCTCCAGTTTGGGTTTTCCAGGATAAAATTCTTGTGTCTTTCTTTTGTGTTTCACTTGTCTATCTTTCAGTGATCTTATTGCATATGGTTATGATGTTATGATGCTAAATGTTGTAAGATCTTGTATAACCATTAAAATTTTAACAGTTGCAAAGTTGCAGGTTTGAATTTGTAGAGTTGCAGGACCCCATTGTTGCAGTCTGAGGCATTCTAAAAGATGTCTAACATGAAGTCTGTTAAGGACTGTTTTGGGGTTGTTAAAGAGTTGAGTTTGGACAAACTATTCAAGGGATGATTGAAGTCTTTGGGACAACCAAGTTGGCACTTGGATGGCTGGTCTAAATGGTTAAGAAAAGTATGCATTATGTGAGGATCCAATGGCTTATTTGAAGGAGAGCATGAAGTCTTCCACACTCAGCAAGATATCTTAGGTTTAATCAGGTCATATACAAGTGCAAACAAGGTATGTTGTGCATGTTTGAATCTATTGTTGACAGAGGTTCATAAGTCTAAGTTTTAAGGCCGATTTGTGACAGTCCGTGGATTGTGGATGAAGTTGAAGTGACAGGTGGTAGGGTGGAGTTGGGGAAGGACAAGTGTCCTAGCAGGTTGTAGCTTGTGTTGCATTCTTCAGTTGAAGTTGAAAGATTTCAAGAGGTTGTAGCCTCTTCCTCTAGTTGCAGCTGGAACAAACATAAGGTGTTGAAGCACCTACATTGATTGTAAATCATTTATATACATAATCAAAGCTTTCTACAAATCTCTAATGTACCTTGTTTATAAATATCTTGTCTATTTGGATTATTGTTCATACTACTCTGATCTCTGTGATTAAAGAAAAAGAATAATATAATTGAAGTAAACCTAAATCCGTAGTATTCAAAAGGGAAAATTGATTAAAAGCTTGCAACACTGATTCAACCCCCCTCTTAGTATTGCGGGCGTGTTCTTTAGGCATATCTCCCAAGACAATGTGGGCACAGAAATCAAGAGAAGGCATCGTGGACACAAAAATTGAGGAGCTTGCCGTCTGTACAATAGTGTACATCTGCATTTGTATAGTCGCACGTGTGAGGTTAATGCTAGGTCGTACAGTCGCATTTACTCAAGTTGCTGGGCTGTACAGTTTGTATGTTGTTTGGTGCTGATTGGGCATGTTTTTTGAGGCATTTAATTTCTATTGGAAGCCATACATGCCGTACAACAATTGGGCATGGTTTTCTAGGTGCTGTTATAGATTTCTTGTTGCTGTAATCAATTTTGTAATATTCCTGAGTTTTTCTTTGTGGGCATAATAAAATTTCTCTATTTGTTGTCTGGTTTTCCCTTCGGGTTTTTTCCAGGGGCATTGCCTAGAAATTAATGTGTCAAATGTTTGTGATGCTTTTGATTTCGGTGAGTAGATTTAGTGTGTTTACATTCATAAATTGCATATTTGGAACGTGTTAGATTTTCGTGCAAATAAATCTCAATTTATCAATTTATTGGAAGTATAAATCATTTTTGGTTCTTAGAGAAAAAATTAACAAGTGACATATTGATATTAGTACATATCCAGACTCTAGATCAGTGTAGGATCGTGGGTCCTTCCGCCATCCTATGAGATTTCAGCAACATGACCAGATCAAATCCTTCCCAGGGAGATGGATGAGATACCCCACACCTCTATGACGCACCACCTCATCCAGATAGCAGCGTAGTGGATGTCCTAGGCCTCCCACCGACTCTTCTTCTAGGCACCATTCTATATTGAATTTCCTTCATTTCGACCTCGGATGTTAGGAGAGATGGGTCGGGTCCATGACAACCGTGCCTCATTACCTTTTGTTCTTCTTGATTCTGGATCTTCCCTCCCCATATCCAGTGCGGGCTTCTGGAATTGGAGCCGAGGGTTATCCATGCCTCAGTCCCGTTCTCACTCTCTACTTTATGTTACATTATCTTGCTTTCTATTTTTTGCATCTTACGTTTTTATAGGGGACCAGTTGGTACTCGCTTTGTAATGACATCATTGTATTCAACAGTCCCTTTGACTTACTTTTGTGGTCATTAGTCGAACATTAGCAAAATTATCTTATCTTAATATCTACTTTTTTTTTCTAGATCAATTTTAGCACTATGTTGCACTTTTTGTTAATACAAATTGTTGAAATTTTACCAAGGAAGTGTTTGTCCATTCTTTTGTGCCTTGGGGTGGACAATGACACTTTACATATGGTCCCTAACTTATGTTTATAAAGTGATATTGACTTAATAATGATGAAGTCATTTTATAAAATAAAGTTGAGTTATAAAAGTTTATTTGTGATTTAATGAGATTAAAAGGGTGGGTGTGCAATTAATGTCTCACATTAAATATTTAAAAAATCATTTAACTCTTTTTTAATGAGAAAAGTGAGATGTGATCTTGGCCCTAGATCTCATCTAAATTTATTTTAATCTTGGCCTTTGGATTTGAAGATGGTGGTTGCCCAAACAAAAATGATGGGGAAAGACTCAACCTAATTCATTGTTCACATTCGAAAGAGAGAATTTTTGGACAGGAGAAAGCAAGAGAGAAGAAGAGAGAAGAGCACATAAACCCTTGAATTTTTCAGAGTTATCCTTGGCACATTTTCCAAGAGAGAGAAGGCAAATTTATTTTATATTTAATTCTGGAAGTGGAGGGCATGAATTTCAAGGCAAGTACCAAGGGAGAGAATCCATACAGTAGCAGGCTGTACAGTACTGTATCGTACAACACCACACATCCCAACACAAAAGACCATACAACACAATTAATGCAGGTCGTACAATTCAGATTTGGCATGCTTTTCGAGAAGAGGAGCAGGCACAAATTTCAAGGAAGGTACAACAATTAAGGTTGTTTGTACAACAGGCATAAACATGCATGGATTTTGAGGTCTGTACAATCACACGTGTGAGGTCGTATAACACATTTTTCAAGGCAGCTGTACAACCATTTTGTTAGTTAGATATTGGCACATGTTTTGAGAAGGGAGACAAGTATTGCTGGTTTTTATTTGTACTTTGCCTGAAGAAATAAATCATTCTCTCTGAAAACAGGTTATCCCTTTGGGGTTTTTCCTGAACCATTTTTGGTCAAAATTCCGTCTTTTAAAATTTCATGTGTTGACTGAAATATTTTTCTGAGTAAGAAAAGTAGGGCTGTCATAAAATTTCTGAGTTGAAAAAGTTGAAATTATCTCATGTGTTTCAAGTTTATATTTAAATTTTTTTATTTTTATATGAACATGGATGATGGGGTTTGGGCATTAAACCATATGCAGTGAACTAAAACTTAAATCGGGTTGGGGTTACAAAATTTTCACAAATAACCTGGGACTAAAATTGGACACAGGGATTTGAGTGCCCTACACATGGACATAGACCCTAGAGCAAGATATGTATGTGTCTGAGAAATGGAAACCTCCCACCAATGAATCTAGCCTCTATACCCACCAAGGTGAGGGATGAGATTCCACACATGATGGACACATGTGTGGAAATCAGGTGAATCTATGTGCAAGACATTCAATGCAAACAAGGAAGTAGATGTTGAATCCACTGCATGTCCAATTGAGATGAGAGCTTGAGTGGGCAGGTGATCTTGGTCTTTTGAGAATTGATCAGTATTTTCACGAGCCTTCCATTTCTTCCTCTTCTTTCTTCTAGGTCACATCTGATAGTTGGTATAAACATAGGAGTGTGTTTTGTTGGTCTCAAGAGTTGGTTACAAATTTAGCAGTTTTGGATGTAATATTGGGAGTGGTAATGCAGAGATTTTCTCTTTGGGCAATGAAAGGAGAACATTTTATGTGGAGAGTAGGCTAGTCTGCTAATGATTGGTGTTATTATTTGCTGATATGATTTTATCTTCATATGTAGAGTAGGATTTACCAATGTTTTAAAAACCGGTTAACTCGTAACCGAAATTGGCCGAGTTGATCGGTTTAACCCTCATCAACTTCAAATTGGTACAAAACTCGTCATGGAGGCCAGTTTGGTGTCGAACCGACCGAATTAGACCTTGACTTGACCATTTTGGCAATAAAATGCTCCGTTCCACATTAACTTGGCCGAGTTAATCCAATAATGCCCAGGTGCACGCATGGAGGCTAAACATAGATGTTTAAAAAAACTGACCAATTTTGTACTAGTGACATTGAAGTCAGTAATATTGAATGGTACTGTTAATCTTTCATTTTCTATCCTTTTCCTTAAAAATTTAACATTACCATTAATTGTGTTAGGATGTTTGAGAGTGGTTCCAACCTCCTCGAACTTCATATGCAAAAAATAGAATTTCAGATCCCATTTAGAATTCAATAGACTTAATAATTTTCAAGATTTTAGGATTGCAATGTTTCCACTAGATCCTATCATGTATGAGGGTAAAGGATTGGAATTTAATCAAGCACATCAACTCTCTATGTACCTAGATGTTGGTGGTGTTGATGCATGATTGTTGAAGTTGATTGAAGTCCTCTGTCATGACCTTAATAAAAATGTACCCTTTAATCAAGCAAAATCACTTATTATGTAGGGGAAGCTTTTTCTACCTTATTTTAACACTGGATTAGGAAGTTTTATCAAAACTTTAGGGTATTGACAATTGTTCTTAGAGGATCAACTTTGAGATTCGAGGTAGAGGTAAGGGCTAGAGCCTAGAGAAGGAGGGAAAATGGTGCTATTGATGAATGGGATGCCAATACGGACAATGATTTTGATGATTATGTATTTTCAATTTTGATTCAGATATGTATCGCACTTGGTACCATTTTGATATATTCACCCTTACATGAGTAGACTTTGCATATATTATTTCTAATGGTTTGAATCATGGCTTGGAATGTTAAATATATATTTTTCATTAAGATTGTAAAATTTTATGTATTTTTGGATAGTCCGAGTCATTGAAATCAAACCGTTTCGGTTTTAGTCTGAGTTGACCCTCAATCGGTTCAACTCCCAGTTCCAAGTTTTAAAGCAATGGGATTTAGCAATTTACTTTGCAAGTTTCCTCTTTTCCTTTCCTTATCATCCAAATACTCAATGCTCCAATCCAAGGAAAAGAAGGAGAGTTTTGTTGCTGCCCCAATCCTTTTGCTTGTTGTTTTCACTCGTTTAAGATCAGATTTGCAACTCATTTGTAATGTCCTCTTCTAATTAAGCACCAAAACACCCGCTAACCTACTTAATTCCTATAGGTTCGAGCGGGTCCTGCATAAAAGGGAATTGACTGAGGACATTTGATACTTGGAACAGATCGGGACATTCATTCAGTATTAAAGTCATCAGTTTGATAAAGAAAGCCTTATTTCTTTAGGCCTAAAGTCAACATGAAATTAGAATTGCATGCATGCAAAAGTGAAGCGTAAACCCTAAAAGTGACATGCAAACCCTAAAAATACATGCTATTCTATTAAAGGGTTATTGGACCAAAGAGGGCATCTATTATTATTATTGTTGATTTGGAGTTTTTGAGCAACCGCTGCAAGTGCAGCCGCAACAGTTGGGGTTGAAGACGACGTCTTCAGTTAACGAGGGTTTGACAGTGAAATTTACCTGCCCTAGTCTCTTTTAGGGTAGGCCGTCCAAGTCTACTATCGGCATTCACCGTACACTTCCGTATTCAGTGTTTCCACACCAGCAGAACATCTTTTGCAGGTTCATGTTTTACAGCTGGGATTTAGCTGGAAAACCCAGAAGGATTCGCTAGGGTCCTTCAGCTCAGCCGTTTCTCTACATATTTCACCATTCCCCTCAGCAGGCTCAGTACATCACACCGAAAGATTATCAGCACACTCAGGGCATCCAACAACGGCTTTTCAGGGGAAGAGGAGACGTCACCCTCTCCAGCAACACAATTCGCTAGGGGTCTTGGAGGAGTCAGATCCTCTGCATGCTCCAGCCAATCTCTTCGGGGAGGAGAGAATACCATCTCCACAAAATCTCAGCAGCAACGACTTCTCCTTCATAAAAAACGTCAAGCTTCATCAGGAAGAGGATCTCCTTGCAGCTGGGCATCAACAGCAGGAAGGGAGCACCATTATATTCCCTATTCAGCACCACATGCATGCAGTATATCTCTGGAGTATTATCAACCTATTTATCAGTGGTAAGTGTACAATTTCTTTCTGAAACCTTCCACTCTATAATTTCTCCAGATATGCTATATTTTAGGACATTTGGGCATGACAATGTCGCATGCATTTTTTATTCAATCTTTTGCACATAATTGAGTGTATGACCAACAACTTAGTAGTAAAGAACCGTAGAATATCAGTTTGGGATATTAAGTGGTATCATAGCATGTTCCTTGCTAGCTGTGGGCTTGAACATGAGAACTAAATGAATACAGAAGAAGATACTTTTGTTACCTATAGAAGAAGGAAGAGTAGGTACACTGAGGAGCAGGAATATATCCAGTTAGAAGATACCAACTCAGACATGGACCCAACAGGTATAAACTCCGACAGAGGGAAAGGAACATGAGAAGAGGAAGATAGGTTGGAATTTCATAGCCTGGTGAATGCATTGAATGACCTAGCTAAGGGACAGAAGGGAGTATTACATGCAATAAACAGATTGGTTCTGAATCCAGAACAGGGTCATAGCAGTATACCTCTTTCACCCGTAGATAGAGGGTCCCCCAGTAGCTATGGGAAGCATGCTTACACTAATATGCAAAACACACCCCATATATATAACAAACCTTCCAGCAGACCTACTATGCCTCATTTCCTGGCAGATGCAGTAGAAGGACCAATCATGCCAGCAGAACCTAGTGAACCATTTGGAGCTTACTTACAGGAGTACAGGGATTTGGGAGATGAGTTCCATGCAACAATGTCATTCTCAGACTTCTGCAATATGAAAAGTAGGAACCGGCCAATAAACTCTAACAGAGGATTTACGTAGAATTATGAGTTGTAGAAAACCTTGGGAAGATTGACCATCCCTAACTTTGACAGGACTCACGGAGGTTCAGCGAGGATATGGGTCTAGAAGTTGGATACTTACTTCCAACTCAACCCTATGACGGAGGCAGAAGCCATTAATTACCTACCTTACATCTGGACAGAGAGGCTCATGAGTAGTGGTACCATGGGCTAGTGACATTGGGTCACAACTGTTGATGCATTTTGTAACTTCAGAATGTATTCACTTGTATATCTTATGTATTGTACCCCGATGTTTATTCCGGGAATTATCTATAATGTAATTGAGTCATGTCATGCCCCGATGTTTCGATCAGGAGATTCAATAATGTAAACAAGTCATGTAAAGTCATTGAGGTTAACCCTCTATTGTAAGTCGGGGCAATAGTCCCCACAATTGTGTCAAGGTTAACCCTCCTTGTTGATCGGAGGGCAAAGTCCCCACAGTTGTGGGGCACTAGGGTTATTAGACTCTACTAGAGATGTCAGCTCTAGTAAGTAATTGTTAAGTGAGGCCGACATGTTGGAGTGGACATTAAGTGAACGAAAGAATATAAATAGAGAGTGAGCCTCTCTATTTATCACACACACACTCACTCACTGGGGCGCATGAGTGAGAGAGAAGTTGTCGGGACAAGAGAGAGACTACTGCTGTCGGGAGATCATCTTACTGTTTTTGGGGTTTTACTTTTGGTGCTGATTCTATCTTTGAGGAAGTTGCGAGGTTTTCTCCTTTATGGTTCCCCCGAGGAAAATCTTTGTGTTCATTGTCTCTTGTGTTTTATTGCTGTGCATGTTATTCTCTCAAATAAGATCCTAAGATCATAATGCTAGCTCGAATGATAAAAATCTAACATGGTATCAGAACTAACCTGAGAAGAAGACATTGTGCAACTACAGAAGCTAAGGCTTCTTACGTTTTGGGTCTCTCTCCACAATCCATCAGCAAAATTATGCTAGGCTGACTCTCCATTGAAGGGCGCATCTTTTTGTCAAAGTGGAATTCGATTTCGAGCATTTTCAGTTTTTGTTGCGGGAAATTAGGGCTTCTTACAGAAGAGGAATTTTTGAGTGAGACTGGAATAGGATTGCTCTCCTCATCAAAATCGAAGTTTAGAGACCTGGGTCGAGATTTTTGGTTGGGTACAACTCCGGGAAAGTCAAACCCTAGTTTGACCCCGGGTCGGAAAAACCCTAAAATACTAAAACTAATAAGTTTTGGTACATTCACTATATATCGGGATTGGAGAAGGCTCAGGGGTTGAAACTTTCACAGGCCGAAGATAAAATCCTGATTTACACTGTTTCCAAAGTTCAGCTTCAGATTCGCTATATTCTAGGAGATATGATCCCTCCAAATTAGGGTTCCTGTCTCCTCCAGGATTCATCCCTAAACAGGACACATGGGGAGAATTGCTATATCTCGGTCTACAAAGGTCGAAATGAAATTTCTGAAGATGTTCCAGAAAGGGCACGGATTGTGCTTTCTATGGTAGAAGTTTCAGACCCTGAAGATGAAACAGTGACACGTGGTAGTCTGTACAACTTTGCTATGCTGAACAGTCCCGAAACAGGTCACCTTGGGAAAACTATCATAAGTTCCATTTGGTGAAACCAATTCTGATGGAACCTGTGGTTTTGGAACAGGGACAGGCGTGGCTACCTCAGTGCGAAGTTTCAGACACAGAGGAGGAGTAATTGCGGAGATACCGCAGATACAGTATCAGGCATTTCTGCAGAAGAAATTGGAAAACTAGGGCTTCCTGTTTTGGGAGCTTCCCTCCACTATTTTCGGAAAATGAGTACATTGGACAACTCACCTTGAACAGGTCTATCTTTCTATCCAATCAGATATGAAAGATTCAAAGTTTTGAAAACTAGGGTTTCTCTAACAAACCCTAGATCAACCAACTCCGGATCCAGGATGGACACCTCAAATCGGTAAGATCTATTCTTTTGCTATTTTCATTTGAGGTTCTCATTTCAAAGTGATCTATCACATCAACTTGATGATAAGCTTGTTGAAGTTGACAACTTTCAAGCATGGACGTATATGATCTTTTTGAAGAAAATGAATTGGACACCTACATAAGAAGAGAGGTTTCAGTTCCAGGGGGAGATGAGGCTAAAAGCCTTACACCAGAAGAACTTGGTCGAGGCCAAAAGGATCATTGTTGATTCAATCACGGATCACCTTATAAGACAAGTGTCTTCCCTAAGACATCGAAAGAGATGTTTGATTCCTCGACCAAGCTATTTGAAGGGAAGAACATAAATCAGAAGATGACCTTAAGAAACTAGTTGAAGAATGTGAAGATCCAGAATGCAAAGACCATACAGTCATACTTTACAAGGGTCTCTCAAATGAAAGAACAACTTGAAGTGGTAGAAGAAGAATTGGAGAATGCAAAAGTTGTGATAACCACATTGAATGACCTTTCAGGATCATGGGATTCATTCATTCAAGGAATGTGTGCCAGAAGGAAGTGATTACTTTCAATAGACTTTGGGAAGAGCACACACAAGAAGAAGCTCGACTCATAATAAGGGAAAAGAAGATGGGAGCAACTGAAGATCAAGCTCCCACCATCCAAAGAAGATCCCTCAAGCGATGAGAAATATGAAGAACTCAACTCTTTAAGAACCTCTTATTCATCTTAGCATTTGGATAAGAAACAATGCTATTTCGAATGAAGAAGATGATGAAGTTGAAGGCTCAAGAAGGAGGCTACCCACGAAAGAAATAAAGATAAGTATTCAATTGCCATTTCATGATATTGTTTTGTTATGCATTTGTTTATATTTAGTTGATGTATTATGCATGGTAGAATGTTTGCATTAATGACAGTATACTACTAATACGCATGTGATGGGTAAGTAGCTCATGGTGCTATACAACTCTCCATTGCTAATTATCTAGAATGAAACCTCTTTGCTGACATATTGGATTAGTGCACAATCTCAATGTTGTCCTGGTAGAGATGGAAGGCATCTAGAAAGTTTCTGTGAGATATGGATGAATGTTGTATTGGCTAAAATAGTTGCATGATCACATATTTATGCATAAGAATTTACCATTATGAATACTCCTTATGAAATGTTTCTAACCATACAAATGCATTTGACTTGTACGAAAGATCGCATACATAATCGCCTACAAGTAAAGAAGGATGAGACTTGTTCTGAAGAACAAGTGATGACAGTTCAAGATTAAGAATAATATGATGAATGCAGCGACATCATTGATGCAAAACCTTCCAACTATGAAGAAGTAACCAAGAAGAAAAGGAAGACCAGTTCAAGAAGAATGATGTCTAGGATGCAGTATCGATACGTGAAGGGAAGTTCATAGTTCCATCATGCAGTAGATGGAAACATCGTGGGATACAAGGCAAGATTCGTAACACGAGGCTTCTTACGAAAAGAAGGCATAGACTACGAAGAGACATTTGCAGCCACTGGAAGTGAAGTCACATGACAGGCAGAATCAGGTGTGCAAATGAAAGAAGGCCTTGTACGAGCTTAGAAGATACAAATGGGATAACACATACATGAGGAGCTTGATGAAGATCTTAACCTTTGCTACAAGGTTGAAGATGAAAGCCTATAGAGGATGACAAGCTCACAGATGGGTGCGAGAAGAACTTTTGAAAAAGTTCAAGATAGAGGATCTTGGTATCCAGTGATCCTAGATGGATACATAGAATATTAGTAGTAGAGGAAGCTACTTGTCACTCCAGTATAGAATGTTTTAGTGCATGAAGTACGAAAGACAGAGGGAGAATGATGCTCCGCTTTAGAGGGAGTGACTGCAGAAGATCCTAAGGTTCGACATGGTATGACAAGATGGATAACTTACTGATGACTCTAGGCTTTACTGAGAGTAAAGTGGATTCCAACCTTTGCTTCAAGGTTGAAGGCAGAAGACCAGTAATGCTCCTGTTATATGTCGATGACTTATTCCTGACAGAAAAGAGGAACTCATTAAAGTTGCAAGAAGGAGACTTGCTGCCGAGTTCGAGATGAAGGACATGGAGGTGTGGACAAGGGAAGTATGCAGTAGAGATCCTGAAGAGGTTCAGGAAGATGGACTGCATGACCACACCTATGGCATCGAACCTGAAGCTATTGAGTGTTGCTTCATCAGAGTCGGTTGATGCCACGATGTATCGTTAGATGATTTGTTCCTTGATATACCTGACGGATACAAGACCAGATACTTGCTTTGCTGTGAACACATTGAGACATGTTCACCTGATTGTTGCAAAGCATGCAGTGAGATACTTGAAGGGTACAGTTGAGTATGGGCTCAAGTATGAGGCTGATCAGAAGATTAACCTGGAAGGTTATGTTGATTCAGATTGGGCAGGCAGTGCCATCGATAGAAAGAGCACCTCACGGTGTTGCTTCAGTATGGGATCAGGTGTGATCTCTTGGTTTAGCAGGAAGTAGTCTTGCGTGGCACTGAGTACAGCTGAAGCAGAGTATGTCGCAGCTTGTTCAACTAGTTGTGAGGCAATATAGTTGAGGAAGCTACTGTCTGATTTGTTTGATCTCCAGTTAGATGCTGGTTGTATATATTGCGACAACCAGAGTTGTGTGAAGTTGTCGGAGAACCCGGTGTTCCATGACAAGTCGAAGCATATCGAGATCAAATATCACTATATTAGGGATATGGTGCAGAGAGGAGCAGTGAAGCTTCAGTATGTTGCGACGGATGAACAGATAGCTGATGTGTTGACCAAGCCATTGGCCAGAATGAAGTTTGAGTACTTCAGGGAGAAGCTTGGTGTTCTCCAGATCGAGGTTCCTTCCAAGGGAAAGTGATGAGTCCGTGAGCCATTTTGACATGGTGAGAGGATTGGTTCCTTCCATGGTTAGATGTCAGGGCTGAGCCATTCGGTCATGATGAGAGGATTGGTTCCTCGCATGTTAGACATAAGTGCCGAGCCATTCTGATGTGACTGTAGGATTGGTTCCTACATGATCAGATATAAGTGCTGAATGCCATTCTTTGAATGGAGGCACCTGGTCAGTTACCAGGAATCCTCAGCCTAGGGCTGAGATCCATTCTGATGTGACTGTAGGATTGGTTCCTACATGATCAGATATAAGTGCTGAATGCCATTCTCTAAGTGGAGGCACCTGGTCAGTTACCAGGAATCCTCAGCCTAGGGCTGAGAGCCATTCTGTTGTGACTATGGGATTGGTTCCTACATGATCATATGTAAGTGCAGAGCCCTTTTGACATGTATGCTGGATTGGTTCCTCACATGGGCAGATGTAAGTGCAGAGCCCTTCTGACATGTATGCTGGATTGGTTCCTCGCATGGGTAGATGTAAGTGCAGAGCCCTTTCGACATGTAGGTTGGATTGGTTCCTCGCATGGTTGAATGTAAGTGGAGATCCCTTTCGACATGTATGTTGGATTGGTTCCTCGCATGGTTGAATGTAAGTGTAGAGCCTTTCTGACATGAATGCTGGATTGGTTCCTCTCATAGTCAGATGTGAGTGCTGGGCCTTTCTGACATAGATGATTGGATTGGTTCCTCTCATGGTCAGATGTGAGTGTTGGGCGTGCCTTTCTGACATGTATGTTGGATGTGTTCCTCGCATGGTCAGATGTAAGTGCTGGGCGGGCCATTCTGACTTAGGGTTAGATATAAGCGCTAAAGAAGACCTACATGGAGGCTAGGACTACAACCAACATGAAAAAGGGCTGGCTCTATATAGTTTCCTGTGACGAGAAGAATCAAGAGATAGCACCAGTGATGATGACCTAGTGATGATCTAGATCGAGTGATGATCTAGATCCAGTGATGTTGATCCAGCAGTGATGATCCAGATCGAGTGATGATCCAAATCCAGTAATGTTGATCCAGCAGTGATGATCTAGATCCAATGATGAAGATGACTTGAAAATGAAGATGACTTGACGATGAAGATGACTTGATGATGAAGATGACTTGAAGATGAAGATGACTTGATGATGATCCAGATGATACAAAGAAGAAGACTTGTGCTGATAAATTGTGTCGAGAGAATACCTTCTTAGTTAAGAGGGAGTGTTGATGTATTTTGTAACTTCGGATTGTATTCACTTGTATATCTTATGTATTGTACCCCGATGTTTATTCCGGGAAGTATCTATAATGTAATTGAGTCATGTCATGCCCCAATGTTCCAATCGAGAGATTCAATAATGTAAACAAGTCATGTAAAGTCATTGAGGTTAACCCTCTATTGTAAGTCAGGGAAATAGTCCCCACAATTGTGTCAAGGTTAACCCTCCTTGTTGATGGGAGGGCAAAGTCCCCACAGTTGTGGGGCACTAGGGTTATTAGACTCTCCTAGAGATGTCGGCTCTAGTAAGTAATTGTTAAGTGAGGCCGACATGTTGGAGTGGACATTAAGTGAATGGAAGAATATAAATAGAGAATGAGCCTCTCTATTTATCACACACACACTCACTCACTGGAGCACATGAGTGAGAGAGAAGTTGCTGGGACAAGAGAGAGACTACTGTTTTCGAGAGATCATCTTACTGTTTTTGGGGTTTTACTTTTGGTGCTGATTCTATCTTTGAGGAAGTTGTGGGGTTTTCTCCTTTATGGTTTCCCTGAGGAAAATCTTTGTGTTCATTGTCTCTTGTGTTTTATTGCTGTGCATGTTATTCTCTCAGATAAGATCCTAAGATCATAATGCTAGCTTGAATGATAAAAATCTAACAACACCATCAGTTCCTACAGCGAATTCATACAGAGGCTCATGGAGCGATTTGCCGGAAAAGAACCAGAGATACACTTTAGAGAGTTAGCTCAATTCAAATAGATAGGTAGTGCCGAGGCCTTCATCTCAGAGCTTCAGAGAATTGATGTTATGGTAACAGATGTGTCGAAGAGCAGATTGATTATGTTGTTTTCAGAGGCCTTGACAGAACCTTTGCGGGGGTGGGTGAAAGTCTACAAACCATCCACTCTACAGGATGCGATCAGCAGAGCCAGAGATCTACAAGATGCAGTTCCGAAGAACAGGATTCCACCTAAAACAAACTTCCTAGTAGAAGACAAAGACAAAAAACCTTTTCAACAGGAATGGCTTAAGACAACTTGGTTGGACGATGACACAAGGAAAGATTTGAGAAGGAAAATATTGTGTTTCGCTTGTCAGGAACCATGGGTTCTAGGCCACAGGTGCTCAAGGAAGGCCAAGGCCCACTATATAGAGGTCTATTTTGAAAGTGAAGGGGAGGAATACGGATAGGAAACAACAGAGGAATTGAGGGTAGTAGAGGAGGAGTCACTTCAAGGCGAAGCACCAGAGGGAGTTATTGCTACATTATCCAGAGTACCTAGGTTTCATACTCTCAGGGTCAGAGGAGTAGTACAGGGCTGCAGGGTAAGTGTGTTGATTGATGGGGGAGCAACCCACAACTTCATTGATGCAGCATGGGTGGCTAAGCTGGGTATTCAAACAGAGAAATTTGAGGGATTCACTGTAGCGGTAGCAAGTAATAATAACATGGAGTGCAACTATTGGATTCCCAAACTGAATGTCACATTAGGGAACTACAATACGACTGACTCATTTTATGTGGTGAATGTGGCTGATACAAATGTAGTATTAGGTGTTCAATTGCTCTACTCAATAGGAAAGTATACTACGGATTACTGGG
Source organism: Pseudotsuga menziesii (assembly GCA_001517045.1). Classification (NCBI taxonomy): domain Eukaryota; kingdom Viridiplantae; phylum Streptophyta; class Pinopsida; order Pinales; family Pinaceae; genus Pseudotsuga; species Pseudotsuga menziesii. Next base: position 254,107 of record LPNX010652172.1, read on the forward strand.
AAATGGAAATGGAATTCCAGGGCCAGGATGGAAAACGAGTAGTTTTGAGGGGCTTGAACACCTATCCCCCCAAACCAGTATCATCACAAAGAATGGAGGCCGTACTTAGACAGGGAGACATAGAATGGTCAGCGGAGTGCCTCATCACTTTTAGAAAACCTCTCGATAACAACACCTAACATCCAACAGATATTCAGGCACTATTGCAGAAACATGAGAGGGTATTTAGCGATCATCCAGCAGGTTGACCACGAGATAGGGGATTCGAGCATAATATTGAGTTGGAGGAGGGGACAGAGGCTGTCATCACCACTCCATATAGACATCCCAAAAGATACAAGGATGAGATCGAAAAGACGATCAAGGAATTACTTGAACTAGGATATATTTGACCGAGTTCTAGTCCATTTGCATTGTCAGTGGTCTTAGTTAAAATGAAAGATGGCACCTTACGGATGTGTATTGATTACAGAGCACTCAACAAGAAGACCATCAAAAACAGGTATCCCATCCCCAGGATTGATGAATTAATGGACGAGCCATGGGGAGCAAAATACTTTTCAAAGATTGATCTTCAATTAGGGTACCATCAGATCCGAGTAAGGGATCGGGACATTTCCAAGGCAACTTTTCGTTGCCACTATTGTCACTATGAGTTCTTAGTCATTCCTTTTGGACTCGCCAACGCCCCAACAACTTTCCAATCTTGCATGAACCACACCTTCAGGGCTTAGTTACGGAAATATTTATTGTTATTCTTGGATGATATATTGATTTACAGTAAAACTTGGGAAGAACATTTGAAACACTTGGATGAGATACTGAAAATTCTAGGACAGTTGTTTTACGTGTAAATGTCTAAGTGTGAGTTTGGTATGAAGGAGATGTTGTATCTAGGACATATAATCAATGCAAAGGGGGTACAGGTTCACATGGAAAAGATTCGAGCTATCTTGGATTGGCCCACACCAAATATAGTAACAGAACTGAAGGGATTCTTAGGTCTTTGCACATATTACAGGAGATACGTAAAAGGGTTCTCTCAATTTGCCGCACCACTCATTGATCTTACAAAGAAAGGGGCATTTACATGGACAGAAGTGGCACAACAAACCTTTGAGAAGATGAAAACAATCATGAGTTCTTGCCCAGTTTTGGCACTACCAGATTTCTCTTAGCCGTTCATAGTGGAGTGTGATGCTTCGAGAGAGGGACTAGGGGCGGTATTGATGCAAAACCATCACCCGATTGCATTCGAAAGTCGAAAACTTAAAGACTATGAGCGGCACTACTCTTTATATGATAAGGAGATGCTAGCCATCCTACATGCCTTAACAAAATTTAGATAGTATTTGGTGGGAAGCAGTTTTAAAATCAAGATAGATCACAATAGCCTCAAATACTTCTTGGATCAGAAAGAATTAAATGAGCGCCAACAGAAATGGGTCAGCAAGGTACAGGCATATGACTTTGAAATAGAGTATGTTAAGGGTAAAAACAATGTAGTAGTTGATGCTTTATCCAGAGTCCAGACAACCAATCTCATTATCACTCATGAGTATATCCACAGATTGGAGGTCTCTTCTCTTAGTAGAATATTCCAAAAACAAATTTGCTTGTGAGTTACTAGATGGACAGATCCATGATGACAGGTACAGGATAATTGACGACATTATTTATTACAAGGGTAGGATATACCTCATCCCAGAATCAACTTTAGAGAGGAAGCGCATACAGGCATTGCATGACTCACCATTATCAGGGCATCAGGGGTTCTCGAAGACTTAGAGACATATCAGAGAGAGGTTCTCATAGAAAGGCCTCAAGGATGAGGTAATACAGCACGTTCGGGAATGCAGTATCTGCCAGTAGAATAAAAACGAACACACTCGTATGACAAGGTTACTTCAGCCATTACCGATACCTGAGTAGAAATGGGAAAGCATCTCGATGGAGTTCATTACAGGGTTACCCAAGGTACATGGACAAGACTTCTTATATGTAGTAGTAGATCGGTTGACCAAATTTGGTCACTTCTTTGCTATCTCTTCCAACTATTCGACATCACAGGTAGTCGACTTATTTTTCAGAGAGGTTTTCAGACTCCATGGGCTACCCTATACCATTGTTAGTGATCGTGACAGTAAATTCACCAATGCTTTCTAGCAGGAGCTGTTTAGATTGGTAGGGACAAAACTTGCTACAAGCACAAGTTATCATCCTTAGAGCGACGGGCAAACGAAGATTGTCAACAAGTGGATTGAGGGGTATCTGAGAAACTATGTAGTAGGACAACATAGGACATGGATTAAATGACTACACCTAGGAGAGTACTGCTACAATACTACCCACCACATGTCTATTAAAATGACACCTTTCAAGGCTCTATATGGCTACGAGGCACTGAAATTTGCAGACTTGGCTTTTGGGGACAACAAGGCACCAAAGGCAAAAGATTGGGTACAAGACAATCAAGATATTCTCAAGGTCTTGAAAGAGAATCTACAGGCAGGTCAGAATCAATAAAAGCTATATGCAGACAGACACAGGATTGAGAGGAGTTTTGAGGTAGGAGATCTGGTATATTTACGGCTACAATCTTATCGGCAATCCTCACTAAAAAAAAAGTAGCAGAAAAGCTAAAACCTCGCTTCTATGGTCCTTACAAGGTAGCCAAGATGGTTGGAGAGCTGGCTTATGAACTAGAACTGCCAGAGGAAAGCAAAATTCACAATGTATTGCATGTATCCAACCTCAAGAAAATAGTAGGGCAACACATTGCTCCATCCACCGAGTTGCCTCCCTTAGATGATGAAGGGCTTTTGGTACTGATTCTAGAGAGAATCCTACAGGTACGAGAAAGGAAACTCCGAAACCGGGTAATTTGAGAGTACTTGGTAAAATGGAAAGAATTACCTATGGAGGATCCCACATGGGAGGGAGAGTAGGTATTGCAGCATCCTAGTTTGCAGTTGCTTGAGGACAAGCAATTTCAAGCAGGGAGGGCTGTCCTCTTCTAATTAAGCACCAAAACACCCGCTAACCTACTTAATTCCCATAGGTTTGAGTGGGTACTGCATAAAAGGGAATTGACTGAGGACATTTGATACTTAGAACAGATCAGGGCACTCATTCAGTATTAAAGTCATCAGTTTGATAAAGAAATCCTTATTTCTTTAGGCTTAAAGTCAACATGAAATTAGAATTGCATGCATGCAAAAGTGAAGCGTAAACCCTAAAAGTGACATGCAAACCCTAAAAGTACATCCTGTTCTATTGAAGAAGGGTTATTGGACCAAAGAGGGCATCTATTATTATTATTGTTGATTTGGAGTTTTTGGGCAACCGTCGCAAGTGCAGTTGCAACAGTTGAGGTTGAAGACAACGTCTTCAGCTAACGAGGGTTCAACAATGAAATTTATCTGCCCTATTCTTTTTCAGGGTAGGCCATCTAGGTCTACTATTAACATCACCTAGGTCTACTATTAACATCACCATACACTTTCGTATCTAGTGTTTCCACACCAGCAAAATATCTTTTGCAAGTTCACGTTTTACAGCTGGGATTTAGCTGGAAAACCCAGAAGGATTCACTACGGTCCTTCAGCTCAGTCGTTTCTCTACATATTTCACCATTCCTTTCAGCAAGCTTAGTACATCACATTGAGGGGTTATCAACCCATTATCAACACACTCAGGGCATCTAGCAGCAGCTTTTCAGGGGAAGAGGAGATGTCACCCTCCCCAACAAAACAATTCGCTAGGGGTCTTGGAGGAATCAGATCATCTGCATGCTCCAACCAATCTCTTTGGGGAGGAGAGATTACCATCTCCACAAAATCTCAGCACCAACAACCTCCTCCTTCATAAAAAACGTCAAGCTTCATCTGGAAGAGGATCTCCTTGCAGCGAGGTGTCAACATCAGGAAGGGAGCACCACATGCATGCAGTATATCCGTGGAGTATTATCAGCCTATTTATCAGTGGTAAGTGTACAACTTCTTTCTGAAACCTTCCACCCTATAATTTCTCCAGATCTGCTATATTTTAGGACATTTGGGCACGCCAATGTCGTATGCATTTTTATTCAGTCTTTTGCACATCATTGAGTGTAAGAACAACAACTTAGTAGTAAAGAACTGTAGAATATCAGTTTGGGATATTACAGCATTATTGCAGATCTGATCCTCCAATTAGTAGATTAACATCGGATTTTGTGTTCTTTTTTTTTCATCTAAGTGTTTTTCTGCCCTTTGGCTTGTTGGATCTATGCCCCAACATTACATTTCTGAAGCATGTAGCAATTTGATTTAATATCTAGAGTCTAATTTTGCCTTAAAAATTTATAGGTAAGAGGAAACCAACTGTAGTGACATTGGGTTGATTTCCTGTTGTTACACCTGAAATTCCCTTGTTGATCTTGTGGTAGATTACAAGGACAATGTCAAGTGTTTTGCATGTTGTAAGCATTTGAACCTATGTAGCATGGGTACCCGTACCTGGGGGTAGGGTATGCGTACTCGTACCGTATACCTATACCCACGTACCTTGACATACCCAAAACTTGGCCGAAGTAATCGAAACATTTGTTATGGATTCAAGGGACATTGATTGCAAAGGGGACATGGTACCCCTGTTTTGGGGACACCTGGGGGCGCCTAGGGACTAGTTTTGTACGGGGTACCCTTGTTTTGGGGATGCCTAGGGATACCTAGGGACTAGTTTGGTATGAGCCCAACCAATTCTGTACAAGTGACATTAAAGTAAGTAATATTTAAATGGTAATATCAAATTCTTAAAGTAAAAGTGACACTCTCCTTATCTTTCATTTTCTATCCTTTTACTTAAATTTTTAACATTACCAGTACTCATTGCAGGATGTTTTAGAGTGGTTCCAACCTAAGTCACCGGATTCGGTGATTTTTTGCCTTCAAATTTGAAATTCGCCTATTTTCGTAGCACCCCGAACTTTTTCGAAAAAAATTGCTGGATTTCATGCAGGTAATCTCTCCCGTAAATTCCGTCGCCTGTGACTTCATGCCCACACTTAAATATTTCATACCGCAGCGATCCCACAGTTGCCTTGAGGGTTTTGTATCAATGTGATCCCGTTGGCTGCTTCAAGGGTTTCACATCGACATTGCTGGTTGGTTCCTAACAAGTCGTGGAAATTTGTGAGGGGGACGTGTGCCAAATCGATCGATCCAAGTTTGCTATGAGTGGAGCCGATGCCAATTTGATGGAATTGGACATGTGCCAGTGGGCAGTCAAAGCAGTGGAAAATGAAGATTTAAATTTGGAATTTGCCAGCGGTCAGGGTATCTATTTTTCTGTTAATATGATTAACATTGGGCATAGGTCTGTTGAGGGGTTGTGAATATTCTTTTAATGTTTTTGTCAATAAAAAAATATTTTAGAGGATGTTATTTGTAAATACTATATGCCCATATTTTTAAATTTGAAATTTGACTTTGTAAATAAATCATATATTTTAATTCATTTATTTATATAAATGAAAACAAATTATATAGTATTTAAATAATTGAATATATCTTTAATAAATTTAAAATTTATATATAAAATAAAAATAATTTTTAATTTCTAAAATTTATATTTACTTGTACTTAATGCCGAATTTTTTGTCGATTTTTATCGCCAAAATTTTTCTTGCCGAATTTTTGTCGAATATCAAGGTCTTTGAATTCGAACACGGACTTGAACCAGGTGATTTAGGTTCCAACCCCATTGGACTTCATATGCAAATAGTAGAATTTTAGATCCCATTCAGAATTCAACAAACTTAACAGTTTTCAGGATTTTAGGATTGCAATGTTTCCATTGGATTCTATCATGTCTGAGGGTATGGGATGGGCATTTAATCAAGCACATCAACTTCTCTATGTACCTTGATGTTGGTGGTGCTTATTGTTGAACTCCTCTGTCATGACCTTAACAAAAATGTACCCTTCACTCAAGCAAAATCACTTTTTCAGCATGAGAAGCTTTCTTTGACTTATTTTAACACTTGGATTATGAAGTTTCATCAAAATTGTAGGGTGTTGACTAATGTCCTTGGAGGACCAACTTCGAGATTCAAGGTAGAGGCAAGGGCTAGAGTCTAGAGGAGAGAGCATAGTGTGCTATTGATGAATAGGATCCCAATATAGGCAAGGATTTTGATATGTAATTATTTGTTGTAGAATGAAGCTTTTTGGACTCTATAGGCCGTTTAGCCTCTTTGTTTATGTATTTTGGGTCAGATATGGATTGTACTTGATGTTTTTTAGTTGTATGTACCCTTGTTATATACATGAGAAACTTTGCATATTTGTGTATAATGGTTTGGATTCATATGGATGCACATGAATATATATGTAGTATGTACAGTGAAAATGTTTTAAATTTCATATGTATTATAATTTACGAATTTATAGTTATAAAAATATATATATACATATAGTATCCCCAACGTACCTAAGTCCCTTGTTTCAAAAAGTGGCGTCCCCGTCCCCTTCTCCGCAGCTGTACCCAATTTTCATGGCAACTTAGATTTGAACATTGAATATACTTGTCTGGTTTACGTTATCTATGTCTCTGCCAGTCTGCTGGTGTTGGTTCTTTCCTTTTTTCATTTGTGATCTTGGTTATTGGTTTCTGTATGCCATTGGGTTCAAGTAATTTCCCTGACAGATATCAAGCCCATGGTTTACCAAGTTAGCAATCTATTAACTTTAGAGCTTAAAAGTTAACAAACTGTAACACCACAGATACTTTGGAATTTATTTAGGATGTCAGATTACTCGGGGTCAGGCATAAATTCTAAATGATTTAAAAGTTTATGATGGATGCCTTACAAGGCTTCCATGTTCTGGGTATTTGGACCATATTGAGTGGTAGCTACTGTCTCAATTTCCATGAATGTATCTCAAGTTCCAGAACTGGTAGAAGGATGATTATGCTGGAAATTATACCTTCTGATACCTTGGTTCAAAACATGATTTGGGCTATTTGTGAAAGACAGTCTCATTAGTATTCTGGTTAGCCCTACTCTTAAAAGGTGGGAGCACACTTTTTCCTTTTTAGTTTTTTATGATAATTAATATTAGATGCTCATTACAACTGGATAGTAGAATGTAGAAAGCTTTCTTATAGCTACAGTTGTCACTGATTTGGTCTTAGAGATTAATTTCACAGATTGCTGTAATATTTTTCTAAGAAGAAACTGTGTGTAGCTAGCATGTAAACATTATTTCAACGGTTAGATGGTTTTGGAATGCTTGTAACTGTTTTTGTATGTTAACATTGCAGTCAAGTCCTTTCGGAAATGCTCGGCCTAGAGAGCAAGTGATTGCTGAAAGAGAGGGTAAACCTGAAACTGAAGTTCTCAGGGAGCAAGCTAAAAAAGACTGGAAATCCTCTGTAAGAATCTAGTTCATGCACTAAAATACTGAGGCTTAACTATGCAGTTCTACTGATCTAAAATATCATTGATTTATTTTTTTTTCTCACAGAATACTCATAGGTAGGAATGATTATGCATATATTTGAAACAATAAAGCTCTCTTTTGTCCATGGGTGGATATGGAATAATATCCAGATGAGTAGCTTATTGATTTTATAAATTTATGCAGGTTGTCTATTTTTAATATTTATGTCCAATTGAAATCACTTCAGTAGTTCTTATCCGAATGAGTGTATGAATGTTTTGCATCAATTCTTTCTTTGTTTTATTAAAACTGAAGACTAATGTTACCGATAGTATAAGGCATGGACTAGATGATCACACCTCTGGGCTCAGAGTTTCGTATAATGATTAGTTCAACCAGTGAATACTGCTGTCTTAGTTTTGTTAAAACCTATTGTTTTTCTTAAATATTTACTGGGAGAAGAATTTATTCTGTAGCATAAGTTGAGACTTTCAGGAATAATCTTATCAATATCCTAACTGGTGATTCTTGTTGAAAAACTAAAATGTTAAATATTCCAGTCTCATGTTAAAGTGCTTTGCAAGTTCTATATATGATTTGCCAAAATTTATTCTCCCAAATACTCATGCTCTACTTGCATGCCAAACAAAAGATTTTATTCATTCCCAATGGTGTATTTAGTCAATAGGGCACTGCTAAGTTCAATGCAGTGTTTTTCTGTTCTTGCTGTGGTCTACAACATCTCTGTCGATAATTTAAAGTCGTCATATTCAGCATGGCATCATGTTTGACACATTCAACTATTTCTATAACAAATTTGATAGGATAATATGTTCCTCACTATGGGTGGAACTTTCACTGTGGCAAATTTCTTATAAATAGTCAGCCTTAATTATGTTGTAATTGTCATTTTTATTACTTGAATCAAGGAGTTCTCACTTCAAACTCCTTGGCATACAAGTTTCACCTTTCGCATCTTTACTGCCCATTCTGTAGTTTATCATTGTAGCTTACTTGTGTTTGTATGTTGCAAAGGCTGTATTGCTAGACAAGGCAATGCGCATGGCTCCATATCTTTGTGTGATTTATCACGATCCTGATTTGTGGTCAACTTGGGAAATGAAATCATTATATAAGTATGTATATAGCAATTATAGCAGAATTAATCATAAGAATAGAGACATGACCTTTTCCAGCAGCATGGCCCCACATTTTGATCCAAGTTATATTACCATGACATGTCCATTTTAATACATCACCATATGGTATAACTTATTTCCTATGTTAACAATGATGAAGATGCAAAGCTTGCATTAGTTAATTAGCAACCACAACATGTAAATAATGGAGTGGCGAGCCAATAGTAAAACCACTGTGTTACCTCCCAGACCTGCAGTTAAAGTGACAAATCCCTGGAAACAAGTGCAGTCCTAAGGGAACCTAGGAGGGTTGTCCAATGTCACCACAACACCACCTCCTCACTCTTTAGGCTGGCTCTCCTCTGGCACAAGGGAGGAATCTCTAGGAAAGGTGTAAGATAAACATTAGAAATAGTTGGGATGGTGGATCAAGACCAGTGCTTATCAATTGGGTGATGGATTCAAGATTACATTCAAGATGGTTTGAACAATATGGAGAAGGCATAGTAAGGCTGTTACAAACATGCTCAATCTAACCAAAAGTATTTACTTCAATATGCAAAAAATTATAGGAGGGCTCTTCTAGAGATGCTTCTCACAAGGGAGGAATTCCAAGGAAAGTTGTAAGATAAACTTTAGAAATAGTTGGGATGGTGGACCAAAACCAGTTCTTATCAGTTGGGTGATGGATTCAAGATTACATTCAAGATGGCTTGAAAAATATGGAGAAGGCATAGTAAGGTTGTCACAAACATGCTCAAACTAACCAAAAGCGTTTACTTCAAAATGCAAAAAATTATAGCAGGGCCCTTCTAGAGATGCTTTTCACAAGTGCAAAATCATCCAAGTAATAACAGATAGAGGACAGCCACATATGGAACCATGAACGAAGAAGACACAAGTAGGAAGCCCTCTTTATAGAATGATAAACCAACAGTACATCATTCTTCAAATATAATTCCACTGCAAGCTCAAGATAATCAAGAAGTACCACACTTAAAACTTTGAACCCTAGCTAGGACAGTTCTCAACAAAGAATAGACAGCACTAACTGTGATATTATTATTACAGCAACAAAATCCATTCACCAACCACAAGGATTATAACAAAACGAAGGGAGGGTTTCACCTTAACCCTAAGGTCCTTTGTCGGAGCAATATCGCATGTCTTCCAAGATTATTACTGCAGATTTATGTGAGCAATTTCCAGCAATCAAAATAACTGAAGAACAAGAAGAGAAATATGGGGAATAGACAGCCCTAACTGTGATATTACCGCAGCAAAATCCATCAACTAAACACAAGGATTATAAAAAGATGAAGGGAGGCTTTCACCTCAACCCTAGGGTTCTCTTTAGGAGCAATATTTCCCATCTTCCAAGATTATTACAACAGTATGCCAGCAGTTTCCAGAAATCAAATTAACCCAAGAACAAGAAGTGAAAGATGGAGAAACTTCACCTTCAAAAGCATAGTGGAAAAAATCGCCATTGGCGAAAAATCGGTGAGGATTTAGAAAACATCTTCTTGGAAACATTGACAAAAAAATCGACATACATTAAAAAATCCAAAATTTGTACTTTAATAGGGTCAAAATTTGCTTACTAATTTGTTTTCCTATTTTCTGATTTTTCCCTGATCTTTGCTGATTTTTTCCTGGTTTTTCCCAATTTTTTTCTCAAATTTTCCCAAATTTTGTCGATGTCCGATTTTTTGAAGAACCGCTACTTTTTCGGGCTAAAAACAGGCTATAACATCTTTGGTGCCATTGCCGGGGATGAAGCTGAAAGCCTACTTTCCTTCGGTTACTCATCATTTAACTGGTTTTGAGAGGTGGACTACATTTCACCAAATATTTCACAGTGGCTACTAAAGGAGTTGGAACAAGAAGTAGACCTAGTTCACCTTTACAACTGGGTGTCTCAGACCTAGAGCAAATTCTGAAAATAGCTAGGAAAATCAAAGGGTCCCAGTCATCTCCAGCCTTATGTAACCCTGACCAAATAGACTTATTGTCACCTTTTTCTGTTTCAAAGGAAGAGGAACAAGATTCATCTTGGTTGAAACCTTCGATCCCTGTTAGTAATTTTCAGATTTTTACTGATCCTCAGTCTTTAAAAAAAGCAAAGACCTTATCTCCTGGAAAAATCCCTTTATTTCACCTCAAAGTTGGTAAGAGTCATTTTTAGCCAAGTCTTAGTCAAGTTTTTCCTTCATCTAAACCAGTCAATTTAAAGATGGCAGCCCAAAATCAACCATTAGATATGATGGATCGAATGGTGGCAGCTAGGTATCCACCTCTAGTTTTACCTCAGCCCTTAAATGCTCTCCCTGGTGGATATTACCAAAATACTTACCCAGGTTTAATGGACAAGGTGAGACCACAGCTGAGGAGCATTGGGATGCATTTCTCAGCTATGCAGATAATCAGAATATCGAGGCAAAAGATGTGTGGATGAGGATGTTCGTATAGAGTTTGGATGGAGAGGTCAGAAGATGGTTCAGAGAGTTACCAACAAACTCTATTACTATAATAGAAGAGCTTCAAGATCTTTTTATGAGACAATGGGGTGATACTAAGGATCACACATATTACATTACAGAGTTCGGAGCTCTAAGAAGGAAGAAAGATGAAACTATAGCTGATTTCTCTAAGAGGTTCAATAAAATGTATGGTAGAATCCCGACAGAGATTAAACCTTTTGAAACTTCTGCAAAACTCACTTATTCTAATGCTTTTGATCATGAGTTTTCTCTACTTTTGAGAGAAAGAAGACCTGTTACTTTAATTAATATGCAGGAGTCAGCATTAGAACTGGAATCTAATATTCTTGCTTCTAATAGATTGAAGGGAAATTCAGCTCAACAAGTTTATGATAGAAAGGATAAGAAAGAGGCAGCTCCAGTGGTTTCAACATCACACTCTGCAGATGGTAAGATTGATGAGATGGCAAAACTAGTGAAAATCCTAACAGCAAAACTAAACAAATTAGAATTAGAGAAAAATTCCAATAGGCCTGTTCAAGAGGGAGGCAGAAACCCTAATAATCCAAATCAATTCAGAAGACAATTTGCACCTCGTTTCATTCCCTGAGAGAGAAGAAATAATGACATACAACGAGAGAGGAGAGAAGCTGAGGATCAAAAGGTGCCACCCCTACTTCAAAATAATGTTATTGATGAAGGAGAAATAGAAGAAGAAGAATTTTTTGAGGATCCAGATCAAGACGTGAATTATTTTAGAGAACAATTGACTGAAGGTTTTGTGACTGAGGAGGATTTTTTAAACTCTGAATATTATGATGCAGATGTTTTTGAAACAAAAAATGATTTAAACCTTGAAGTAACTGTTGATATATATCAGTTTGATCCAAAAAAAACCCTAAATTTAAGATCAGGGCCAAAATAGGTGGTTCAAAATCCTAAAAAGACGGTAATTCTGCCTCCTAAATAGCAGTTTGATCCAGTATTAGAAAAGAAATAGAATCAGGATAAACCAAAGAAGGTTATTGAAGTTGAAGAAGCGAATAAAAATATGCAAAATTTTAATCTTGAAAACGAATTGTGCAAAATTAAAATCCCCATGCCTTTCACTGAGTTGATAAAAAATCTTTCTTACAAAAATTCAGTTTTGAAAATGATTGGTTCAGCAAACAGTCAAGTACCCTCTGACACAGTAAATTTACAGGAGGAAAATCCTAAACTTTTTGTTGGATTAGCTTTGGCAGAGAAAACTGAAAATGATGCAAGTGCATTTCCTCCTTTTTACATCACATTAACCATTCATGAGCAGATGATACATAATTGCCTTTTGGATTCAGGAGCATCTCATAATCTAATGCCAAAAGCAGTCATGGAGGATTTAGGGTTGAGCATAACAAAACCTTATCATGACTTGTATGCTTTCGATTCTTGAGTTGTAAAATGTTTAGGAGTGATAAAGGATATGGTGGTTAGTTTGGCTTAGCTACCAATGAAAAGTGTTATTATGGATGTAGTAGTGGCGGATATCACACCTAAGTTTGGAATGTTCCTTTTTAGATCTTAGGCCAAGAAGGTAGGTGGAACTCTACAGATGGACTTAACATATGCAACCATTCCTGTCTTTGGAGGTGAGAACAGAAGGTTGTATAGAGAGTTACAATTTGCTTATATTGTGACTGATGACAAGAATCCTACAAATCATCCATTGTAAGCTGTTGAAAAGGATTTGGGTACCTGTATGTTGCATTTTAGTGATGATAATGATGTTGCTGGTATATTACAGGTTGAAAAAGAAAAATTAGTCAATTGCACTAGGGAACAGGAGGATGAACTTTGGCAAATGTATTTTGATGGATCATCATCTAAAGAAGGTGCTTGAGCAGGAGTTGTTCTGATATATCCTGGTGGTGAAGCGGTAAGATTAATGTACAAGTTAGAATTTTTTACCACTAATAATACAGCAGCGTATGAGGCTCTGTTGTTAGGTTTGAGAGCTGCAAAAGATTTAGGTATTCAACAAATTTCTGTGTATGGCGACTCCGAGTTGGTTGTTCAGCCAGTAAGGAATAACTATCAAGTAAAGCAAGATTTGCTGAAAGTGTACATGAATAAAGTATGGGATATGATAGAGAATTTCCCTTCCCTTCCCTTCTGCTTTTCATACCTTGATCCGAGTTCCCTAAAGGGAGATAACGGATAAGGACAGAGGATACACGGAAAGGCAAGTTGTAAAATTACTTTTTTGCAACAGAAAGTAAATCTAACTAAGTGCTTGGAAATAAAAAGAATAGAAACGAAAGAACTACTCTAAACAATTAACCTAACTACACATCAATCCCTCTAACAGAGATGATAGGTAAACAGAAAGCAAAAGACTACATCTACTTGCAGAAAAGTAAATCTAACAACTAGTGTTCTACCCTATCACCACTCTAACTTCATATAAAAGATTTACAAATGATTTTAAAGAGATTTGAAGAATACCCCAAGAGTACTACTCTTTGGGGGTTTACAAATGATAGAAAAGAAAGGAAAAAATGGGGTTTTGGACCCCTTTTTGCACCCAAAACTTTTAGTGCCTTTTTCTGATGAAATTTTGGCAGCACCTCCTCCTTCCTTGTGTAAAAACCTGCAAAAAACAGTGACCTACTTCGCTGGAATTTACGGCAGAAAACACTACAGAAAGTATGTTAGAAGTTAGCCCCAAAAACTCAAAAAAAACAGTGCAAAAATCTGAACTTGAAACTATGTAAAACTTGAATTTCTGGTAGCCTAAAAATGGCTTTTCAGGCACCTTCATGTGATTCAGAGATTACTTCTTCAATTTCTGGCTTATCCAAACATCTAAGCAAAATACCCCCTGGATCTTTCCAAAACAGCTACTGTTCTATCAAACAATATTTAGTAGTTTTCAACTTCAATGACTTAGCAGCTTTCTTATCTAGATGTTCTGGACATTGTAAATACAAAAGAAAGTGTACAATATCTGCATACCATGTAGATTCTGCATAGTGGTCCATAATTGTTTCCTTCTCTTGCTCTGCTTGCAATTCTTCTTGTATGGACTGTTCTGCCATGAGATGAAGACCTAAAGCTTGACAATTTGAATCAGCTAACAATTTAGCCAAACCTTGTCCCTTCACTAGCTTAGTAGGCTTAATGTCCACATCATATTTCATTATCATTGCAATCCATTTCCCCTTTTTTCCTTCACTATCAGGTTGAGTCAATACATCCTTAATGGCAGCATTAGGAACATAAGCAATGACTTTGGAATGTAGAACATAAATTCTAAAAAACTTTAATGCCTTTACCAATGAGTAAGCTTGCTTCTCCAAAGTGCTGTACTTCAATTCCGAGTCTCTGAGGGTCTTGCTAAAAAATGCAATTGGCTGTTCAAGTCCATCATTATTCTTCTGTAATAAAACAACAGCTAAAGTATCCTCTGATGCAAAAGAAAAATTCAAAAATTCCTTTGAAAAATCAGGACTTACTAGTATTGGTGCTTCCGTAAGAGCTATCTTAATCTTTTTAAATGAATTTTCAGCTTCTGCAGTCCACTTAACTTCCTGATCTTTCTTCAACATGGCTGTAATTTGTTTAATGGTTTTAGCAAAATTTGGTATGAACCAACGCAGGAAATTTATTTTTCCAATAAAAGATTGCACATCCTTCTTACTCCTTGGTAAACTAATTTTAAAAATAGCTTTTACCCTTTCTGGATCTATTCTTATGCCATCATCTGAAACCAAATGACCCAACAACTTACCTTGTTGTACAGCAAAATGCGACTTTTTGGGATTGAGAGACAATCCATATTTTCTGCATTTCAAGAAAGTTTGTTTTAAGTGCTCATCATCAGACTGTGAGAAGACTGTAATATCATCTAAATAGATCACCACAAACTTATCCCTCTCTCCCACAAAGGCTATGTCCATAGCTCTTTGAAAGGTAGCTCCAGCATTCATTAATCCAAAAGGCATTTTGTCGTACATAAAAGTACCCCAAGGAGTAGTAAAAGCTGTCTTTTCTCTATCACCAGGGTGCATTGCAATTTGGTTATACCCTGAAAAACCATCTACCATTGAGATTCTTTGTGCACCAACTACCTTCTGCAGTATTTGTTCAATCTTTGGTAAAGGATAGTTATCTTTAAGTGAAGACCTTTTCAAATTTCGAAAATCAACACACAATCTTATTTCACCATTCTTTTTTCTAATAGATACTAGATTTGCTACCCATGAAGAATATCGGAGGGGAACAATAATCTTAGCATCTAACAATTTTTTTTACCTCTTTTTCTATAATGGGGAATAAAGTAGGATTGATTCTCCTTAATTTTTGTTTGAAAGGTTTAACATTTGGTTTCAAAGGCACTTTATGCTGTATAATACTAGTATCATACGTCTTCAAATCCTCGTATGACCAAGCAAAAACATCAACATACTCTTTTAATAACTTGATGTACCTCTTTTTTGCTCTGTTGTGAGTGCCTTTGAGACCTTCATTGTTCTGGGGTTCTTCTTGGTGCCAATATTACAATCCATTACATTTTCTTCTGAAGACTACATAGCTCGTTTTAAAGGGGTATCATCCTTCGAAAAAACCCTCTCCAAAGGCACCAAACCCTTAGGAATAAAATTAGTTTTCAGCTTAATGATCTTGTGACCTGCAATTTCATTTTTAGTTTCATATGTTTAGTTTCATCATCCTGTTCTTGGTTAATTAAGGAATTAGAAAACTCACCTGTCAGCTCTAAAAACCTTTTTATCTCAAAATCATCTTCAAAAACTCTCCATTGCTTTATATTATCAGACACAGAAGGTCTGTTCCTAACTTCAATCGGATACTTCAGCTGTGTTATTTTAGGAATCCTAAAATGTGTGGCTGCTAGGGCAAGAGAATTAGCAGTTTGATTATGATCCTTAGGAATATAAGAGATATTGAAAGCCACAAAGAAATTGGCTATCATATGCCATACTTCATTACTGTACACTTTCAACAAATCTTGCTTTACTTGATAGTTATTCCTTACTTGCTGAACAACCAACTCGGAGTCGCCATACACAGAAATTGCTGAATACCTAAATCTTTTGCAGCTCTCAAATCTAACAACAGAGCCTCATACTCTGCTGTATTATTAGTGGTAATAAATTCTAACTTGTACATTAATCTTACCGCTTCACCACTAGGAGATATCAGAACAACTCCTGCTCCAGCACCTTCTTTAGATGATGATTCATCAAAATACATTTGCCAAAGTTCATCTTCCTGTTCCCTAGTGCATTTGACTGATTTTTCTTTTTCAACCTGTAATATACCAATAGCATCATTATCATCACTAAAATGCAACATACAGGTACCCAAATCCTTTTCAATAGCATACAATGGATGATTTGTAGGATTTTTGTCATCAGTCACAATATAAGCAAATTGTAACTCTCTATACAACCTTCTGTTCTCACCTCCAAAGACAGGAATGGTTGCATATGTTAAGTCTATCTGTAGAGTTCCACCTACCTTCTTGGCCCAAGATCTAGAAAGGAGCATTCCAAACTTAGGTGCGATATCCGTCACTACTACATCCATAATAGCACTTTTCATTGGTCGCTGAGCTAAACTAACCACCATATCCTTTATCACTCCTAAACATTTTACAGCTCGAGAATCGAAAGCATACAAGTCAAGATAAGGTTTTGTTATGCTCAACCCTAAATCCTCCATGACTGCTTTTGGTATTAGATTATGAGATGCTCCTGAATCCAAAAGGCAATTATGTATCATCTACTCATGAATGGTTAATGTGATGTAAAAAGGAGGAGATGCACTTTCATCATTTTTCAGTTTTCTTTGCCAAAGCTGATCCAACAAAAATTTTAGGATTTTCCTCCTGTAAATTTACTGTGTTAGAGGGTACTTGACTGTTTGCTGAACCAATCATTTATCAACTCAGTGAAAGGCATGGGGATTTTAATTTTGCACAATTCATTTTCAAGATTAAAATTCTGCATATTTTTATTCACTTCTTCAACTTCAATAACCTTGTTTGGTTTATCTTGATTCTGTTTCTTTTCTAATACTGGATCAGACTGCTGTTTAGGAGGTAGAATTACCTTCTTTTTAAGATTTTGAACCACCTGTTTTGGCCCTGATCTTAAATTTAGGGTTTTCTTTGGATCAGACTAATATATATCACCAGTTACTTCAAGGTTTAAACCATTTTCTGTTTCAAAAACATCTGCATCATAATATTCAGAGTTAAAAAAATCCTCCTCAGTCACAAAACCTTCAGTCAATTGTTCTCTAAAATAATTCATGTCTTGATCTGGATCCTCAAAAAACTCTTCTTCTTCTATTTCTCCTTCATTAGTAACATTATTTTGAAGTGGGGTTGCACCTTTTGATCCTCAGCTTCTCTCCTCTCTCGTTGTATGTCATTATTTCTTCTCTCTCTGGGAATGAAACGAGGTCCAAACTGTCTTCTGAATTGATTTGGATTATTAGGGTTTCTGTCTCCCTCTTGAACAAGCCTATTGGAATTTTTCTCTAATTCCAATTTGTTTAGTTTTGTTGTTAGGATTTTCACTAGTTTTGCCATCTCATCAATCTTACCATCTGCAGAGTGTGATGTTGAAACCACTGGAGCTGCCTCTTTCTTACCCTTTTTGTCATAAACTTGTTGAGCTGAATTTCCCTTCAGTCTATTAGAAGCAAGAATATTAGATTCCACTTCTAATGCTGACTCCTGCATATTAAGTAAAGTAACAGGTCTTCTTTCTCTCAAAAATAGGGAAAACTCATGATCAAAAGCATTAGCATAAGTGAGTTTTGCAGAAGTTTCAGAAGGTTTAATCTTTGCCGGGATTCTACCATACATTTTATTGAACCTCTTAGAGAAATCAACTCTAGTTTCATCTTTCTTCCTTCTTAAAGCTCCGAACTCTGTAATGTAATATGTGTGATCCTTAGTATCACCCCATTGTCTCATAAAAAGATCCTGAAGCTCTTCTATTATAGTAATAGAGTTTGTTGGTAACTCTCTGAGCCATCTTCTGACCTCTCCATCCAAACTCTGTACGAACATCCTCATCCACACATCTTTTGCCTCGATATTCTAATTATCTGCATAGCTGAGAAATGCATCCCAATGCTCCTCAGCTGTGGTCTCACCTTGTCCATTAAACCCGGGTAAGTATTTTTGGTAATATCCACTAGGGAGAGCATTTAAGGGCTGAGGTAAAACTAGAGGTGGATACCTAGCTGCCACCATTCGATCCATCATACCTAATGGTTGATTTTGGGCTGCCATCTTTAAATTGACTGGTTTAGATGAAGGAAAAACTTGACTAGGACTTGGCTGAAAATGACTCGTACCAATTTTGAGGTGAAATAAAGGGATTTTTCCAGGAGATAAGGTCTTTGTTTTCTTGAAAGACTGAGGATCAGTCAAACTCTGAAAATTACTAACATGGATTGTAGGTTTCAACCAAGATGAATCTTGTTCCTCTTCCTTCGAAATAGAAAAAGGTGACAATAAGTCTATTTGGTCAGGGTTACATAAGGCTGGAGATGACTGGGACCTTTTGATTTTCCTAGCTGGGACCTTTTGATTTTCCTAGCTGTTTTCAAAATTTGCTCTAGGTCTGAGACACCTAATTGTAAAGGTGAACTAGGTCTACTTCTTGTTCCAACTCTTTTAGTAGCCACTGTGAAATATTTGGTGAAATGTAGTCTTTTAAAAAATTTGTTGGTTTAAGTCCACCTCTCAAAACCAGTTAAATGATGCGTAACCCAGGGAAAGTAGGCTTTCATCTTTGTCCCCGACAATCTCATAAAACAAAATACAAAATTAAGTAAAACAAATATTTTTATGGTTTTGGTTGTGCAGTTTGTAAACAAGAGGGTAAAAACTTCACAAGGCTAAGACAAACATCAAATCATGCAACAGTGAAAGACTGAGATGTATCATATATGAAGCATAAGCCACGACAACATAAGCACATTACTGAATTTCATCCACAACTCACAAGCATTTCATGAGAAAAAACATTAAACAAGAAATTAATTTATAAATTGGATGATTAAACCAATCAGAAATGAAACCAACATATAAGATAAACAGGGCTTATAGTTTGCATATATACCATAATCAGTAATTCAAAATACATAAGAGTTTCTGACACTTAGCTCTGTAAATAGTAGCTTGATAGCCTCCCCTTGTACAAAAATTCGAATCGTCAGTCTTTCTTCAGTCTTACTTTTATCTTAGTTGCCCAAAAACAGTTACATAACTGAAAAAACTGCTTTTTAGGTCATACTACTGAATTACTCAATAAAAATAGAGTCATACATATTAAACTAACTTTTCAAAGACTAACTAATAACCACTATTTTTTAAAGCATTTTACAAATCCTTAGTAGCCTCTGCCAAAAGAGCTATCCCTTCTAAAGCTTGAGTTTTCTTTCTTGTGTTTTGATGATCAGCTTCCAGGTCTTCGACTCTTTTTGAAAGGTCCTGATTTTGCTGTGTTAGGTCTTGAATAGTTTGCTTCAATTCTGCATACAGACTTTGTGTCTGTTTTTTCCTTTTCAAAGCTTCCTTAGAAACTGCAATTAACTCTTGATAATGGCTATTCACCTCCTCTAAATCCTCTCTTAATCTTCTGTTAGCAGCTACTAACCCCTCATTTGTTTCATGCAGGTATTCTATCTGATATTTGTATTGTTTAATACTTCTCTGCAAATTTTCATTCTCTGAATCAATGCACTTTCCTTCTGAAACTGGATGCATTTCTTCTGGCATCCAAGGGATCTTCAATTTCTTAAAGATCTCTTCATCCTCCTCTAGCTGCTTTGTCATAGCTACAGGAGCCCCTAGAGATTCATTAACTTCAAAACTGCATTGGGCTGATGGTTCTGCAACCTTTTCTTTCTCTGCACAAAAACTTTTTATGACTGAATGCTGTTTCTTTGAATCATCTTGATGATGATCTAAGGCTACTTTCTTCCGAACTTCCTTTAATATTTCTGAAATTTTGGTTTCAATGAAGGCTAACTTATCCTCTGAAATAATCTGTTTCTTACCCTTCTTCTCCTTTACATTTAAATTTTCATTCTCTTCTAACTCTTCTTGGGAAATTAATTTTCGCCGATTTTTTCCACTATGCTCAAAATATCTTCAACTAGGCTTAAAGGGGATCTCCCACAAGTCCAACCATTCCTTTGCAAATGAGAGACTTCTTTCTTTTATAGAGCTCTTCCTCAACCCCTTTACATGAAATACGATTAAGTTTCTTCTAGATCTATATTTTGCTCCGCTCCTTAATGCTGGGTGCTACTCAACAATGATTAAAAATGCATAAAACAGCCTTGAATATGTCCTTGCTGCCACATCTTCAGATTGACACCCTCCCCACCCCTACGCCCTCCCCCTCCCTCTCCCCCTTCGGGCCTACCCATGACCAGTATCCTCTTTGCGGAGGGGGACCCTGACAACTTCACTTCCACACTTTGTTAATTGCTCCCTTCTGAGGCTCAATTTGCATCCCTCACATCCGCCTTTGACAAATACACTTGTCTTTGATCCACCATTTGGGAGGCCACCCTTAAAAATTATCCCCACTCCACTTGACACACCTCTCTTTCCCCAAAACTTGGGTCCCACCCCATGAACTGGTGGTATGATGAGGATTGCAAACACATACACACCTTACTTTGACATGCCTTCACTCATGACCACCCCTCATACCTTGACCTAAAAACCTCCTACCTTCAACTCCTCTACCACAAGAAGCGACTCTTTATCTCTTGTAGGATATGTGAGTTGAGTGCCTCTCTTATCCAATCCCCTAAAAAAATTTGGCGTTCCCTCATTCCCCACCACTCTCATCTCCCATATGATCTTGATCCCAGTTCCATGTTTTTCCACACCTCCTCCCTCTATAATATTCGGGTAAGTACCCTATCTAGTTTACCTCTTCCCCCTCTTCTTGCTAGTTATTCACTCCACATGACATTGGGGAGGCTATCTGGGTCATGAGTTCTAGCAAAGATGTAGATGAGGAGGGGTTCCAAGTTGAGCTCTTCAAGCTTGGTCTCTGTTACCACTTAAGCATCCTTGATCAAGGTCATGGATCCTGGTGTAATGAGGGGTAAGCATGAGAGAAACTAGTGCCCAATGTCACCATAGCCCAGCTTCTCAACATTTTAGGTCACCTCCCAAGACCAAGGGGAGTCCCTAATATTGTTGAATGATATTTGCACTCACTTCAACAACACAAAACTACCGTTCACAAGAAAGCTCTTGCTAAGACCAATGCCTTATGGAGTCAAAACAATGAAGCATAAGATGACACTTGGTGAGAGGGAGGAGTTATAACACTTCAATACTTTATTATCAATTTTGAGATCAACAACTTCAGTCTTACTGCTGTTATGAAATTGCAGCAGTCAATAACACTTCATAAAATGGATGAAAACCAACCCAAACAATGCCAACTTATCATATAAGATGTACCTTGAAGGTTAGGGCAAGTGATGTGCCTTAAGAGGATGAAAGGGCGCTGTAAATCAGATATGGTTTGAGCCCTAACCATCCCTCAAATAAATGGTGGACCCACTTGGAACTTTTTTAATAGATGTCCAACCCCCTTGAGGTCAATCTAGGCCTAATTCCTTGCTTTTTAGGCCTTCAAAACTTGCTGATTTGAATGGTGTACTTACTATACCAGATCTAAAAAATGCCAAAGATAACACAAAGCACTGTGTATTTCTCAATCCAGCGACAAGAAGAGGTGCCCTTGAGAATTGTTGAAATAATGTAACTGCGAACAATATTCTACTTGTATTTTCTACTATTATTATTCTTCCTTTAGAAGATATCATTGATGTAAATGGTCATGTAAAAGTCATGAGGTAAATCCTCCATTGTAAGTTGGGTTGTTAGTACCCAAAAGAGTTTTATGTAAATATTATTTTGAGTCTCCCTAGGTAAGTCGGTCCTGTTAGTTTGACAGGTCGGCCCAGTCAGTTAAAAGTTGGACAGAAAATCAGTATAAATAAGGAGGGTGCATTCCTCATTTGGGATATCAAGCAAGTTCGCTCCTACTTGAGAGAGAGGTTCGCTCCAAGTGAGAAGAAGGTTGTTTTGGGTTGTAGAAGACTGGGAAGACATCTTATTGTTTGGGATTCATCTTATCTTGGTTTGATATTATACTTGGTGACTGAATCTATACTAAAGAAGTTGCGGGGTTTTCTCCCTTTGTGGTTTCCTCGAGGAAAAATATTTGTGTTCTCTCGTCACGCTGTGCTTGTTTTTCTTTCAGTGATCCTATTACATATGGTTATGATGCTAAATGTTTAAAGATATAGTATAACCATTAAAAACTTAGCATGGTATCAGAGCCACCCTAAAAAAAGTCTTTGTGCACCCAAAACACTGCTACAATTGCAGCTACTAGAGATTAGGGTTTCATGCTTAAAAACCCTAGAAGGAAAAATCTTGTCATATTGGAATTTTTGCTATAACTCTAGTTTGGTGAAGTATCAGAAGCGGGAAATTTTACAGGCTGAAGCTGAGATCTTGATGTACCTTGTGTACGAATTTCAGCCTCAGATTCGCTGTATTTTAGGAGATATGATCCCTCCAAATCAGGGTTCCAGACTCTTCCAGAATTAAGTCATAAACATGTGACGTAGGGAGAATTGCTGTATCTCATGCTAGGAAGATCCAAATCAAATTTCACAAGATGTTGCAGATAGGGCACGGATTGTAGTTTCTGTGGTGCGAGTTTTAGACTTCGAAGTTGAAACAGTGACACATGGTAGTCCGTACAAGTTCGTTATATTGAACCAGTCCTCAAACAGGTCACCTTGGGAAACTTAGCATACATTCCACTTGGGGAATCCAATCCTGCTCTAGCTTATGGGGTTGGAAAGAAGACAGACCAGGATATCTCAGGACGAAGTTTCAGTTCTTGAGGAGCAGGAATTTTCAGAGATAACGCAGAATCAAGATCAGACAATTTTGCAGAAGAAATTGGAGAAAATAGGGCTTCCTGTTTCGGGCACTTCCCTCTACCGATCAGTTGAAAATGGAGGACCATCCAACTCTCCCTAGGCGGGCGCATATTTTTATGGAAGCATAACTCAATTCCGAGAATTTTCATTTTTGGGCCTATCACTACAGCTGGGAAATCTAGGGCATCGGTTATTTTGCAGTTTTGTCCACATTGCACAAATTTGGGAAAAGGAGTACATTTTTCAACTCAGCTTGGGGAGGTGTATCTCTCTCTCGAATTTAGTTTTGCAAGATTCCAAAGTTGAAAAATGATGGTTTCTCTATCGAACCCTAGATCAACCAAAAGCAATTTTCCAGAAAAGCATTGAAGCAAACATCTAATTGAAGTAATCTCATTGGTAAGCTCTATCCTCTCTTATTTCCACTTAAAGTTCTCATTATTATCATGATGACAATCTATACCAAGCTTGAGGGCAAGCATGAAGGAGCCAAGAACTTTCGGGCATGGAAGTATAGAGTGCTTCTCATACAGAAGAGCATGACTGAGAAGACCATGTCAAAGGAGAAGCTGCAGATCCAAAGGGAGATGGGGACAAAGACAAGCATAAGAAGGACTTAGTTAAAACCAAGAGGATTCTTTCTGTCTCCATTAGATCTCACATGGGTGAAGATGATAATCAAGCCCTAACAGCTCATGCCAAGAAGGGAAAGATCAAGAAGGAAGAACATTATCACAAGAAGCACAGAAAATTCAGGAAGGACTCTTCACAGTTTAGGTGTTTCACTTGTGATGATAAAGGACATTTTGCAAGAGATTGTCCCAAAGACAAAGACCATGCAAAGAAAGGAAAGAATAAGAGATATCATGTTCATACCATCGAAGATGATGAACCAATTAAGAAGAGAGCAAGGGAAGATTTCTCAAGTGTTATACTTTTATTCAAAAGGATTCACCTCATAAGGTGAAGCCCAGAATGACTTCCAATATTACATAAAAGGGGTAGGAGAAACTCCTACAATTTGGACTCCAAATATACAAACAAAGATCTTCTCCAAACTACAAGATCCAAGAGGATATAGTGCATCTAGAAGATATAAAGATGAAGGTCGATGTTTCAAATTCTAGAAAATCAGAAATTGAAGAAGATCAAGCTTTAGAACTGGCAATGAAGCAGGGATTGAGGGGGAGTCTACCCAACAAACAATAAAAGCTAAGTATTTGAATTATTTCTCAAAGGGTTTAATTGATGCTGCTTAGTTGTGTACACATTTATGTTCCTAGATCATGCATGTTAGATTGATTGCATGTGATGGGTAAGTGGCCTATACCACACAACAATCCATTGCTGCTCATTTAGAATAAAACCTCTTTACTAACATATTGAGAGAAGTGCACACTCTTAATTATGTCTTGGTAGAGATGGAAGGCATCTAGAAAGTTACTGTATGTATGTGGGATATAAATGAATGTTGTGTTGAAGCATTGGCTAAGATAGTTGCATGACTGTGTGACCTATGTCTTTGTCATGTTTTGGAAACTATGAAGTGTATATAATAATGCAACTAAATTTGACTTGTGGGAGGAATCGTGTACAATCACCTACAAGAGAAGAATGATGGAACTTGTTCCGAAGAATAAGTGACGATGGCTCAACTATGACATTCAAGAAGACTTACAAAATCTAGCATACTACAAATGTACAAATCAAGGTCTCTTCCAAGATATAGAGAGTCGACTATGACAAGATGTTGCTCTAGTGACCAAAGACACTCGATAGTGTAATCGAAGTAGAAGTGTATATCGAGCAACCTGCAGGATTTGGGACTCTCTAAACAGAGAACCACATGTGTAGATTGAAGATGGCTTTGTACGGGATCAGAAGACAACCATGACAGGAAGTTACATGATGAGCTTGAAGACCACCTAGAGTGATGAGATATCAACCTTTGAGACAAGGTTGTAGATGAGAAACTCATAGATTGGTTCAAGAGGAACTTGCAACAGAGTTTGAGATCTTCTTATCCAGTGACCTTGTAAGATGACATAGATGGATAAATAGAAAATCAATAGCAAAGAAGGCTACCAGTCACTCCAGTGTTGAATTTTTCGATGCAGAAGAAGGATAGTGCTCAGTTACAGGAGGGAACAGGAAAGCACTGCTTTAGGGGAGTTGATTACAACAGATTGCAGAGATAGATTGAGAGACATCCGTGGCAAAGGTTGTTTCCCCCCGTATTTTATGGACATGATTAGAGTGATACTGGATGTATCCCCTCACGAAGAGGAAGCATATGTGGTGAAGTTTGAGACAGGTACCCAGGACATGGTACGACAGGATAAATGATTTGTTCTTGATAGTTGATGAGAAGCTCATAAGCAGAAACGAAGAAGAGGCTTGCTGCAAAAAGACCCTGGCTTGATGCACTATTTTCTAGGTCTTGAAGTATGGCAGAGCCTAGAAGAAATCTTCCTTAACCAAGGGGAGTATAAATCCTGAAAAGGTTTGATATGTTGGCCATGGACACACCCATGGATACAAATTTGATGTTGCCGGATGATACTTCGTCAGAGTTAGTGGATGTGACACTATACAAACATATTATTGGTTCATTGATGTATCTGATGAATACCCAACCAGTTATATGCTTTGTTGTGAACACCTCAAGTCGGTATCTAGTTGAGCCCATACATGTTCACCTTGTAGTTGCAAAGCATGTGAGGAGGTACCTGAAAGGTACGGTAGACTATGGTCTCAGTTATCATGGAGATCATGAATTCAGACTGTACAGTTATGCAGACTCAAATTAGGCAAGAAGTGTCTCAGACAGAAAGAGCACTTCAGGTGGATGTTTCAGTCTGGGGTCAGCCATGATCTCATGGCTAAGCAGGAAGCAGTCCAGTGTTTCTCTCAACACTGTAGAAGCGAAAAATATTACAACTTGTTCCGCCAGTTGTGAAGCTATATGGCCTCGGAAGTTATCAGGTCTATTCGATCTGGAAATGGATGCCACCGTGATTCTATGTGATAACCAAAGCTGCATGAAGATGACAAAGAACCCTATGTTCCATGATAAGACGAAGCACATAGAAATCCGGTATTTCTACATTCGTACATGGTGTAGAAGGGCGCTATAAAGCTCCAATATGTTAGCACAATTGAGTAGGTTGCAGATGTGTTGACTAAGCCTCTATCTTGTGTGAAGTTTGAACACTTCTGAGACAAGCTTGGTGTTGTTCGTAAGGACTTCCCTCGAAAGGGGAAGTAGTACTGATGATACTATGGTATCCTGATCACAGTAAGTAGCTCAGTTGGGATCGATCATCCTTAAACTTGATCCCGTAATTCCGAAAGGAAGGATCGTCTTAAATGTTGATCTTGAGACTTGATCCCGTAATTCCGAAAGGAAGGATCGTCTAAAATGTTGGTTGAAATACTTGATCCCGTAATTTCGAAAGGAAGGATCGTCCATGTTGAACTTGATCTTGTAATTCCGAAAGGAAGGATCGTCTAAGATGTTGGTTGGAGGACTTGATCCCGTAATTTCAAAAGGAAGGATCGTCTGAGTATTTGTGCACGCATGTGTCAGCTGTGATTAGTATTGGTGGCTCCATAAAGACTTGATCCTGTAACTTAGAAAGGAAGGATCGTCTGAGCACCATAGATGTGTTGGACTTAATCTCGTAATTCCTAAAGGAAGGATTGTCCATGATCTCGTAATTCCAAAACGAAGGATCACCCGTGTTGGACTTGATCTCGTAATTCCGAAAAAAAGTATCATGCTGGTTGTTGATGCACCTGTCTCATTTTGTTTCCATAAATGATGTTGCTTCATCCTTGAGATGTTGATGTGGCGTTGTTATACATGTCACATGTAGTGGTTGTTGTTATTCCATCTTTATGCTGATGAGCTGGCCTCGTGCTGTCGTTATTGTTGATGTATCGGTTTTTATACTGAAGATGTTGATGATGATACTTTAGCTTTGTATTGAAGATGATGATGATGATGATGATGTTCCAACAATTCTATGGTGATGTAGATGATGATGATGTTCCAACAGTTTTATGCTGATGTAGATGAAGATGATGATGTTATATGCTAATGATATTCCAGTCGATGATGATGATGATGATGTCCCAAGAGTTGTATGTTGCTGCTGCTGATGATGAAGATATCGTTGATGATGATGAACTTCTAATGATGTATAGATTCGAGAGATGTCACAAGTCAATTGCTTGAGTACCAAGTTGCAATAACAACGATGATGTCCAGTGATGATACCTAATGATGATGTTCCAAATGATGTTGTTGATGCCACCTCCTCCCTCCTTTCGATGATGTTGTGTAGACATGTGTTGTTGTTGTTGTCAGTAGAATACCCTTCTTGTTAAGGGGGAGTGTTTAAATAATGTACCTGCAAAGAATATTCTACTTGTATTTTATATTATTATTATTCCTCCTTCGGGAGATGTCATTGATGTAAATGGTCATGTAAAAGTCATGAAGTAAATCCTCCATTGTAAGTCGGATCATTAGAACCCAGAAGAGTTTTATATAAATATTATTTTGAGTCTCCCTAGGTAAGTCGCCCCTGTCATCTTGACAGGTCGGCCGAGTCACTTAAAAGTTGGACAAAAGATCAATATAAATAAGGAGGGCGCATTCCTCATTTGGGATATCAAGCAAGTTTGCTCCTACTTGAGAGAGAGGTTCGCTCCAGCTGAGAAGAAGATTGGTTTTGGTTTTAGAAGACTGGGAGGACATCTTATTGTTTGGGATTCATCTTATCTTGGTTTGGCATTGTACTTGGTGAATGAATCTAAACTAAAAAAGTTGTGGGGTTTTCTCCCTTTTTGGTTTCCCCGAAAAAAAATCTTTGTGTTCTCTTGTCATGCTGTGCTTGTTTTTCTTTCAGTGATCCTATTGCATATGGTTATGATGCTAAATGTTTAAATATCTAGTATAAACATTAAAAACTTTACAAGAATACACCAGGAAACCTACTAGGGCGCACTTTTCTAGCGGAGCACAATTCCAAAGTTCACGATACTTTTTGAGATATGAATTTTCTATATTTTTAGGGTTTTTTCCAAATATATATATTTTTGTAATATATACATTCTACAATAATAATTTGATAAAAAATGAAGTGAAGGGGTTAGACCTTAGTCCTTAACCCTAGGGCAATACAACATCAAGTTTAATGTCCCTTCTCAGTTTGGCTATTCAAGATTTACCAATTAGGGAAAAGACTAGTGACCCTATATAGGTCAAACAATGAATTCCAAGGCCATAGGAAAGCTCTTTTAAGAGGAAAGTCTCCTCAAACAAGATTGACAAGATGTAAGCAAAACCTTAACTTTTCCTTGCTTAAGGTGCACAAGAGCAACACCAGACAAGAAAATTAAAAGATCTTACCAACATCCACCAAGAAAAGAGCAAGAGAGTGGTCTTAGGTCTTCTCTTAGCCTCGAGTTATAACAACCATCCAATGGATCAACCTTGAGAGATAGCAAAACCCTAGAAATTTGATCATCCAACCTTCATCACAAGAAAATTATGCCAAAGAGAGAGGCGTGCATGCCTTAGCATTTCCAGTATACTAAGAGAAAAAGTAAAAAGATGATATTTTAACCCTCTATTCTAGTTACAAATGAGAGGTAGGTGCTCTTTATTTATATGGAGCAACCTAGCCTCTTTAATTTTAGAGCCTACCTTACTAAAATATAAAATATCCTAAAATTAAGATTTCTATGAAGAACCTCCGGCAATAAACAATGAGAATACACGATATAACAGAAACAATAGAGCACAGAAGATATTTTATTGATCGCAGGCCACTTCAAGGGGGCAACCTCCTTTGAGCAAGTTCAATACAAAATAACTCTTCGATGCCTTCATTAGCCTCAACACGTACTTATATAGTAATTCTAATCTAAACAAAAATTACTCCCCGTGAATGTGGGATAATGCAACATATTAACTGGACGACTTAACTATTAGTTACTCCCCACGAATGTGGGATAATACAATATACTAACAGGATGACTTACAAAGCATATGCGTCCGACAAAATATACTAACAAAATAAAGAGGAGGGTTGACATGTGTTCTTAACATCCCCTCCCTCTTAGAAAAGCTTTGTCCTCAAAGTTTTAGATGTGAAAACTACTATTGAATCTGAAGGAGTGGTTCCCGTGTAGCATCATCTGGTTGCATGTCATGCCACTGAATTAAGACCTCTGTGATGGGCCGAGAGTTGTTAGTTTTTGTACCTAGGCAGATGTTCCCTGGGTGACTTTAATTTTTGCCTAAAGTCACTTTAAGAGGGAAAAAGGTGACCCTCACATTAAAAGTCACTTAATGAGACTTTATAACAATAAAGTCACTTTTTGATAAATTTAAGTGGGTGAGTGATTTTATTTATGAGAAATAAATAAAAGGGATTTTCACTCACATTCAATCTCATCCATTGGATTGATTCTTTTTCCACCATTGGATTAAGAAACTCACTTAGGTCAAACAAAAAGGCTGAGGGAGGCAAAAGGGCATTCACTTTTGATGTTTTCAGGAGAAGAGAGAGAGCTGAGAAGGCTGGGTCGAGTTTGCTCAAGGAGGGCACGATTTTCCAGATAGTTTACTGAAGTGATTTTGGTGAGCAAGGAGGTCGAGACTGCTTGTATTATTTGCTAGCACGAATCCCAAGAAGAGTACGGCCTTACTGTACGGCTGCTTCATTAATTGCACAGTTTTCGAGGGTGTACGGCCTGTTTTACTTCTGCTGTACGGTGCATTAAATTTGGCACAGATTTCAAGGGGTGTACGGACTGTTTATTCCTGCTGTACGGTGCATTTATTTCTTGCACAGATTTCGAGGAAGGTACAGTTGAGTTTATTGTTGTACGGTCTGCTAATAAATTGCACAGATATCGAGGAAGTGTACGGCCTGCTGGTGCTGTACGGACTGTCATTTATTGGCACGATTTCCAAGGAGATGTACGGCCTGGTGCTGCTGTTCAGTTGCATTTAGTTTGGCACAGAAAAAGAAGAAGGGTGTTGGCTGGTTTGCTGAGCACTAATTTCCAGACTTTGAGAAAAAGTTTGCCGGTGAAGATAAGTTGTATTTCTCACCATTTTTTGTCCTGTACTTTGTTGAAGAATAATAAAAATCTCTCCTCTCTCTGACTGTTTTTCCCCGTGGGGGTTTTTCCAGGGCTGATTAGCCAAAAATCTCTGAGTTAAATTTATGGCGTGCATGCATTTGTTTTCTGCCTGTTAGTAATTTGATTTTACTGTGTGTTTAAAATTGTTCGGCAAAATTTTAAGTAGCTTCAAGCCTATGCAAAACCGGCTGAAGTGAAAAACACAAATTGTTCATTTAAACCAGCAAGCAGTAAAACTCAGTTTTTCAACATGGTATCAGAGCAAAGGGGGTAGAAACAGTGATTTTTGCAGACACACAGTAATTTGCAGCATTCAGAAATTTTTGTTATTTTACTTCTGTCAGTGAACAGCACTTTGTTGAGTTGTTGTTGAGATGGCTACAGGACTTAGGTTGGAGGATAGGCTGGATGGGACAGGGAATTTTGTGCCGTGGAAGGCTAGAATTCTGCTGTTACTTGAAGAGAATGAGTTGTGGCTGAGCATAGTGAGGAACACTACAACAAACCCCATTGTCATTCCTGCATCTACGGATGCAGCAGCCCTTACAGCCTTCAACAAGTTGGACTGCAAAGCTAGAAGAATTATTCTTGATGCCGTGAAAGTCCATATTATCCCTCATATTTCGGGAAAGGATAGGGCACATGAGATGTGGACAGCCCTAACCAGCTTGTATGAGAGTTCTAAGGAGAACAGGAAAATGGTTCTCAGATAAAAACTCAAGAGTATCAGGATGAAAGGAGGAGAGGGAGTCACAGCTTACCTTACTAGGATTTCTGCAGTTCGGGATGCACTTGCAGCAGTTGGGGAGAAGGTTGCCCCTATAGAGCTTGTGCGGACAGCAGTGATCGGGGCTTCAAAGTCCTGGGGGGCTTTTGTGCAGGCTATAGGGGGCAGGGAGAACCTACCTGACTGGGAGAGGTTATGGGATGACTTTGTACAGGAGGAGACCAGGAGGGGTCTTGTACAGGGTAGTACTTCTCAGAGAGGAGCTGATGATGAGGATGTGGCTTTGGCAGCCAAGGGTAAGAAGAAGAAGGGCCCCAAGAAGGGTGGGGCCAAGCAGCAGCAGCAGCAGAGTCAGCAGAGTGGACAGAAGAAGGACTTGAGTAAAATCAAGTGCTATGCTTGTCAGGCGTTTGGACACTATGCCTCACAGTGTCCAAGCAAGAAGAAGAAGAAGGGGCAGGGACATCAGATTGCAGCCTCAGCTGAGGTTGATGAGTTTAGTGTTGCATTTCAGAGGGAGTTTTCCCTTTATGCTGGACAGACTGAGGGAGAGAGAGTCACCTTAGCCACTAGCATAGATATGGATCAGGACAGTGAGCATTCCTTGTTGGCTGGACATGGGGGGGATCCATCCACCTCTTCTACTTGGTACATTGACAGTGGAGCCACGAGCCACATGACAGGAGCTCGAGGGGTGTTCTCAGAGTTGTCAGAGTCAGGTAGGGATGTGGAGGTTGTCCTTGGGGACAACACCGTTGTGAGAGCTGTTGGTAGGGGTACCATCACATTTCAGAGGGAGTCTATGAGTCCCATGACTCTGCGGGATGTGTTGTATGTCCCAGGGCTGAAAAAGAACCTTGTATCAGTTTCCACTATAGAGGACAGGGGTCTTGGGGTGTGTTTTTCGGATGGGAGAGTACAGGTATATCCCAAGGCTACAAGTATGTCCAGTGCCATGGACATCGGGGTCAGGTGTGGAAAGATGTACAAGCTATTATTTCAGCCACAGTGTGCTTTGTCACATAGCAGCAGCAGCGAGCTTTGTGAGCTTTGGCATCGGAGGATGGCCCACTTACATCACCCAGCTCTTAGATTGCTGAGGAGCATGGTTACAGGTTTACCAGAGTTCAGCACTGAGCAGGAGGATGTGTGCAGAGGGTGTGCTTTGGGAAAGTACACCAAGACTGCTTTTCCGAGCAGTGACACGAGAGCTGCTGGGGTGCTTGATTTGATCCATTCTGATATTTGCGGTCCCATGCCGTCACGTTCTTTGACAGGCTTTGAGTACTACATCAGTTTCATAGATGACTACTCCAGGAAGACCTGGATCTACTTCTTGAGGAGCAAGAAGTCCGAGCTTGTATTGAGAGTCTTCCAAGGGTTCAAAGCCCTTGTGGAGAAGCAGACAGGTAGAAAGATCCGGATGTTGAGGTCGGACAATGGGGGTGAGTATACCTCCAAGGAGTTTGGCGCATTCTGTACACAGGAGGGGATTCAGAGACAGCTGACAGTTTCTTACACTCCTGAACAGAATGGAGTAGCAGAAAGGAAGAACAGGTCTATTGTGGGGGCAGCCAGAGCGATGCTCCATGATCAGGGACTACCTTTCTTTCTTTGGGCTGAGGCATGTAGTACTGCAATATATCTGTAGAACAGGAGTCCTCACAGGGCAGTGGGGAGCAAGACTCCTGAGGAGATGTATTCGGGCAAGAAGCCTGAGGTGAGCCATTTTCGCATATTTGGCTCGATGACTTACTCTCACGTCCCTTCTGAGAAGAGGACGAA
Source organism: Pseudotsuga menziesii (assembly GCA_001517045.1). Classification (NCBI taxonomy): domain Eukaryota; kingdom Viridiplantae; phylum Streptophyta; class Pinopsida; order Pinales; family Pinaceae; genus Pseudotsuga; species Pseudotsuga menziesii. The sequence continues at coordinate 286,850 of LPNX010652172.1, forward strand.
GTTTGATCCCACCGCTGAGAGAGGTATTTTTGTGGGATATGATGAGACTTCGAAGGCTTATAGGATTTACTTACTTTGTTCGCGGAAAGTTGTTGTCCGCCGGGAAGTAAAGTTTGATGAGGAGAGAGCCTTTCGGAAGTCCAGAGAGTTAGAGCAAGGGGAGACTTCAGCTCCCACACCTCAGCAGGTACAGGCTTCTTCGATACAGCTTACAGGTCCACAGGTTTCTGGACGGTCTGGATCACAGGGTGCAGGTACAGTGTCTTCAGGTTCGGTGATTCAGGCAGTTGGTACTTCAGGGACAGGTTCAGGTACAGGTACAGGTTTGAGTCCTCAGGTGACAGCATCGGCAGGCACAGGATCTTCAGTTACTGGTCCTCTGGGTATTGGACATTCTGGTACCGGGACTTCATCAGATGAGGAGGAGCAGCCTTCAAGGAAGAGGAAGCCCAAGTGGCTTCAGGAGACCTTGAAGGATGCCGAGGCAGTTGGTAGACCTCGGGAGAGGATCAGGGCAGTGGTGGAGCCTGAGAGGCTTGGTGTGGTGCCAGTTAGGGATGATATGGCTCTTGTTGCATGCCTTCGTGACTCTGAGGCATCTACATTTGAGGAGGCTACCCAGCATCCAGTTTGGAGAGATGCCATGATGGAAGAGTACCATTCCATCATGAAGAATGATGCGTGGGAGATTGTACC
>LPNX010652207.1:6686-28958 GCA_001517045.1 Pseudotsuga menziesii
TTTGACCGAATTTCTATAATACTGATTGGTCACCAACCTCTGTAAAAATAGCACAAAAGAGATAAGAGTTAAAATAATATTTTGAAATCTAGACATTCAGATAAATATAATGTTCAGTGTTATATAAGCCTGTTGTGTGGGAATGCACCCCATTTTTTGTAAGTAAAGCCCATAAAATATCAACGCAAACAATGTAATAATTTATAAATAAAGTGCATGATCAATATTGTCAAGATCAAACAAACCATTAGATAGGGTCATTGATCAATCTATTGATATTTTCAATAACCTTAGGCTACGTAGAGACCTAGTCCCAAGCTGAATAGGTTAGCTATTATATCTATTACGAACTTATGCTATTAACTATACTAGTGTACTCTTATTCTCCCAAATATAACCAAGCTATGCCATTTCGACAATGGGTTTTCCTCCTCCTACTTAGGTTTCCTATTTAAATCCAAGTGTGTTATAGTGTGTGTGTGTTGCTATTGTTTTCATTATTTCATTACTATTATTTTGTTTGATGATAATATTATTGATCTGCTGCGATTGTTTATCATAATCATGGTTATATTGTTATTCTATTCGTATACTTCATGATAAACGACACACTTGATTGTGAAACTATATTTACTGCTACTTTTTTGCAGGTTGAATCCTTTTGAAAACCAACAACATGATTTGGATACAAGTTTCTGTATGAAAATAGAATGTTGTATGCAGGTCCAGACCTCCTTGCATAACAACTACTTTCAATTTGATAAGGAGAAAACAAAATATAAATGAACTTTACCTTTGGGAGGAACAATCACTATAGGGAAGCTGCTATGGTGAAAGTAGTACTCACTCACACTCCCTTGCAATACACTTCAAACCATAGAAGATGTTAGAAACAACAAAACATTTGAACCAAAAATAGCATACTCGCATTTCAGATATGCTCTAACTTTTAAACACAACTTTAAGCTTACAAGGAGATGCAGAGTATTCAAAATAAAAGGGTCTTATCTCTTGATTATCCCCAATCCTCTTGTTCCCATTACAAGTGCAGCAGGATTGATTCTTACAACTTCACGACAAAGTGCTTTACCTACGTCACCATCCATAATCCTAGTTTTTGTTTTAACCTTTTCAGTATAAAAATGACAACATAGCAGTCAAAACCAATGGACTAACATTCTCTAAGAACTACATTTACAAGGTTTCTTATTGGTATTACCATGGAAACTTCATATGCTTCTATTGCAAGCCTTTCCATTAGACCTTGTGTGGAATCAAACAACACCTCATCATCTGAATCTGTGCTTTCAAGCATATCACAATGAAATAGAACTCTTATTAGTATGAAATCATCTATGGTACAAAAGAAGGCAAGTTTAAATAGAAGCCCAAATATATTTAACCAACTCCAAAAAGACTCTTGTAATGATTCAAAATGTGATATGGAACATGATCATCCAACACATAAATTGATCAGCACAAGCTATTCAGAAGTGAGTTACAACTTGCCCCAAAAGAAGGGAGGGTAGGGTGTTAAACTATGAAAACAATATTATCACAAAATCCATATAGACCAAGTGCAACATCTAAAATTTGTGCATCCTTCTCTCTGCAGAACTAGAGAGAATCATGACTTGAGTATATTAAACTACTATGATGTTAAGTCACAAAAATTTGCCTTGCTCAAATAACACAGACATATTGCAGGTGGATAGATTGGACATAAAACCAATAAAGGTGTTATTGTTAATAAGAAAGTAAATGCTATGGATTCTGGAAACTGTAAGAATACTTTTATATATGTAGAACCAAAAATTGGACAATTGAAGGGAGAAATCAATTCTTCAGACTTCACTGCTACTTCTTGTACCATCCTCAATGGAGGCAGCTAGATCTCAGAGTCACTCAGACTACTCGTTTGTATAAGGTAAAATAATCTTGTCTGCAAGATCAAGGTGAAGCACAAGTAGCAAGAGAATGTCATAAGCAAGAATGAGGGGAAGCACAAGTTCCTAGTCTTTTTGGCATATCTAACTCATTCACACCATGTTACTATATTGCATTAACACATTGGATTTCCTGGTCTTTATAGCTCAGCAACCCTGTTGGCACAAGCTCGACCAAACACAATAGTGTGTATGTTGCTATTGTTTTCATTATTTCACTACTGTTATTTTGTTTGATGATAATATTATTGATATGCTACAATTTTTTATCATAATCATGGTTATATTATTATTCTATTCATAGAATTCATGATAAATGACACACTTGGTTGTGAAACTATATTTACTGCTACTTTTTTGCAAGTTGAATCCTTTTGAAAACCAACAACATGATTTGGATACAAGTTTCTGTATGAAAATAGAATGTTGTATGCAGGTCCAGACCTCCATGCATAACAACTAATTTCAATTTGATAAGGAGAAAAAAAAATGTAAATGAACTTTACCTTTGGGAGGAACAATCACTATAGTGAAGCTGCTATGGTGAAAGTAGTACTCACTCACACTCCCTTGCAATACACATCAAACCATAGAAGTTGTCAGAAACAACAAAACATTTGAACCAAAAATAGCATACTCGCATTTTAGATATGCTCTAACTTTTAAACACAACTTTAAGCTTACAAGGAGATGCAGAGTATTCAAAATAAAAGGGTCTTACCTCTTGATTATCCCCAGTCCTCTTGTTCCCATTACAAGTGCAGTGGGATTGATTCTTACATTTTCACAACAAAGTGGTTTACCTACGCACCCTCCATAATCCTAGCTTCTTTTTTCACCTTTTCAGTGGAAAAATGACAACATAGCAGTCAAAACCAATGGGCTAACATTCTCTAAGAACTACATTTACAAGGTTTCTTATTGGAATTACCATGGAAAATTCATATGATTCTATTGCAATCCTTTCCATTAGACCTTGTGTGGCATCAAACAACACCTCATCATCTAAATATGTGCTTTGAAGCATATCACAACGAAATATAACTCTTATCAGTATGAAATCATCTATGGTACAAAAGAAGGTAATTTTAAATAGAAGCCCAAATATATTTAACTGACTCCAAAAAAACTCTTGTAATGATTCAAAATGTGATATGGAACATGATCATCCAACACATAAATTGATCAGCACAAGCTATTCAGAAGTGAGTTACAACTTGCCCCAAAAGAAGAGAGGGTAGGGTGTTAAACTATGAAAACAATATTATCACAAAATCCATATAGACCAAGTGCAGCATCTAAAATTTGTGCATCCTTCTCTCTGCAGAACTAGAGAGAATCATGACTTGAGTATATTAAACTACTATGATGTTAAGTCACAAAAATTTTCCTTGCTCAAATAAGACAGACATATTGCAGGTGGATAGATTGGACATAAAACCAATAAAGGTGTTATTATCAATAAGAAAGTAAATGATATGGATTCTGGAAACTGTAAGAATACTTTTATATATGTAGAACCAAAAATTGGACAATTGAAGGGAGAAATCAATTCTTCAGACTTCACTGCTACTTCTTGTACCATCCTCAATGGAGGCAGCTATATCTCAGAGTCACTCAGACTACTCGTTTGTATAAGGTAAAATAATCTTGTCTGCAAGATCAAGGTGAAGCACAAGTAGCAAGATAATGGCATAAGCAAGAACGAGGGGAAGCACAAGTGCCTAGTCTTTTTGGCATATCTGACTCATTCACACCATGTTACTATATTGCATTAACACACTGGATTTCCTGGTCTGTATAGCTCAGCAACCTTGTTGGCACAAGATCGACCAAACACTATAGTGTGTATGTTGCTATTGTTTTCATTATGGTTATTTTGTTTGATGATGATATTATTGATCTGATACGATTGTTTATCATAATCATGGTTATATCGTTATTCTATTCGTAGACTTCATGATAAACAACACACTTGGTTGTGAAACTATATTTACTGCTACTTTGTTAAAGGTTGAATCCTTTTGAAAACCAACAACATGACTTGGATACAAGTTTCTGTATGAAAACAGAATGTTGTATGCAGGTACAGACCTCCATGCATAACAACTACTTTCAATTTGATAAGGAGAAAAAAAAATGTAAATGAACTTTACCTTTCGGAGGAACAATCACTATAGGGAAGCTGCTATGGTGAAAGTAGTACTCACTCACACTCCCTTTCAATACACTTCAAACCATAGAAGATGTCAGAAACAACAAAACATTTGAACCAAAAATAGCATACTCGCATTTCAGATATGCTCTAACTTTTAAACACAACTTTAAGCTTACAAGGAGATGCAGAGTATTCAAAATAAAAGGGTCTTAGCTCTTCATTATCCCTATTCCTCTTTTTCCCATTACAAGTGCAGCGGGATTGATTCTTATAGCTTCACGACAAAGTGCTTTACCTACGTCACCCTCCATAATCCTAGCTTCTATTTTCACCTTTTCAGTGGAAAAATGACAACATAGTAGTCAAAACCAATGGACTGACATTCTCTATGAACTACATTTACAAGGTTTCTTATTGGTATTACCATGGAAACTTCATATGCTTCTATTGCAAGCCTTTCCATTAGACCTTGTGTGGCATCAAACAACACCTCATCATCTGAATCTGTGCTTTGAAGCATATCACAATGAAATAGAACTCTTATCAGTATGAAATCATCTATGGTACAAAAGAAGGTAAGTTTAAATAGAATCCCAAATATATTTAACCAACTCCAAAAAAACTCTTGTAATGATTCAAAATGTGATATGGAACATGATCATCCAACACATAAATTGATCAGCACAAGCTATTCAGAAGTGAGTTACAACTTGCCCCAAAAGAAGGGAGGGTAGGGTGTTAAACTATGAAAACAATATTATCACAAAATCCATATAGACCAAGTGCAACATCTAAAATTTGTGCATCCTTCTCTCTGCAGAACTAGAGAGAATCATGACTTGAGTATATCAAAATACTATGATGTTAAGTCACAAAAATTTTCCTTGCTCAAATAAGACAGACATATTACAGGTGGATAGATTGGACATAAAACCAATAAAGGTGTTATTATCAATAAGAAAGTAAATGCTATGGATTCTGGAAATTGTAAGAATACTTTTATATATGTAGAACCAAAAATTGGACAATTGAAGGGAGAAATCAATTCTTCAGACTTCACTGCTACTTCTTTTACCATCCTCAATGGAGGCAGCTAGATCTCATAGTTTCCAAATATTGATCTATAGTGCTTGCCAAAAGGAAGGAGAATTTACACTGTCAGTGATTCCCAGTTTTAAATCAATATGCCCAAATGATTCATATTTGTTGACTATACAGTAGTTATGTTCTAGAATGGTTCCAAATCTCATCAAATGCTTAAAATAACACGATTCTCTTGTATATATCAAGGAAATAAAATTATCAAGGTGAGCAAAACAATTTCCAAAAATGAAGTATTAAATCAAGTGTGAATTTCAAAGGTGTATAGTATGTATGCCTCAAGCAAACCCAACGAAAAAATAGATATGACTGTCATAGCATGTACTGCTGTTGAAAATTGCAGCTCTTCTTATGTTTCAATATGCATGATATCTCCAATTTATTTACTTCAAGAGTGATGAAAAGGATTCCAAAGTTTTTACACCAAGTATAAACACAATCCCAATGTCAGTATTGTAATTGCAAGGTAGTGATATGTAGTTCAGATTTGGTTTATGGGAAAGTTGCCAATACTAAACTTACACTTATGAAATTATACTGATAATAGAAGCAATCAATTAATCAATATGTATGCCAAGTATCATTGTGGGACAGAGATAATACCCAAGTATGCCAAATGCCAATGAAAATAAAAATAAAAATATTCAACTTAAGAATGCAATTTTCAGTATGACAGTACGCAAGATAAATACAATGACAAGTGTTATTCAAGATGCCCAGTCAAAGGATAAATACATATGTCATACTTATGGGAAGAATTCCAACAAGTTGCAAAGAATAATAATACTGATCTTTACCATTAAATAAGCATCCAAAATAGATCAGATGGTAAAGCTTTATGATCTTCTTGTGTTTATGTTTTAGGTGTCTAATAGATGGCTGGCTGAGAAGACAATCGTAATAAAGTAGGTGCCTTGTGGTAGGATGGAATTATGGGAAGACAAACCAGACAAATTTTAACCAATAGTGATCTTTGGGACTATATTAGAGCCTAGGGTGTGCAACATTTGAGAGTTTATAGCTTAGGTGTCAAAGGGATGTTGGTAGGTTGGTGTAAGGTCAAATGAGCTAAGGAAATATGGTGATGGTTGCCTCCTTTATGAATCTACAGTTAAGAGTTTATGGAGGGCTGAGAGGTATGAAGATGGCTGAATAAGGAGCCTAGAGCCCTTGCACTGAAGGTTTATGGCCTTGGGATCATGGAGGAAAGAATCCAATATAAAGTGAGTGTAACGCAGGCCGTTAAGTTCTATAGGCCAAATCAGTGATGCAAATGGCCTTGCGTTGAGGGATAAGTTGGCTAGGGTTGAAGGGGATGGTAGCTAGGCTAGTTTAGGAAGATAGGGGTGTAATATAGGGATTCCTAACAATGTTTTTACAATGTTTTTACATGCCTTTGAAGTTTTGATCAATGTGGTCAAACAAAGCAACAAGTGCATCTCCAAAAGATAATGGTGTGTTCACTAGATCCTCCATTCTCTCATCAATGGGTGACTAGTACAGCTGGAACTGTTTGTTTCACAGGGGTGCAATTTATCATTTTGAATTAAGAGAACAGGGCGGTAAACAAGCATTTATATAATCAACAAGTCTTAAAGGCCCAATCAGACCTTCAAAACACAACATTGCACTCACAGTGGGAGAGAACACAACATTGCACTCATAGTGGGAGTGTCTATTAGATGCTAGAATTATTCTACAGCCATTGGAAGTGTTTCTCTTTGGGAGTGGACTTTCTACTTCAACTAGTTTGCAGCATGAATCATACAATGATTCACCCAGTTTTAACTTTTAGCTAAAAAGAAAGTCCCTGGTTCAACATCTTCATTCCAAAACAAATTTAGTGTTGGATGTTGCGATATTTTAGGTCTTTCCCACGTGGTATCCTCCAATGGAAAATCCTTCCACTGAGGTATTCTAACAGTACCTTAGTCCTCAAATTATTTTCTACAGTTACCAAAAAATACCTTAGAATCAGAATAATATGTCATTTATCATTTAGGGGAGGTAAAAAATTGAATTTAAAAAAAATTCCATACCACTTTTTTCAAGTATGCGACATGAATGGTTATGCACTCATGACCCTGATGGCAGCTCAAGTATATGCAACTTGTCCCACCCTTTATAGAAACTTATAAGGCACATTGTATTTAGGTCTAGGTTTCTCCACCCCTTTATCTTTGAGAGACCTCTGCTTGTAAAGGTGTAGCCTCAAGAAAACACAATATCCCTCTTCAAATTCATACTCACTGTGGTGCTGGTCCTGCTAGGATTTTATACTATCATGGGCTAGTCTGAGATTCTCCTTAACTTGCTAAAATATCTGTTGTCTTTTCTCCAAGAAATCCTCAATAGCTATCATTTAATTTAAGTAATATTGACATAAAGATAATGGAAAGAAGAAAGTAGAGGCACCGCATGTACCTATAAAGGTCATTAATCTAGAAGTGGTTGTGCAGAAATAGCAGGAGACCCTAAAACTTATATGATTGTATAAGGATGGGGATCTTCTTCCAGCTAGAGGGATCACCAGTTCCCATGTGCCACCCCATAATACAACCAATTGCAGAGGTAAGAATTCATACTAAATATTGCAAGCACAAAAGAGGAGGATCCTTGGGAGTTGTTCAAAGATGATCATATATTTGAACCAGGATTGGAACTTGAAGAAGGAAATAATTACAATCTTGTGAATGGGTTGTTTTTTCTATGAGTCTGCCAGGGATTTGTTTTCAACATTCAGAAAAAAGACAAATCGATATCATCAACCTCAACCTCTCCTAGACTTGAAAAAAATACTGAAAATAAGTAAGCAATTATATCACATTCAAACTGACCTGCGCTTATAGAATAAGCTTTTTCATCTGATGATTCCAAATTCAAATATAAATTCTTCAAAAGATGGATAATAGCTTTTTGCAAAACCTTTTCAAGATAATTTTTCAGACAGTGATTTTGAATAATTTTACAATTGGGAGGTGCTGGCTTGAGCCACTAATACTAGCAACAATGGAAGTCTGTAAAGTTCAACATATACTGGGGTATACTCAATGCTAACATTGTTGTTAGAGTTAACAGTTACTGGGGTATACTCAATAGAGCTAACAACTATTGTGGTGTAGCCAGACTTAACAATTTCTATGGGATAGTCATCAGAGTTACCAGTTTCTGTAGCATACTCATGAATGTTGACATTTCCAATTGTGCACTCATTAGAGTTGGCATTTACTGTTGTATACTCATTAGAGTCGACATTTACTGTTGCATACTCTTTAGAGTCGACATTTACTGTTGCATACTCTTTAGAGTCAACATTTCCTGTTGCATACTCGTTAGATTTCACATTTCCGGTTTCATACTCGTTAGTGTTAACAGTTCCTTTGGTGTACTCAATATGAATTGATTCAAGATCTGCCATTATCCCATAGATTCTGTAGTTTTCTGCTTCCCTGCGAACATGACTACCTCTCCTCCCTTTTCTTTCAGACTGGGAATTGGACAACCCACATTCAGCACACCAAGAAAAGTCACATTCTGTACATACATAGAATGCACATTTCCATCCCTTAGTAGACTCTCCAATTGATTTACAACATTATCAGTCTTTTCCTTCCCTGTAAAACCTCTATTCAGTATGGAAACTGATGAAAGAAAAGAACATAGAGGACAATAATTCAATTATCTATGTACATCTGTGGTAGTTCTGGATGAAGAGGACCATAAAATAACAACTGATTCGTCTTCCCTTGCTATCTATATTCATCAAAAAGGAGATAATCCTCTAGATTTAAATTTCCAGTTTGCAAGCTTGAAATCATGATTTATTTCCCCACTCTGTTAAAACATAAAAGCATCATACCTTTTCCTTTACTGGAAGACATCCTCATAGATAATATTGCCTTCTTCTGCTGACACCTGATACAATTGATCATATCTGACCTCACCATTGAACCGTAAATATTTTTGTAAGCAAGCTATAGTGAATTCTCATAGTTTTGCACAGTATCAACATCAAGCAGCTCAACTAAATTTGTTTTACTGAGCTCCAGTCCACACCTACCACATAGTAAGAAATATAAATATATTTTATCAATTATAAAAGTTAAGAAAATTTCTCCCTTTTCCTGAGAAAAAACAGAGTTAACAAGTACAAAATATATGGGGAATAGAAGAGCTTAACATATTCAAGAAAATCACTGTCATGTCAAAGAAATACAGGAGAGAATAATTAACTGGTGAGAAAAGAGAAGATGCTTAAGATTTGTTGAAGAGGACAACCAAGCACTTTTCAGTAGCATTTGTCATGTTAATGGTAGTTGAATCTACTTCACGTATTTTGGCAATATAATTGTCTAATGCAAGTCTTTGAGAACTTTCCTCAGGCACCTCAATGCCCACTCAAATCTTCTAGAATCATTTTTCCTAAGACAATTGTGAGACAGTTGATGTTTTTCCTCCAAAAAGTGTGAGATAGAAGACAATTGTGGCAAAATATTGTCCTCATATAACTGATGTAAGACAAATTTGTGACATAAATTAATCATGTAGTTCTGAAGGTAAATTTGTAGTGAAAATTCCTTTTTTGAGGAGTATTAATTAGTTAGTTTACTTGGCATGAAAAAGACACATATCAATACAACAAGGTCCAAGAAATATGATAACATAAGTTGATCTTTTTCAAAATTTGGTGTGAAAAAACTTAAATGTGTAATCCTGTCTAGATGCATTTCGATTGCCTAAACTCCAACTGCCATGTTTAAGGTCAAAACAGCACAACCAATCAAAAGTTTCCATAAATGAATTGTTGGAGTAGGGTCCCACAGCTACAGAAGAAGCTGCTATTTTGACGGATACACAGTTTTGGTGGAGATATAAGAGGTAGAGCTACGACACTGTAGCAGGTTTCTAGCTACAGATCAGAGGCGGAAACCATGACGTAGAAGACAGAGAAGTCAAGGAAGATGACGGTACCTGAGCGGCCATGAAGAGAGAGCTCACCCACTGCATTGAAGGCAGTGGCGGGAGGGCTCAGCTACCCTCATAAAGGAAAAGGACCAATGAGGCCGAGGCATTGAAGACGAAGGACAGAAAAAGGGAAGCAGCATCGGTACCCATGGTCAGCGCTGGGAAGCATGGAAGACTGCAGGAAGCTGTGGTGAAGGGAAGCGGTGCATAGTACCCATGATCAGCACCGGGAAGCATGGAAGACCGCAGAGAGCTGTGGTGTGACGGATAGTGGCTACCTCAAAGTACAGATATGCCGACTGTCACTAGTTAGGGTTTGGGTTACTGTTGGGACAGGCCCACAGTGTCTTAATGGCGATACCTTCGGGCCGCCTATAAAGGGATATATTTTGTACTGTAAAAGGGTTGGTTGGTTGGTTCGTTCAGTTGTTAGTTGTTTTGTATATTATTAGACAGTTGTAGAAGCCAAGCTCTAGTTCTGTTATTAGATGTAGTATCTTACTGTAACCAGTAGCTGGCTCATAGAGCATGCATGTAATGATCCACAAGGATCGACAGAGAGGGAAGAGTATATTGTAAGAGGTACAATATAGAGGTAGAAAAGAGATCTAAGAGAGAAGATCTTAAGCTACATATGCGGTGCAGCAGAACTGTGTTTACCTTCCCCTGAGCTATAATAGAAACACAGTTCTGTGGACGTAACTTCCATCCTAGAGGTGAACCATGTTAAAATCGTGCGTTATGTGATTGCTTTGAGTGTTGTGTTTATTTGATGCATCTGTCAGTTATTTTATGAGCCTTGTTTACAGTTTAATGTATGTATGAATTGTTCAGTTCGTAGTAATATAAAAGGATAGACATAAGTTGAAATTGTTGACATGTTGTATGTGGGTTCAGTTATGCTTTGCTTGAAACAGTCACTAGTCGTAGTGTTGAACAACCTGTTATGTTGAGTCTTGCAAGTCGACACGAACAACGCTAAGTACGCTGAGCCGTGGGAGTAGGGTATCACAGGGAGGTGATACCGCACTGGCAGAGGAGCTATGGTGCGCGATATCGTAGGTTAAGGACTTGGCGTTGGGAGGAAGTTATGTGTCACCTGGTGCACGGCGATGCGATAAGGCTAGAGTCATCGCGAGTCATTGGAAGTTGCGTGACGTAGAAAGGGACAGCGCGGCGGATAGAGAGAGAGATATTGCAGCTAGAAGGGCTGCGAGACACAGAGGTCGCGTGACGTGAACAGAGGGTCACGCAACGCGTAGAGAAAGAGGCCTTGCGGCTAGCAGAGTTGCAAGTCACAAGTAGGATGCCACAGAACCTGGTCCAAGACGCTTGAGTCCTTGGACAACCCATTAGAATCACTTCGGGTGAGACTTCAGGCCACTTCGCGATCTGTCGCCGAAAGGGCCAGTGAGCTAGGGGTGTTGTTGGTTAAATACAGTAAACCTGGGTCTGCCCATGATAGCCAACAAATGGTTCCGTTGCCAGTTTTGAACAAACTGAGCTGATGTTCTGGTGGCGTCCTACGAGAGACAAACTCAATGAGTGGGTTTGGTCTAACCAGAAAGAGTTTGCTGAATGAGAGAACACGAGTCCTAAACTGAGTACAGATGCTTGGTTACAAAAACATATCATTACAGACCTGCATGCGATATTTTTTATGACCTTTGGGAACGAGCTTTACGACTGGTTATCAAAGTTAACTGATACAAGCATATTCAAAAATAAAAGAGACATTGTCTGGACACCAGAGCTGATTTAGACCGTGAAGAACCTGAATAATCCTATCATGAGGGCAGTAGACTTCTGGCTTGCGAGCGTGCTAGAAGGCTTCGTCACAGAGTTTGCAGTCGACCAGACAAAAAGCTTCAGCAAGGCTGAGCACTATTTCTTCAAAGGATATCATGGTAAGTACCTAAGATCTTTAAACTTGTCCATTAAGATGCTATTACATGAAAAAGGAACAATGGATCTAGTTTCAGATGAATAAGTAGAAATAGTAATGTCACAAGAGTTTGAAAGTGATTTTGATGACATTGGACGAACACGTAGTGGAAAGAAGTATAAAGTAGATTTCAGATCTCCAATATCTGAAGACAGTTCAGATAGTACTAGACATCAGAGTCATAGTACCATAGAAGGAACAGAGGGGGGTATCCCTTACCACCCTTACACCCCACAGAAATAGACTGGGTGTCATGTCCCCATGCCTTCGACCGGCGTAGAGGAAGCGACTCCTAGCTTTATCAGACCGGGATAACCGCCCATGAACATGTACAGGCTTAAATAAAATTCATAAACAGAATGCTTAAAGATAATTTGAACTAAAAACATGCACACAGGAATGTTTATTATACATAGATGCATTTTAATCATCGTACACAGTGGAAACCAACATCATTCATACATGCGTGCATTCAACATGTTCATTTCATTTTCATTAATAGAATTTATAGTTGCAGAAGTAAAATGGACAGAGCACTTATCTTATGAAGAACTTCCTCTGTAACCAGCTACGTCGCTGCAACGTTCCACCCAACCATAGGCCAGTGTGCTCCTTAATCTCTCAGTAGCGCTGCCACCCCCGAGCTGGGCATGATTCTCCAAGGAATAAGGGAACTAGCAGGCTTACACATAGCCAGGATACACAAAACACACAGCCAAGCCAACAGAGTTGGGTTTATCAGGCCATTAAGGAGCTGATGAAGGCAATTTACTAAGATGGTGAGCTCATTACAGAGCCAAGAACACCTACACTAGAACTAGCCTGACCTCTAAGACACCCATCCACACCCAACACAAGGAATCAGTCCCTTCTCTGCTACACAGTCCCTCAGGCCCTGCATTCCCTTCCAATGCTATTCAGGGGTGATGGAGAAGAAGGCCAGCCCTCTAGCTCTGTCTGTGTGGTTTCCAGCCACCAGCTTTATCAAGCAAATCTAAGCCAACATCTCTGCTCCTCTCACAGTCCGAAGACCAACCATTGCACTCCGGCAATTAATTTAGCTATTACAGCTTAAACCAGGGAAAAATGACTTCAACCCATCTACAACAGTCCCCAAACGTAACAGCAAAAATTACTCACAACATGGGGGAAAACACACGGTCCTGAAGCTTATCAGTGAGCACAACTCACAGCAAGGAAAAATGCCCCAAATAGTCTGTGCGTGAGACCAATAGTCGGTGAGATAGCCAAAAACGTGAATGGCCCTTCACAGCCATGGTAAAAACACATGAAGCTACAAAAACGTGAATGGAAAATGCACCAGCAGCTCCCAAAACGTGAGGAAAACAACCCAATCCCTAGCACTACAAAAATGACCTCCAATCCATGGGAAAAAATGAATCCAACAACCAAAAACGTGGAATGAAAGACACAGGAAAAACTCCAGCTGCTCCCCAAAATCCCCAACGTGAAGGAGAATGGTGAGGAAAAATGGAAAAACGTGGATGCATGGCAGAATGGCATACGTTTTTGGGCATTTTCCTTGCCAAGGAAGTCAGAACATGTTTTTGAAAAATGGGTCTCTGCCCAATTCAAATTTTTTCCCATACTCTTCCCATTCCATGCAATAACTAACTCAACCACATTCTGGCAGAAATAAATGATTGGGGAAAAAGACAAGAAAGGTAGTTGACATTTTGATGGGTTTTCCCATAGACATTTGGCTTTTCCCCATTGGCCCATAGGTTAAATATTTCACCCCCCCTTATCCTTAGGAAATCATGCCCCATTCGATTTAGTTTCCGCGACCGTAGCTGGTTGTGTCCATTAATTAATTATGATGCATATTTACATGATGGCCAACATAATATATGCCACATGCCCCGATATACCATCGGTGATAGATTTAAATCCAAAACATAGCATTACCGATCAATGGTGGGGCTTTGGCCTTTAGCTCCGCACCAAGATCATTACAATATATATACATCATATACATCTAGTGCAACGGGGTCAAAACCGGGGCATTACACCGGGACTCAAAACAATCCCGTAGGAACTACATCCAGTAGCTCACAGATAGTACCTACCACCACTACATCACCTCCACCTACACTGCCGAGTGGTAGTAACACAGTAAATCAACATCCACCATGTAGAAATAGAATGGGGGATGATATGAAGCTACCTATATTTAAGGGAACAGGGGCAGAAGACCCCGAGCAGCATTGGTTTCTCTGTGAAGCCATGTGGACCATTAAAACAATCAACGATGATAACCTTAAACTTGTACAGTTGGTCACCACACTAAGAGATCGAGCCTTAACATGGTATATCAAGTATACCACAGTACCCAGGACACTTTTCCAGGTCAAGGCCGCCGTGATTAAAGAGTTTAAGAAACCCGAGTCTGAGTCAAAGTGCATTACAGAACTCAAAGACATCAAGGAGTTACCTACAGAGTCAGTGTGGGACTTTGATAAAAAATTCAAAGCCCTTATCGACCAAGTCAGTTTTGAGTTCACGCCGAAGCAGCATAAGGAATGGTTTATTGCAGCACTGCTCCCTCACATTAGACTACCGTTAATGCAGTAGAAACTCCAGATGCAGGATGATGCACTGGAGATGGTGATGAAACTAGAGGCTTCACCTCTAGCTGAGAGCAGTACATGCATGGCAACTTTACAAAACCAGTTGGCTAATCTCACATTACAGTTGCATGAACTTAAGAAAGGGAAAGAGGTTGCACAAGAAATATGGTGCGTAAAGTGTAAAGCACAAGGCCATAGCAAAGATAATTGTCCAGTCTTCGTAGAATATATAGCAACAAGGGCTCCTAACCCCTTACCACAGACCCACAGGCCGTGGTGTGAGATATGCAAAATGCGAGGACATCTACCTCACCAGTTCCCTCTACTTCAAAAGTACGTACAGACACCTAAGAACTTATACTATGCCTTCTGCAAGTCTGTAGGCCATGATGTACACGATTGCAAAGCCTATGATCTCATGGTCGGAGCAAAGAAAGACTTGTACAGAGTCCAGTCAGAGACACAGGGTCCAGCAGCAGGACCACAGCAGGATCCGGCTTATGGAGGCCGTGGAGGAGGATTCAGAGGATGAGGCCGTGGAGGAGGCTTTGCGCGAGGAGAAGGCTTTTGCAGAGGAGAGGGTTTTGGCCGTGGTCATGGACCAGTTACTTGTTACAACTGTGGAGTTGTAGGACACTATGCTAGGGACTGTCAGAGCCCCACTACCACTTGTAACTACTGCAAATCTTATGATCATACTATAGAAGAGTGTCCTACCTTGATAGCTAAGATGAGAGAACCTAAGCCAGCAGTACACCAGAACATCCAGCTTATTGCTGTTGAGCAGGAAGAGCCAGAACCAAGAGTCAATATTGTGACTCGCAGCGGTGTTTCTACCAGTGGGACATTGTAGGAGACCAAAAAGATCAGAGGTCAGGAGTGGGTGCGCAGAGATCCTAATAAAGCAACAACACTCGACTTGCAGAAGAACAAATAGACATTTCAGGAAGCTAAGGCTTTCTTTGATGACCCTACACAATCAGGATCACAGGTACCACCATCTAGGGGTGTACCACAGCAAGTACCTTGTGGCGATAGCCTTGTACAGACATTGCAGGCTGCCACATCGGGAAGATGCGATGAGGACGGGATGACAGTAAGTGTACATTCCTTCCGACGGAGTTGTCTAAAACTTGTAAGAAATGAGAAAGCTATCATAGAACTTCAGCGCATCATAGACCAGTGTCAGCCATCTTCTTCCGTGAGCAGTACACAACGTGCTATTCATAATATTACGGGACATACAAGAACAGGAAGAGAGATGCGACTCATAGCGTAGGTTGGAGAATTTGAAATGGATGAGGTGATCCTAGATCTAGGATCAGACGTGAATGTTTTGACTAAGTAGACATGGGAATAGATGGGTATCCCTAAGTTAATCAGATCTCCTATCCATCTGTGATTAGCTAATCAGCAGTGTGTATCACCTCTGGGTTGGTTACCGCAGGTGCCAGTTGACATTGACAGAGTTCGCAGCTTCACAGACTTTGAAGTTATAGAAATCATTGGCGATAGTAGACCTTATCCAGCATTGCTAGGCATTGATTGGGTGATCGGTAACATGGCCGTTATCAACCTAAAGAGAAGACAAATGACCTTTGAGGACGCGCAGATCCGGGTCATCGCATCGTTGGATCCTTTTCAGGGTCCTAGATATATTGAACCTATCCGGGTAGAGGAGGAGGCACATAACATGGAGAGCCTCTATCAGATGACCACAAACCAGAGAGACTACATCAATCCAACCACAGAAGGGAATATTAGTTGGCAATGCGACAGCTCATGCGCATCAGATTCAGATGTTGGTCTAGAAAACTGGCAGAACATACTTCACAAAGTCTCAGTGCGTAGGTGCATGTACTTGACTAAGTCACTGCGATGGATTGGCGCATCAATCAATGAGATTCCATCCTTTCATGGTCTAAGAGATATCCAGGACTTTCTCAAGCAGTTTGAACAACAAATTCCTCATGAGCAAAGGATCGCAGCTATGGACCTTGTAGTACGAGCCACACCTGCAAGATGGTGGTATGCACATAAAGAGAACATCACATCATGGGATGATATTAAGAGATTCACGGCGATCAGATTTTCTGTCGACAGAGAGTATGTCCAACAGAAATACACAGGAGAGAGTGACCCCAGATCACACATTCAGACATGTGAACAGAATTGGTCGGACATTCCTGAGGATGAGTGGGTTCACCGATTCATTCATACTTTGGATATAGTTCCAAGGAACTGGTATACAGAGACTGAACTGTGCAAGGGAACAACAACATGGCTACTTATGATAGATAGCTTCCTACTCACCTTCGCTTTCGAATCTGAGTATCCAAAGGTTGATCACGCCCTACAAGTAATAAAGAGTAAGATATTTGAGGACTGTACCATATCAGTGTTAGCTCAACCTAAGTGGGCTATCCAGCTAAAAGAGGCGTTAGATTGTTATCATTTTGCATCTGAACCAGAGGAGGAGGACGAGGATCCTCACGACACCAACATTCCAGAGTCAGAAGGCACTCGCGATGTTGAGGGACCACAGTTAGAAATTCCAGCAATCACAGAGCCCATTAAGATTAAAAAGATCAATATTGGCACAAACACAGAACCTAAGTTTGCCTCTATTGGAGACTATTGGAATGATGAAATAGTCGGACAGATTGTAGACTTGCTACATGACTATTAGGACCTATTTCCCACCAATTTCACAGAGATGAAGGGAATAGTTGGAGACCTGGGAGTCATGAGGATACCGTTGAAGGAGGATGCTAGACCAGTCAAGCAGCGCCCATATAGATTAAATCCGCGATATAAATAAAAAGTAAAGGATGAGATCGATAAGATGCTAGCAGCAGGCATCATTGAGCTTGTGGAAGAAAGCGAATGGGTTAGCCCCATGGTCGTACAAGAGAAGAAAACCAAAGGAGACATCAGGATCTGTGTCGATCTGTGCAAGCTCAACGACGCATCGCTTCACGATCCATTTCCGACACCGTTCACTGATGAGGTATTAGACAACGTGGGAGCACAAGAGGTCTACTCCTTCACTGATGACTTTTCAGGCTACCATCAGATCAGAATACATCCAGAAGATCGATCCAAGACCAGCTTTGCAACAGAATGGGGCTCGTTGCAGTATACGGTAATGCCCTTTGGTCTTAAGAATGCACCAGCTATATTTTCTAGAGTAGTAGTTGCTGTATTTAAAGAATGCATCCATAAACTCCTAGAAGTATATTTTGATGATTGGACTGTATTTGGACTAATTGACAAGCACATAGGAGATTTAAGACTGATGTTAGAGAAATGTAGGTAGTACCATATTTCTCTAAACTTGAATAAATGTATATTTTGTGCACCATTTGGTATTTTGTTGGGTCACATTGTTTGCAGACAAGGCTTGATGGTAGATCCCACAAAGATTGCCATCATTGTAAATCTTCCAGCACCCAACTCAGTCAAGAAACTGAGGACAGTACTTGGTCATACCGGGTATTACAGAAAGTTCATCAAGGGCTACACAAAGATTACAGCACCAATGGAGAAATTGCTAAAGAAAGATGTAAAATTCCTATGGAATGAGGAATGTCAGTAGAGTCTAGACACACTTAAAGAAAAGATGGTTACAGCGCGCATCCTAGTATTTCCATACTGGACTAAGACATTTCATGTACATGTGGATGCATCTGGCATCGCACTGGGGGTTGTCTTAACGCAACTAGGAGAAGGGGACATTGATCATCCTATCACATACTCCAGTAGAAAGCTATCGACAGCAGAAAAGAACTACACCATGAAAGAAAGAGAAGGCTTAGCTATGGTGTATGCGCTGCAGAAGTTTAGGCACTACCTATTGGGTGCCTCGTTCAAGATGTTTACTGACCATTCCGCATTGAAGTATCAGGTCAATAAGCCAGTGTTAGGGGGGAGAATCTACAGATGGTTACTCCTCTTTCAGGAGTATGATTTTGAAATCATTGTTAAACCAGGAAGATTAAACGCTGGACCTGATCATCTATCGTGGATAGACTCAGGAGAAGAGCCAAGTAACCTAGAGGACAATTTGCCAGATGTGCCATTGTTTTCTATCCAGATCGCGGACGACTACTATGCTGATATTATTCACTTTCTCACTACAGGATTAGCGCCTGATGAGTTGACTAAGCAGCAAAAGAAGCAGTTGGTTGTTAAAGCAGCAGATTTCACCCTGATCACAGGACACCTATACAAGTTAGGATCGGATGAAGTTTTGCACAGATGTGTGATGCCACATGAAAAAGACGCTATTATCAGAGAGGCACATTCAGGAACCGTAGGAGGTCATTTCACAAGAAAGTTGACTGCGCAGAAAATCCTAGATGCAGGATTATGGTGGCCTACATTGCATAAGGACACCAAGTACTTTTGTAGATGCTGCGATATCTGCCAGAGGGTAGGAAAACCCTCGTGACGCAATGAAATGCCGCTGCGACCGCAGGTTACGCTGCGTGCATTTGACAAGTGGGCTATAGACTTTGTGGGTCCTATCAACCCACTAGGAAAGTGCACTGGCGTGAGATATATTATCACTAGAATAGAGTACCTCACCAGATGGGCAGAGGCCAAAGTAGTAAGGAATTGTGATGCTGCTACAGCTGCACAGTTCCTTTTTGAGAACATCATCAATAGATTTGGCTTCCCTGTAATTTTTATGAGCGATCAAGGCACACATTTCTTAAACCGTACCATTGAGGCCTTGACAGAAGAATTCCAGATTCAGCACCATAAGAGCACTCCCTACCACCCACAGGCTAACGGTACGGTGGAGGCCTTTAATAATATTTTAGAAAACGCTCTTACTAAGATCTGCAATAGCCAAAGGAATGATTGGGACCTCAGAGTTAACGCTGTATTATGGGCGTATAGGACCACATGCAAGAAACTTACAGGACACACACCTTTCAGCTTGGTGTATGGACAGGAGGCTGTTATGCCTATGGAGTATATTCTTCCCAGTTTAAGAATCGCTTAGATCACCGGGATGACTGATACAGACACAATGGAGGAAAGGCTAGCACAACTGCTTGCCTTAGAGGAAGATAGATTCATCACCGGATTCCATCAGAAGGTGTAGAAGGCACGAGAAAAATCTTGGCATGACAGACACATTAAGAGTAATACTTTCCAGATTGGAGACCTAGTACTCCTCTATGATAGTAAATTCATTAATTTTCCAGGGAAGTTCAAGACGCATTGGCTGGGGCCATATCAGATACAGCAAGTTACAGAGGGAGGTGCCGTTCAGCTCAACCAGCTGAATGGGGAGATTCTTCCCATATGGATTAATGGCAGTAGGCTTAAGCTCTATAGTGATAGCCACCCCACCTCTCATCCCTAGCTTAGCCAGTTTATGGTGGTGCAGATGTCCAGTGTAGTTGAAAGGAGGCATCGTACCAGGAACTAGTCTACACCGACAGGTATTATAAGTAGGAGGAATCGCATAAGGTCGGTTCATTTTGTGCAAGTCAATAATCGCTTGCGGGAGTTTAAAAAAAAAAAAAAAAGTGGCAATGAGCCTCAATTAGTGTTCCCCACACTTTGGTAACTGAAACATGTGCCCCAATTAGGTCAAATTCAACCAATGGTACTAATGACTATAAATAGACTGGATGGACTCCTGATTTAGACATGACTCCCGATTTAGACATATGACCAAATTTGGACAAGGGAGGATTAATAATCCTAACACCCCCCCTGAATGCTAACTTGGAAAAAATATGGGCCCTGGTAACTAAGACCATAGGTCACCCATTACATCAAGTAAAGTAAAGTAACTGCTCAAAAATAAGGTGCTTGGGGAAAAACCACATGGGAAAAAAACCTCCCTTCTAATTAAGCAGGTAGAATCAGGATCAATCTAGTTCTTCTGTGCACAGGTATCCTGGGGCCTGGAATGTGAACCTCTCCATCATATGTCTAGAGGAATCTTCCTCTTTGGAAGAAGAATGATATGCTCAACTAAATCAGAAATATAGACAGCTGCCGGATGAAAACTGGACCCATGTAGAGCAACTGAAGTCAACTGAAAAGTGAGGAAAGGTTCTTGAGAATTAAAAGAATGTGAAGAACACTCAAGAAACTGATATTTTTCAGCCATGAACAGCAAACCATGAGTGGTAAGAACAGCCCCAAGTGTTAGAAGCAGGTGTCCAGGCGGATGCATAAAATCTTCCTCTTTACTAGTTCTGTGAGAAGATGAGCATGTGATCAATGGTAGAGAAGCATTGGGACTATTGAGAGCGAATGATGGAGCTACATAGTCTGATATATCTTCTGAAATAGGTAATGAATCACATAATAAAATATCAGCAACCTCATATGAGGAAACTAACACCAAATCCCCATCAACAGTTTTGAAGAGAAAGTGCGGTACTTGATTTTTCACACCAGAATTGGTGAGAGCAGCTACAAGCATGACTGAATGCTTTTGAATTTTAAAATATGAACCAAATAATATTGGATCAGAAATTAAATCATATCTAAACAGGTTCAAAACAGATCCAAAACTGTGAAATGGAATCAAATCCCCAGCAGTAGTTTTGTAGGAGACTTGCGGTACTTGTTTCTTCACACCATTAATGAGAACAGCTACAAGCGGTACTGAAAGATTATGAATTTGATATATTAAACCAAGAAATATAAGATAATATATAAATAATATCATATCAGATCCAATAAGGTTAATATCATATTCAAATAAATGGTTAACCGAGACGGTGGATGCACGGCTTTCTTCTTCTTCAAAATTCTGAATTTTGGTGCATGCAATCCTGCAGGAATTTGCTGGAAAAACTAGATCATGGGGAGTGAATGGATCACTATGGTAATCTGATATTTCTTCCAAAATATCCAAGGTATCACATATTTTCACACCAGCAGCAACATTAGAGGAAGAAAAATCAAATTTCTCTTCACTTTCGGAAGCAATTACTAGTAAATTTTGCACATAATTTAAAGGAAAATCACCGGTGAATGTTTGCATGGAAGTGCAGAAGAATTTTTCTTCAATATCAGAGATTCAAATGTCTTCTTCTATTTCATCAATATGAGAAGATGCGATATCAGAGATCTCATGAACTTCCGGAGCATCAGGAGAAGGATTCACTGCATGGAGACTGTCTTCAATTCGAATTGACTATGTAGAAGTTTCTGCTTCTTCTTCATCTTGAACAACTTCATCAGAGAGAGTGGAGGCCAAGATTTTTGGATCAAGGATGCTTGTGGTGCTGGATGTGCTCCATGTGCTTCCAAAGAATCTGTCCAATCTTGCCCAGAGTTCCTTTGGATCTTTAATAGATCTACTGTCGTAGCGCATACTAGGAGAAAGAGCCAGTTCCATTATTTCAAAAGCTTTATCCTTTGCCTTTAGCCAGTCATTATCACTCTCAAATGAATTTCTACCGAATCCATTAGACACCCAAAATAGTTTTCATCTATGCAGAAATCCAATCATCTTCACCTTCCATTCAAAATAGTCTGAGGATCGGGTGAGAAGAGGAACTGATGAATTCATTTCGAAGTTGT